>JAJJWX010003300.1:1200000-1800000 GCA_023529315.1 Papaver bracteatum
ATATGCAAACCTGATCCATTTCCAACTTTGACTTGATCAGTGCCTTGATATTCATAATGTAAGTTCAAATTTGACAAGTCAGAAGTGATGTGATGAGTAGCCCCTGAATCAGGTATCCAACCAGAAGAGGAAGATGATGCAAATTCATCATCGTAGGCAGAAAATGCTTCTGTTTAAGGACACCAATAGTCATCACAATCATCACCATAATAATCATTGGAAGTATAGTAAGCTTGCATAGAATGATCACTTGGTGCATATATGTATCTGCATTCTGGAGCTAAGTGACCAGGTTTCTTGCAGAGTTGGCATTTTACAAAATAGTTGTATCTTGGAGGATAAAAATTGGAATTATCATGTCTGCCACCTCTATTTCCATTTTTACCACCTCTAAAACCTCCTCTGAAGTTACCACCATTTCTGTTTCCTCTAAAACCAGAATTATTACCTCTTCCAAAGTTACCACGAGTTGGAGAATTTGACCAATTGGAGTTACCAACATAAGAATAATGAGTGAAATCTGGATAATCATTATGTGGAGATGTGTTGTGTGAGTACACATTGGAGCTAGCACAGTGTTGATCGAAAGAATTAAGTCCTGAGGTAAACTTGTGTTGCTGAGTGACATTTGCAGAAGCAGTGTTGAGATCTAGTTTTGATTCTGCATTAACTCTAGCTTCTTCTGATAATAATAAATCTAAGAGCTCAGATGAAGTGATTAGATTATCATTCTTCAATTGTTGAGTACAAATTGAAGTTTTAAAGGCATTGAACTCAGAAGGTAAACCGTGTAAGATGTGAATTACTAAATTATCATCATAAACAGATCGATCGATTTGAGCTAATTTGTTAGAGATTGAACGAGCTTTATTAAAGTAAACTAGCATTGAATCTGATCTTTTCTTCAATCCAATTAGATCAGTTTTGAGTTGTAAGAGACGAGATTTAGTAGTTGAGTTATAATTTTGTTCTAACTGATTCCAAATCTCATAAGAGTAAGTGCAGTTTATAACCTAAGAGTGTATTTCTTCGGTACAAGCAGAGAATAACCATGATAAAAGAGCAGAATCTTGATTCACCCAATATTCATATGCATGATTAAAAACAAATTCATTCTCAAGATCATTATCAACAAAATCAGAAGCACTTAAAATAGCAACACCAGCTAGTAAATATTTGCGAACATACTTTGCAGGACAGTGAAATGATCCATTCACAAATCGAAGAAGGTTGTAACTGCGTAGTAGCGGAGCGATTTGAGATTTCCATTGAGAATAATTTGTAGCAGATAATTTTGATGGGGGTTTGAATGTTAATGGAATGTGTTTATCTGATGTTGTCATTGAAGATGAGTTTGTAAGATTTGATTTGAAATTAGATTGATAATTCGGTATCTGATACCATGTTGAGAAGATAAAGTCGCTAGACAATATTCATTAGGTTTTACAGAATTTTGACTTTTCAACATTACAATCTCAGAAACACAACTGAGATATTTAAACAGCTTTTCAACTATTACAGGTTTGGCCGGTACATAACGTACACAAAACTTCCACCTGACAGTTACCTCACACGCTCAAGTAACACAGGCGCTCACACACACATTTGACACACTCAAATCACAAATAGAAACAGATACTCTAACTGATAATTAACTCAGTGTAGAGGATAGGAAGAGAGAGAGAGATTTCTTATTCATGTGTGTATAAAATATAATGTTTAAGCCTCTATTTATATAGATAGAAGAAGACTTGGTGTCCAAAATATGTAAAATCTAAACTTAGACATGAAGGGCATCTTAGTAATAAATTTGGTTTATAACAGAAAATGTGTTTTTTTACTATAAAATATGATTTTTGTTGAAGTGATAGCAAAAAGTGATCCAAGGAGAACTAAAATCGTTGTGAACTCATGAACTCGATCGATTCTGATACTGAGTCGGGTTTTATTTTATTTCAGACTAGATATACCCCTATCCCCTAGATAGTGAAACTTAAAAAAAATTTCATTCAAATCCAGTTTATAATGATCAGTAGACGCTTCTTCATCGTCGACCATAGTAGTTGAATTAATTAGAAAAAACACACATTAGCTAGTGTAATAAATTGTCTAGATCGTGTGGTGAATGTTCCAGAAATATGGGGGAACAATGCCCATGTAATCATAGATGCAATTGAACTTTAATAATTTCTTTCTCTACAACATTGAATACACTGAAAGGACGAGAATGAAATGGTATTGGGACACTTGGGTATTAGGCTTCAGACTCATGGTGATATATTTCCATACCAATCTTTTTGAATTAGCTATATCTCTCACTGACCTCACTCCTTGTAAATTTCTCTCTGCATTCGTCCGTCCTATTTATGGTTTTGATTAAGGTCTAATTCTTTATTAGATTATAATTTGAGTCGTGGCGGAAGGTGACTGGTAATTAGGGTTTTTTATCTGGATTGATGGTGTAAGCTAATAAATCTAGGGTAAACTTCATCTATAAGACTCTCATATCAACGAATTAATTAAAGTTTGATTTTACCATTGTTACTAGAGTCTTAAGTTTTGTTTTGCTGGTTCTACTACAAATTGCGGTGGTCGAGGAGTAACGAAGGTATAAAATATGATGGAGATGAACCTTGTTGTGTCTGTGATCTTGAATAGTGGGTATATTAATTATATGTCCCTACTTTTGACACCCAATAAATATATCCTTATTCAAAAATAAATATGTCCCTACTTTTTTATAACCTTATCCATTTAATATTAGATTACCTTAATACCCTCACCCATGTAATATTTTTCTTTATTTCAAAATGGAACAAATTTCTTCCTCTACCACTTCTCCACCACCACCATTCAACTACCATTCCACCACCACCATTCAACAACCACCACCTACCAATCGCCACCACCACTAATATTTCACCACCACTCCTTAAGCACCACCGGTCCTCCACCACCACTATTCTATTGCCGCCACCACCACTAGTTCGTCGCCGCGGCCACCACCACCGCCGCCGCTGGTTCAGATATTTTTATATCAACAAAAAGTAGTTGATCCATTTCAGTTGGATCAAACAGTGGATGTTTATCCATTGCAGTTGGATCAACAATAGAAGTTTATCCATTGCAGTTGGATCAACAATGGATGTTTATCCATGCTGATGGAAAAATGGTACCACTTCATCGGCTGCAGTTTCAGATCCACCAACAAAACCATCAACATTAGAAGTTTATCTAGTTTATCCAAGAAAAAAGGATCAACAGTAGAAGTTGATCCAATTTTAGTGGATCAACAATGGAAGTTGATCCATGTAAAATTGGATCAATAATGATAGTTGATCCATGTAAAATGGAGTGAACTTGGCATGAGTCGAACACGCATCATCTGACATGGAGTCAGACATGCTACCATTGCACCACAAGTTCATCATTGGAATAAATTTACATGATTTAAACTACAAAAGCATGAGTTCAAAGGATCAACAACAGTAGTTGATCCCATATAGATGGATCAACAACCATAGTTGATCCAAAATATATGGATCAACAACCATAGTTGATCCAATATCACTGCCTGCTTCAACCCAAATAACCACCATATTTCATTACATGTAGCTTCATAAACACCAAAAGTTCCAAGACCAGCTTCAAAAACCAATCTTGACAACTACAACAACCGGAACCACCATTCTACTACTATTTCAATGACTAATTTCTCATTGGTACTTCTCCACCATTACCGCCACCAACAAATCACACATCTCCAGCACCACCACCACTACCAAAACAACCAGAACAAAAATCCAACACCAACTTCATCATTCCAACCAAAACCACCATAGTTGATCCAATAAAAAATTGGGTCAACAACAGGAGTTGATCCAAAATATATGGATCAACAACCATAGTTGATCCAATATCACTGCCTGCTTCAACCCAGATAACCACCATATTTCATTCAAAGAACATGCTTCAATCTCAGAATAAAGAACTCATACCAACACCGCCACCAACTCATACAATAAAAGCCACCATTATCACTGCGGTGCAACAAACATCCAAAGACCACCCGCAACAACACCTTCCACCACCACCACCACCACAACAACAACAATACCAAAATATTTCTATCACCACTACCAGCACTACCACAATAGTACAACAAACTCCATTTGCTTGGTTTAGAATGAATCACAAATCAAGAGCTCAATTTAAAATCGAAATAAAAAAAAAAGAAACCATGTTGAATCAACACCAAAAAATCAAACCCAAGATCAAATTTAGGATACTACTTAGAATAACAGTAAGAGATCAAACTTATCTTCATAAACACCAACAGCTTCAAGATCAGCTTTCATCCATTTCTTGCAAAGTTGCAGAGATCCATCTCCCTTCTTAATCACTCGAAATCAATCACCGCAGCTTAAGAACATCTCATATCATATAACTTCAAGTTCAGCGCAATATTGTTTTTGAATCTTCCAATTAGCAAAACCCAACCTTCGATTTCATCTACAAACCATGAAAATCATCATTCACCATAACCTACACGATTAAAACAGCACCAGGTCCCATAATCTCTGAGATCGACATCAACATTTCTATTTCTCGATCTGTTCTCTCTTCATGTGGCTTAATCTTCACAGAAATCCCATCTCAGCTTTGTTGCTTTGTCTCTCAACATCTTCTCGATCTCTAATTCAATCACAGAACTCTCTATCTCTCAAATCTTAACATCATCGTCTTCTTGTTTCAATCAACAACAACAGCTAAGAGAGATTCAATTCCTGTTGCAAATCGTAGCATAAACCAGATCTAATTTTAGGTTACGAATTAGTGACGGAGAAGATGGTTAAGGTGGTGTAACAACGGGCTAGAAACGAAGATGGTGACGATGGAGATGCTGCTGGTGTTGGTTGCGTTTGTTATGGTGGCGACGAAGATCAAGATGAAGGTGGCGACGGAGATGAAAATGGTGGTGAGCTCGTTCGTTATGTTCGCTTCTTTATTAGGGAAGAAGAAGAAATAAAAACGATAGATAAGAGGGTAAATTTGGAAGAAAAAAAAACCTTATTAGACCCCCGATGGGCTTAGGAATGAAGAGGGACATATTTATTGTGTGATAAGGATATTTGTATAGACCATCAAAAGTAGGGACAATAGTTCAATTACCACTAGTTTAACAAGTGAAAGTTAGCCTGCCAACAGAGCTTGTGTAACTAAGGGTAGTCTAGTCCTATTCAAACCAAATCATCAAAACAACCAAGTTAGTGAGTTGACAATGATTTTCGCTCTCCTCGAATCACTTTTTGATTTCCCTTTAACAAAAATCATAAAATATACCACTTTGGCACCTGACTACCGGCGTATTTGCATGGGCATCAACAGGGCTCCCCTATTAAAAGTGGTATGTTATTTTCAACTGCACGGCCCACAGTTGAAAATGAGGTCATTTTGGCGGCGCCTAGGCGCCTAGAATGTAGATTGATATTGCACATCGTGGCATCCAGATTTTTACCAATGCTCCAACAAAAGGCTTACAAAAAAAAAGAATCAGGTAAACTCACCGATCCATATTCTATACAACAGTATGGTTTAAGGTCAATGTCAACAGAAGACACCCTTGGATCTCACAAAAGTAATTTCATGCCGATACTGAAAGGATTTATACTGCCTCCTGGTGTCCCATTAACACTTGCTTCTTTTGAGCTTCAAGGTACAAAGAAATTTGAGAACGTCTACATTTTGCTTCTAGCAATTTTCCTTCCAAGTCTTCAACCTAATGAGTAAAAGTAAAAACACAGTTCATGAAATGGTTCATAACTTCATAAATGAAAGTTGTCAGAAAAAAGATAACATTTTCATTTACCGTGTTTTTCAAGGCAATCTCGTTCTGTCTATGCTCATCACACCTGATAAAACGGTACCAAAATATAAATTAACTCCCAAGTTCTCACATAAACGCTGACATTTAAGTATATGTATTGTGCATTACATAGTCAGCAAATAAGTGTACAACATAAAAGCGGATGACTGGATTCTTTGGAGATATTATAGATAGGAAACTTTCACCTCATGAACAGTTTCAAGTTCTCTTCACATAAATGATCAATCACTCGAGAACTTGAACCATCTAAAGAATCCCCATTTGTACAAGTACTACCCTGCAGAGTGATAATTTATGAATGTCAAGAATAATTAGCTACATATGTAAGTGCTAATTTTACCTAAGAAAGCTCTCAACCCCTTGAGAGATAATGCATACGAAATCACAAAGACACATTTAAAACCGACCAATTCCTTGATTATAAGAAAGGGAAGCAAGGGCAGCATTATTTCCTTAATTATAAGAAAGGGAAGCAAGGAATCAGCATTATTTTAGAAAGTAGGATTGATATATGACCACTTACAGTAGCTGCCAACCAATTGATAGATAGTTCAGTAGATGAATCCGCCGCAAGGCCAACTGCGGGTGATGGATCGACATGAGAATGCCTAGCAACGGCAACTATGGATGGTGCATTGCTAAACTCGTGTCGAGCATTAGCGGTTGCTGCAAGTCCAATTACAGCAGGCTGATCTAAATATATCTCTTCAGAATAATTTGACAAGTCAATGTCATGTTGATAGGAAGGCCACTCCTGCCTACTAGGTTGTAGTGCAGTAGGTGATTCCTCGTGAGAATTCATAGCAACGCCAGCTATGTGTTCTGCATCGCCACCCGCATGCCGAATGTTAGCTATTGCAGCAAGTCCAACGACAGCAGGCTGATCCAAATATATTTCTTCTACAGAATAATCTGACACATCAATGTCATGTTGATGGGAAGGCCACTCCTTCCTCAAACCAGCTTTTTTATTTCTATAAATTGGTTGTTTTCCGCTGAGCTCCTTCTGCCTACTACGAGTCTTTGGAATTGGAGACCAAAATCCTGCCAAATGGCATTTATTTGCCCTGCATTATCCAGTACGGGTCACACTTGAGAGTCTACAAGTAACATCAGAAATGTAAAATAACATCTACATATAGTAGACAGTACAACAGACCAGTATTTGACGATTAGTTGTCTAAGCCAGGTTTCTAGCCTGAGAAACTGAGCCGATCTTTCAAAATCCTGTTTGTCATGTGCTGGTTCAATAAAATTTGCTTCCAAAACACCTATAACGAATTTCAATGAAGAAAAAGATAAATATTTGGAATTCTCCGAAGAGATTGTAGGTAATATATTTAAGGCTGAAGTAATATTCCTACCCACAGCACACCTCCCTTGGCTGGAATGATCAGCAGTAACCTTCCAGAAAGGCTGAAGAGGTAAGAAAAAAAAAGGGCACGTTAATTACAATTTTCATAGGCTTTGTGAATAAGTAAGCTAGTTATTGAAAGTACGTAATAATTGTTCAATTGCACATACTCTAATAAGGCGATTCTTATGATAGACATTGAATCCAGTTACTCCAAGTAAAGGGGACTCTTTCACAAATCCCATAGTTGTTTCCACTGACACCTACAAACATGGACAAAGTTATAGGTTCCCACCCATGAAAAAAGTGTACAACTCAAAATTGATAAAGCCTCATAGGAACTCGGCAACAAGGAGAAATCAAGAACAGGTAAAATAAGTTAGATTACATGCATGATTGCATCTTCACTCAAACAATCCAGTGATAAAAAGTAGAAAAAAGCTGAAAAATAAAACACTATTTCTTGACTTAACTCTGCTGCTGAGCAAGTAGAATAGCTGCATCAAATAAGTGAAACAAGAACAAGGATACCTAAGAAAACGCTTCCCTAATTTATGTTGTATCCTCTGGTCAAACAATTGAGATATCTGACCTCTTTTCCGGCAATCCCAAGTTTTGGTCTGTACTTACACATTTCTGTAACGTCGAGGTTTTCTGCAATGATATACTGCTGAACAGGTTTTCCCCTAATTATAATGTTGAAATCTGTAAATTTCCTGAGATACAAAATTGAAGCATATGCCTGCAGAAAATTTTCTTGACCATATCATTTTTTTTTTGTAAAAAAAATATTAACATAAACATGGACAGCCATCAGATAAATTAGAAATGATATAAAGTCATACCCTCAATGAAAAACGAAATTGGTAAGATATATGAGATTTCAACTCATTGTGCACGTATGATTCTCCTCTAGGCACCTTTTCAGATGGAAATTCATCTCTTAAACAAATATCCTGCAAGTCAAATACCATTATATGGAATTTTAAATCATACATTGTCTGAATGACAATATATCACACTCTGAATTACCTCCTTGTCATTGTTGAAATCTAGTTCCATAAATCCATCATCATCAAGCCATAAGTTGTATATGATAATCTTTGTTCCACAAAATCCAATATCATCAAACTGAAAAGGTGAAAAGAACAGAGAATGCATTTTTCTTCGTCAGTATTCCAAAAATATTTTCAACAACCGTACTACAAAGTTAGTCATATTTGATTAATAAAAGGAAAATTTCTGTAGCACGATAGAAAGGTGGAATGCTTATGGAATTTCATCAATAAGCTTTTACTTAAGTATAGCCTTTATGAAAAAATAGATCTATCCAATGAATGACACTAAAATTACTTGGGAAAACCACTACAAAACCATGAAGATTCTTCGAGAACTCGGGGGTTTCTACGTGGGACCTGAACTTAATAAAAAAACACCATCTTTTTTATGCAAACTATATCAATGGGTATAGTGACATTATGATGAAGCTTCAAATATTTGAAGAACCTGTTGCATAAGTTCATTTTGCGAAGCGAATGGAGACCACTCAAGGATAAGATTCAAGTTGCTAGACCAATCGTCTTCTGAACCGTATACTATTGAATGGGCCTGACTTCCACTGATTTTGAAATCCACCTGCATTGCCAACACATAAGAGTTATAAAGTAGGGCGAATAACAACAACAACTAATATTAAGAAAGACGACCGCTGAAATAACTGACCATTGGAACAATCACATCATCCTGCCCAGTTTTCCGCAGAAAAGTGTATGAAAGAAGACCTATGCTTTGAGTTACGTGGCTAGAAAAACAAGAAACAAAACACGTTAACGGTGTTAATAAATCTATGGAAGATAAGTACTAGAATCTGATATTATACAAAGGTTGATATTCCATACAAGAGAAACCATTATCAGAAGTTATTATCTTACTACCTTCCATGAACCGCGCGGCTGAAAACAATCACATCAGAACCCAATCGCATGGTACTTGTCTTAAATCCATTACCATCTGCAGAATGTTTATCCTTATTCTGAGTAGAGAACACATAATAACAAGAACAAGACGACATTCTAGATGTTGACATTTGAAGATGAAACCACTAACAAGCTTCTGAACACAAGAAACAATTAGCAGACATGTCTACGCAGTACAAATCTGACTACAAATCCTTCTGTGAAGTTCAAAGGATAATATAGTACCTAACTTCTGCTACAATAATCTCTAACTCTCACAATCTATAACGTATCAGAAAATGACTATTTACCTTTCTACTACATATTGTAGGACTGGGCCTTGTATATTTTAGCTAAATAGATTGGGAAATGGTTCTTCCAAATGTCAGCTCAAAGATAGTCATAAGGGATGCCACAAAACTTACACTGTCCAATAGTTGTGTTTGCCTTCTTTGAGGAGTACCCCAAGCTCATGCATTGTCGCATAGACTCCGGATCCATTCCCCCTCCGTTATCTTCACAAGAACATCAGCAATCTTAGGATTTCATAAACTCAAGTTTACAAAAGAATGGAAAGAAGAAAACGGTACCTAAGAAAAGCAGGGCGGGGGAATTGTCCCTCTCATTCCAGATTTCATCAACCTTCACAAACGTAGCACCACTGCTGATCTGTTTGCAAGAATACGGTTAGCCACTAGTTACATACTGTATGCAATAAGATGTCAATGACAAAAAATTATATTTCAATTTTAAGGCTTTCATATAGAAATCGTCCTATGTGAATCTACTGTTCACATGAAACGGCATTGGTCGTGATGTGTGCCCCATGGACAGCATATTTAGATCTCAATCAAATATCTCTCATAGGTTTCCCCAATTTGATTACCTCGTCAACAGCATTATCCAATAGCTCTGCTATAGCTGCATCAAAGAAACCACAATTTAACATTAATGTTTTATCATGTCAAACAAAATCTGTATAAAGAGGAATAAAAGAAAACATAAAAACAACCTCCGAAAGCCCATTTGTGAGAAGTTGCATTCGAGTGAAGAAACTTTGGATGAACACGAGCATGCTCTAATTGACCTGCATACCAAAATAAAATCATAAATTCAGCTCCGATTCAAACTAAAAACAAATTGGGATTTAAGAACAATCTACCGAGGGAGGTGAAGAGATAAAAAAAACCTTGAGGAGCAGATTTGGTCTGTTGAACTTGATAATCCCCTGTTTTCCAAAAACTACGACATACCCATGTTTGATTTGGTGCTTCATGATCAGAAACCTCTACTACAACAATAGACTGCAGTGGCTGCTCTTCTTCTTGTTGGTGTTCCTTTGTACTTCTTCTTCTTCTCCTTCCTCCATTTCCATCATCATCATCACTACTACTCATAAGTTCTACTACATCAACAGGATTGTGGACTATCTTTTGCGCCATCACTTATTAGGGTTTCTCCGGAAAGTTTTTGATTTTTTAGATGGCGCAAAAAGGTTTAACTTTCGGATCACATTTGGCAGAGGAGGTATACGGTCGAGGCGTATAGAGTAGAACCTCCTGATACTCCATATATTAATAACCTCTACATATTAATAAAAATTTATGGTCCCAACTTGGGCCAATGAGAAATAATAATAACCCCTTCAATTTAATATTAATGATTTTTCCTAGTTCCATCTTAAAGAATTTACCTCCAAATGATAATATTTAATATTATATTAAAAAATATATATTTAGTTCCATTAAATTTATGATTAAACAAAATACTGTTTGAGAAAAAGAAGTAATTTTTTGGATTACTACAACATCTTTTAGCTTGCGGATGCGTAATATCTCATCAACATAGTCACCTTCTTATTGAAGCCAAAATATCTCCAACTTATCGAGCATATTTAAAGCTTCCAAGCTTCTTGGAACTACAAATTCCAGGATATATACATACACTTGTATATTGGAATTATAAAAATATATATATATCATCTAAATACAACTACATATACATTGCTCATACATTGAACTTAAATTTATATATTTTTTATGGGTACCTCTATATATTAATAACCTCCCTATATTAATAATTTTGTGGATGCCCAAAAATATTAATATAGAGAGGTTCTGCTGTAGCATTTGAAAAAGCAATATTTTGCCATTTTTGGCCTAGAAACTAGATAGTCATTAACTGTGAATACCAAAACCAACAGTTATTACCCCTTTTTGGTTCGTGCACCGACTTATATTGTGGTGTACAACACCTCAACATCTGAATCGATCCAAGACAGTGCTTGAATTTAAGTACGTTACTGGGGGTTTGTATACGTACCTTTAGGATTGGGTGCACAATCTTTCCTCCTTTAAAAGGCTAAGTCATATGAGCTCTCACGTTGCACGGTGAGTGTAACACCTACCTCAAATTAAATTAGATAAAAGCTTTTAACTACAACAATTCTGGAGAAGACAAGTGTTGTAATGTTATTGGTCGAAGAATTATATTTTAAAAAACACCCCCTTAGTAGAGAACATTATTGATCCAAGCCCCCTGATTTTAACGGCCTAATACTAAAACCGTTGACAACCGGTAGTAGAAATGTGGGTGTACAAGACTTATGTGTTGATTTACACTTAATTAAAAAATTACACCGGGTTTACACCAAATACTTAACTGGACGTTAAGTAACACCGTCAACTTGGAGAATGGTCCCGTTAAGTATAAACGTAGCCATAAGTAGCCACGTTCTTGGATTATAGACACCCCGATTAGCAGGCATGCAGTGCAAACCAGTCCACTTTTGTCTTACTACAGGCATGTAAAATCACATCAATAGGCAATAGCATCGTTCACGTGTTACTAATTTGAATGGGCGATTTTCTAGAGATAAGTACCACAATTTCAGGTTAGCGATCCGTTACATCACCATGATCGAAGGGTTTATGAATTACATCACCATGATCGAAGGGTTTATGAATTCACGTGGCCATGTACGAACGGCGAGTAGCAGCATATGGATTTTCTAAAGGAAAAAATTTGATGAGTCATTTTCCTATTTGTTCGTCCAACATTAGCACAAAATGAATGAATTTTTATTTTGATCATTACAAGTATGTATATGTGAAGTTGATCAATTTTTTTATTAACTGATTTGTTAAGTTTTTTTTTTTCTTAACCAATTTGCTAAGTATGGATGTGATATCAAACAGGGAATGTTGCTGATGGTTTATGGATGAATACGGGGCGAGGCGAAGCTGAGCCACATCAAATCAAAAATAGATGGTTTTTTGGTCTGCCCGGTGCGTAGCACGGGCACAAAATCTAGTTACTTTTTAACCATGGTTAGCTAAACCAGTTGTGGAGGAGGAAAAAGTGCTTGCACACAAATAGCGTGTCTTGCAAGGAAGCACGCTATGCTTTATGCCGACTTGGATTTCACAAGCTGTTTCTCCGATAACTTTTCTTTCCTTTTTTTTAATCTTTTTTTATCTTTTTTCACAATAGGAAAGGAGTACTCGGAAGTGCTACACTTCCCCCACTCATTTCCCCCATTACGTGTCATCGTTCTTAGCCCTTGATTTATGGATTGAGATTAGCAGGGTCCCATTATTATGGATTTAACCAACAGATGCTTGACACATAGGCGGGAGAAAGAAGTGGGGGAAAGGAGCGGGGGACGTTTAGCATTTTCGAGGAGTACTAGACACCGTGTAAGTGTGCCAGTAGTCTGTGTAACAAGTCAACATTGGCTAATGTTTCCTTGACCAAATATATTGTATGTGTGTGTTTCACTTGTGAGTTGTAGTGTTATTACAACACAATTATTAGCCTTAAATAGGCATGTAAGAATACTTAGTCTAGTAACGTTTAATAATACATCAATATCAGTATCATTCGGTACGATCTAGGATTTTCTGGTAACGTTTAATAACACATCAATATCAGTTTCTTAGTTTCTGATGGTATGATTCGGTACAATCTAGGGTTTTTCATATTTTTTCTCTGCAATAATCTTTCATAACAACATTTCAAGCAGATCATTGAATCCAAAACATCTTTTTCCAATATCGTTTCGATTCATATTTTTCTCTTAATACCTTACTTGACTGTTTTTAGGTCACAAGGAATCAGGTTGGGATTTGTTGATTTCATATTATCAATCTTTCTCAAAAAAAAAAATGTTATTGATTGTGTATTGAAGATGAAAGAGATATGGCTAATTCTTCCGCTGTTTCTGATGGTAGTGATCTAAATTTTACTCTTCCTTTTTCAAATATTGAAAATTTTGTATCCATAAAGTTAGATTCAACAAATTTCCTGTTATGGCGTGATCAATTTAAATCTATTTAAACTTTTACATCTTTGTATGGGTATGTTAATGGAGAAGAAGTAGAATGTCATAAACCTTGGTTTTTATCTGAGTCTATTAAGGGCTGCCCCTGTGGTTATTTGGCACCATGGTAATAAACTAGTTTAGTTTAAATTATTTTACCGTTGTTTCTCTGGGATTGTGCGGTGTGCACTGCGTGGTGTAAAAGGAAGTTTGTCGTGGATGTTTTTCTCATGAATAATCAATAATCAACTTTGCTTTTCTCTCTCAATTTCTCTTCTACCCATTCTAAATCTTTATCCTTAGAGATTTGAGTTACTTCTATACTGATTTGTAGAGTAGATCACTACAATTGGTATCAGAGCACTCGATCCGAGCGTTCCTGTGTGAAAATGGTAACCCAGAAGGAGTTTGATGCTTTTCAAAAACAAGTAAATGAGTTATCTCAAGAAAAAACTGAGGGTTTCAAGGAATTAGGGAAGAAATTCGATGATGCTCAGAACAATCTATCACCGGGCCTTCTAGATGGTTTGGTGAGGTTATTTGAGACTCAGATGGCTATGTAAGGACCCACAAGCGCGTCAACGCTATTTGACTAGTCTATAAATAATAAAGAGACAAATTAACCGCTAATGACTCGATTAGTTAATGCAAATCTTAATTAGTATAAATTAATCTAACAATGATTTAGATACGAAACTAGTATCACTAAATAGATCTCGAAATGTTATGTGAAATAGACTATTCGAATGTGTCATTCGGATACCGGACGAAGAATATATCATCAGATATTTATGAAAAGCAAAATTTTCATTTTGTTTTACCGCTTGGATGCCTTTATCAATTCAATGGGTGCCTTTATAATTTTTGTTGCCTTACCATCACCAGAACGCGTCGAAGAGATTCATTTATCTCTTTTTCTTTTTTGTTTATTCTTCTCTCTTCTTCTTCCCTGCTCTTCACCTGCTGGTGAATTTAGTTAGTGAAACAGAGAGTTTTGATCAGAATAAGTATGGATATAACTAAGTATACCTAGTATTGAGGGTGTTGATTCGCAGGAATGATTCAGGCTCAGAAGGAAGGGGGATTTTAGATAATCAAAGTTAGGATTTCTCCGTGAGTTGATAGAGATGATGATGGTGATGAGATTGAGTTCGGGAAATAAAGAGTAAAGCAGATTCGAGAACAACTAATAATGATGTCGTTGATTCTGGTGTTGATACTAACTTGAGAAATTCAGGAAGAAGGTAATTAGGGTTTGTTGGTTTAATTTCGTTTAATTTGTTATATTTGATGAAATATTAGATGGGTATTGCTTGAATTGAAGTTGTGTTAATTATGAGAAGTTTAATTTTAATTTCATAGAGAATTAGGGTTTTCCCCTGTTCTTTCCCAAATTTGGAATTAGGGTTCCTGAGTTGGAATTTAGATGATTTCAAAGATAGTTGAGGTAGTGATATGGTGGTGATGAATTTGTGGAAGTTACAGTTTAATTGTGTTGGTGGTTTTGACTGTATGGTTTATGAAGATTCAGTTAAGATGTTATGGCAGTTGTTGGGGTGATGTGGTTTGACTGAGTTGAATAGAGATGTAGCTACAGTTTATAGAACTGGTAGTGGTGAGTAGCAAGAGTTGGTGTAAATGAAGTTGTATTACAAATGGTGATGTAGATGATTATAATTGGTGGTATTAATGAGGTGAACTATGTTGCAAGTGCTAGTACTGAATGGACTGGATTGCTGGCAGTGTTGTAGATATTCTGTTTAATAATGGAGGATGATTCTTCTATGGTGGAGACATAGGTTTATAGATACTGTGGTGGTAACTTGGTGGTGATGAACATTGTTAGTTTTCATGTTTTGTAAATGTTGTTGTAGGTTAGATGTATGGATTGTGATTAGTCTGATGTTAGTTCTAGGGGACTGTCTTGGGTTGCAGAACTGAATAAGAGAATTGAGATAAGTATTAGATGGAATTGTGGTTGGGAATTATAGTAGAGTTATATCACAAGAAGGAAGGAAGAATGATGTTATTAATGAATATTGAATGAATTAAGTTTTAGATGAATACTAGGTTAATGGCAGGTGGTGGTTGGGAGCATAGTGTGTTTGGGGTTGGAGCTGAAATGAGATAATGATGTTGTTGTTGTTGCAGCTGGACAAATAGTGTGTGGTGTTGATTCTACAGATGATAGTTTTGATAATAATGGTGAAATGTTGATATGGTAGAGTCCCAAGGGTATTGATTTAAAGAAGAGCAGTTACAGGTGAAGAAGAGTTGTGATGAGTGTTTCCTGAGTTAAGATGTTGTTATTTAGAAAAGAATAAAGTTTATATTAGAGTTTTGTTTTGTGTTGTGTGTTGTTGTTGCACCATGATGGTGCAACAGATACCTTTGGTATGTGCAAAGGCTTTGGCCTTGGGCCTTGTTGTTACCAGTCAGCTGTCTGACTGATTTATATTATCTGACTCAGTGATCTGACTGAGTTGAATCGATATTGACTCGCCGAGATTCATGTTTTGACCTGAGTTGACTCAGTTGACCGATTTTGACTTGACCATTTGACCAGGACTTGACCTTGACTGGACGTTTACCGTTATTTGACCCTTTGACCGTTATTGACCGTCACTTGATCAGATGGACCAGGCCTTGGTTTAAAGGGCCGTGCTGGTTCATGCCTAATGGGCTTGAGCTTAGCATCATGTTTTCTTGGTTAGATATTTTGGACCCTTTATGGTCCGAGTTGACCTTGGTTCCCTTCTACAAAGTGGTAGATATTCTTCAGACTTATCTAATAGACTATAGAATCAACCTAATTGAATTAGTAAACCTTAGATATGTTAAAGATAGAGAATGAAAAAGTATAAATTCATAAATGGGCTTATAACCATTAGATAGTTCACTTAGCCTATAATTAGATACTTGTATGAAATTATGTTATGAGTCTTGTGTGAGCCTTTTGGCTAATCTCTTAGATTGATTGTGTGATTAACAGTTAGTCTTTATTAACAACGATTGAATCAAAGGATGAACCCGTGTATCGTGGATCTCGAGGGTAGGCATGGCTTGTCATCAATTCAGGTGGGAACTTTGTAACCTCTTGTAATCATTAAACTTTCTTATATTCTGCGAGCAAGATGAGTCTTTACTATTCTGTGAGTATGGTAGTGTATACTTTGATTTACTATTCATGTATCCTTGAGTATGATGTATATGTTGTATATGTAGTGATGTTTCTTACAATGTGTTTTGTGTGTGATATGCATTGTGAGATTTCCCTGCAAGGAGTGTCTGTGAATCCCCACGGCTCTTTGCTAAGTTAAGTATGGCGGCTTCTTCCCCGTTTTAATATTACTTAGTAGGGCGGTGATAAGTGCATATTTCACATCTATTTGGTGTCCATTCCATGCTAGTATATGTTGGTTTTCTCGCAAATTATTGTATATTACGCTTGTTTTCTCTTATTTGTGTTATGCTAGGTGAATCATCCAAAAGAAATGGAAATAGATACAAAAGTGAAGTCACAAGTGAAGAATGGCCAAATACCCAATGGAACTCGATCAAATGGAGGATTTCTACTTTTGATTATGTAGAGGACGAGAAGACGAAGACAATGGCGAAAGAACGGAGTCATTCTGAGTTCGTATGAAGAAGTTATGAGCAAATCAAGAACTTAGAAGACAACAAGGGCAAAATGGTCATTTTAAAGGTCAAGTGCTATTTGCACCCCCACTGTACGTTAATGGGTAGTCAATATGTTAAGGGGCATCCAAGTTCAAAGGAACAGTTAAAGGCAGTTTGGTCTTTTACAAAGGGGAAGGAAGAAATTTAAAAGATGTTAAAGACACCCAGCCTATTTACCCAGGGCACCATCATCTTCTCCATTGTCTTTAACAGAGAAGAAAACTAAATACCGGTCGTTGACTGCTGTGGCCGTTGGAACGATGGAAGATACTTTGGAAGTAAATTTTGGCTGTTCCCATTGCCAGAGAATGATGTAGGAGGTTGAAGATACCCGAGCTCGAGTTGAAAGCTGTTCTTGATGGTGAAGGAGGCTGGCATTTGACGGAGATGATGGACAGAGAGATGAAGCTCGAGTTTGGTCGAAATAATGATTGATGCTGAATGGGAGTGACCGAAGACAGGAATCTGTGTTGATGGAGATTCGAGCAAGAGATGAAGTCGAGTCTGAAAGAGAAGATGAAGCTGAGGTGCTGTGGTGGTTTGGTCGATGCTGGAAGATATTGGAAGCGAATGAACATGGAGCTGTGGTATGCTGTTCATGACAACATTAATGATGGTGCTGTTGAGTATCGGTGGGAAAACTTGAATACTGTCATAGTCGTGAAGATGGATGACGTGGAATATGACGTTGTAGGTGATGGATGTAGTTAACAGAGCTTGTGGTGGTTGGCTGGTGATGATGATCGATGGAGAAGCAGTGGTGCTGTAGATTATATAGGAGCTCCGAGAGAAGTCAGGGAAAGATCATAGAATATTTTAGGTTGTGTTTGAGGCAGAACAGTTCACGACTTGTGCTCAATGTCGTCGAACCAAGTGCAACTGCCTTGAAACAGGAAGAGCCCTTATTAGCAGTACAGTCGAGAAGGATGATTGATGGTGACTACTGGTGGTGATAATAGCAGTGAAAATGGACGGTGTGGAGAACATGGGCTTGCTACCGTCGATTAAATACCTAATGAGGAGTTTAAGAGGAACAAGGAGACAGTTTCATCCGAGAAACCATGGGAGAATCTAGCTTGGCGCTGAGATAATGAACAGAAAATATTTCCGAGCAGTGAAAATATTTACACGGAATAGGAAGTGGGTATCTGGTGCAGGGTTCGCACATAAAGTTTGATGTATGCTCAGTTATTGAGAAGAGACATTGGTACCACGTGTCTAGGGAAAAGGTTACAGCCTATCAGAAGAGAGGATCTATACGATTAAGATACTCCATGCTATACCGAAACAGAAACACTTATTTCCTTAAAGTTTCAAACTCTGCTGACCGACTATGTGTGCTTATCAATTGAGGATTTGTCGCATGTGATAGGTTTTCTATGAACCTATATAAAGGCACCAACATAGCCGGGAGAGGGGAACGAGAGAAATATCTTTTTCTCTTTTCTTCTACTTGTTTTCTAGGGTTTAGAACATGATGCTTTCTTCTATGCTTTTTGTGATGAACTCCATTAACACAAGTAGATAATTTATTGTTATTGGTTAAAGATGTAGTCGGATTTTGCAAGCATGTTATTTGATTTATGAATTAGTTTTCTCTCAAAATCATCGTTCACTTTCTACGGTTTATAATAATTGCATGATTGATGTATTGCAATATGATTGAATGTTTGTTTAGTTGAGTCTAGAATTGATTGAACATACATCCATATCTATAGCTATTTTAGGGTTTTCATCGAGCGATAACCTTGAATACAAGTAGCATGATATGATTTCGGTTTGTAGTGATACACTCTAGTAATCATATGTAGAAATTGACCTCTGTCTGAATTGTCATGCGTAATGTATGATAGTTGCATTGATTAGCCTATTTCTGAAACTTAGTGCTCCTAGGAATTGAACTTAATTAGCGCAAGGCGTTAGGTTATTCTTTAGGTAGAATTCACATACGCGGCTCTAGTGTGTGTGTTGATGACTTCGGAAATGTACAGAGTATTCTTGCAATAAGGTATTCTATGGCTTTTGATGATAGCGAGATTAAATACGAATTCTATTCATATATTCAAAAACTTGTTTACAATTGAAAATGAAATCTGCAACCAATATTTTCACAACCTTGATTTGCGTGTTTACTTTTCTTTGTCTTACTTTAATTCTATTTTAGTATATAAAAATCAGAAAAACCCCGGTGTTTTATTTAGGAAACCGAAGATATATTGACAACCTAGTCCTCTCTGTGGGATCGATCCTTTCTTGCCCTTGCTATATTTATATATTGAGTAGTGAGAAAGTGTAATTTATTTTTGACGCATACGACAACGATCAGGCGGCTTCTTCCCCGTTTCAATATATTAGTAGGGCGACTTCTTCCCCGTTTCGATAGTATATAAATAATATATAGTAGGACGGCTTCTTCCCCGTTATAATATTACCTAGTAGAGCGGCTTCTTCCCTATTTCGCTATTATATATACTATTTTATTTAAGGGAAATCACTCGTGTGCATATTATGCTTGTTTGTCTAACTTTCTGATCTTGATAGTGATATTCTGAATCATGGTTTGTATGGGAACTCTGTGTGGACGATGTTATTATTATTGATTAGAGTTTCTCGTGCATCGTCTTCTCATATGAGTTAGGCGAGGTTAGAGAGATATCTGCTTCATGATGAATAAATAGCTGAATGATTAGTTCTTTTGTTTCTTTCTATTTATATTCTTTCTGAACTGTGAGGCATGTTAGTGATTACTTGTGAGTTACATGTTTTCATTGAGCCCCCATTTTGGGACGATGTGCTCATTCGTTTCCACTTCAGTTTCAGTATTCAGAAGAAAAAAAGGCGTACGTGAAGATATTCGTTTCCGTAGCATAAAGTTTTCATAGAATTTAAGATGTTTTATTTATATTTTATTTATGTATATTTTCTCTGTAAACAACACACGATTATATTCATATCATATGAGAAATCTTCATTTATACTGTATCAGAGTGTATGGGCTTGCTTTTGGGCTTAGCTTTTGTAGCTGCAAATATTATGATCGTTAGTCTAGATTTTATGCTTCAATTAGTTGTAATCCTACTAGCTAAGCAGGTTTAGTATTTGGAGCATCACAGGCTACCCTTGAAGCAAACATGTTGAATAAACAATAAGATGGAGATGGATTGTTAGATACCCCAGACAAACCTCATACTCATTCAAAGGAGAATGAATTTGGAAGAAGTAACCATCAACTTCAAAATAATCAGTTCATGTCTACTCATAAACCTAAGATAGATTTTCCCAAATTTGATGGCAATAAACCTAGATCTTGGATCCGTAAGTGCAATAAATTCTTCCAATTACATCTAATGGATGAGGAGCAGATGGTTATGATTGCTTCATTACACTTAGAAGGTAGAGCTGATGTGTGGTATCAGGATTACCAAGCAGGGAGAGGCATGGTACTATGGAGAGAGTTCTGTGATGATCTCAATTTCAGATTCAAGGAGTTGGGTCATGATGATGTGGTAGGGGAATTCAACAAACTCAGTCAGGAGGGTACTGTTTTAGAGTATCAGGAGCTCTTTGAAGAGCTTAAGGCCTTAATGATTGCTAAGAACCTCTATTTGAATGAAGCCTATTTTACTTCCAGTTTCATCAGTGGGATTAAGGAGGAGATAAAATTGGCAGTTCATATGCACTCACCATCTACACTCAACTATGCCATGTACTTGGCTAGGATGCAGAAATCTGTATTGGATAAGATAGCTAGGAAGCCCAAGTTTGTCTCAAGGCTTCTTCCAATCTCAATGGCCAGCAGCAGCAGCCCTAGAAGCTTTGTAACTCCTCCAAAGTCAAATTCACCATCCCCAAATGAATGAGGCACCTCAAAGTTACCCCCCCCCCCCCCCCCATCAAGAAACTAACTTATGCTGAGATGAGAAAAAGGAGGGATACGGGATTATGCTATAATTGTGATGAGGAGTACAAGTATGGACACAAGTGTGCTAAGCATCAACTTTATATGTTGGTTGGTGATGAAGAAGGGACAACTTCAGCTGATGAAGATTGCCTTGGCAGCTTACCAGTCATACAGGAATTGGAGGAAGAGGTGAAAGTCTCACTACATGCTCTGTCTGGTAATGTATCCCACAACACCATTAAAATTCAAGGGACTACTAGGAATAAGGGACTTTCACTGTTTTGATTGATAGTGGCAGCACACATAGTTTTATAGACCCGGAAATGTCTAGGCTCAGTGGTACATTGATTAAAACCATTGCATCTCTGCAAGTAGTTGTGGCAGATGGTAACAAGGTGATCAGTGATGCTAAGTGTCCACATTTTTGTTGGAAGATGCAAGGGAACCCCTTTGTTTTTGATGTCAGGGTCTTAGAATTGGAAGGGTGTGACATGGTGTTGGGAGTATATTAGATGAAAAACATCAGCCCTGTAAAGTTTGATTTCATTGAGATGACCATATCATTTAGTAAGGATGGAAAGGAGGTAGAGCTTAAGGGAATCACTGAGGAAGTGAAAGTGTCTTCTATGATAGTAGGGGCTTGTCAGAAATACTTAAAAAAGAACAAACATGGGCTGGCTGGCCACTTATTCTCCATTACAGCAATGGAACCCAAGCTGGAGACCCCAAAGGTTCTTGAGACACTCCTGAACCAATATTCTTCCATCTTCCAAGAACCCTCTGCCTTTCCACCACTCAGATCTCATGATCACTATGTACCCCTCAAGTCTAATGCAGTTCCCCCTAACCAAAGACCCTACAGGATTTCCTATATGCAGAAGGAGGTGGTAGAAAAATTGGTGGAAGAAATGCTCAAGTCTGGAGTGATAAAACCCTATCATAGCCCATTTTCCTCACCCGTATTGTTAGTCAAGAAAAAATATGGGAGTTGGAGGTTTTGTGTTGACTACAGGAAGGTGAATGAGATAATAGTAAAGGACAAGTACCCCATTCCAGTAATTGGGGAGTTGTTAGATGAGATCAAGGGGTCCTTTGTATTCTACAAGATTGACTTGAAGGCATGGTACCACCAAATCAGAGTTATCTCCAGGGGACACTCCAAAGACTGCATTCAAGACTCATCAAGGGCATTATGAGTTCTTGGTCATGCCTTTTGGCTTGACTAATTCCCCAACCAGCTTCCAGGCCTTGATGAATGATGTGTTCAGGCCTTACTTGAGGAAATTTATATTGGTGTTTTTTTATGATATTCTAGTTTACAACCCAGATATGAAATCACACCAAGAGAATTTACAAGTAACCTTGGGGACTCTCCAAGAGAATCATCTATTTGCAAATCTCAGTAAGTGCTTATTTGGACAGGGTAAGCTGGAGTACTTAGGGCACATTATATCAGGATAAGGAGTGGCAGCAGACCCATCTAAAATTAAATGTATGACAAGATGGCATGTACCTGCAAATATTAAATACTTGAGAGGGTTCCTAGGTCTGACTGGGTACTATAGAAAGTTTGTAAGGAACTATGGACTCATTGCTAAGCACTGACAGAATTACTGAAGAAGAATAGCTTCCAAGAGCACCACAGATCAAGAGGCCTTTGAGAAGCTAAAAGATGCAGTTACATCCACACTAGTCTTGGTTTTACCAGATTTTAATAAGCCCTTTGAATTTTATACTGATGCATGTGATACTGGAGTGGGAGCAGTGCTAATGTAATAAGGAAGAGCCATAGCTTTCTTCAACAAAGATATGGGGCCAAGATTCTTAGCTATGTCTACTTATGAAAAAGATCTAATGGCAGTAACCAAGTGGAGGTCATACCTGCTGGGAAACCAATTTATTATATACATAGACCACTAAAACATCATGTATTTTATGAAACAGAGAATTCATACCTTGTTACAGCAGAAGTGTCTAGCTAAGCTGCTGGGGTATGATTATGTCCTAAAGTACAAGAAGGGATTTGAAAATAAAGTAGCTGATGCATTATCAAGAGTTCAAGTGAATAAACCAGCCTCCTGTAATAGTCTAACTCAACTACAACCAGGTTGGTACCTAGAAGTCCAAGAAAGTTACCAAAATGATTCCCATGCTGAGTCAATAATTCCACAGCTGACTGTTCAAGAGAGGACTGTAGAGAACTACGACTAACAACAGGGGATACTATGATATAAAGGAAGGGTCTACATTGGGTGGAGTGCTATGAATCTCTTCCTCAAGGACTCCCTAGAAGCAGCTCAACAAAGGATGAAAAACTAAGATGACAAGAAGAGGTCTGAGAGGTATTTTGAAGTGGGAGACTGGGTGTATCTAAGGCTGCAACCCTACATGTAGTCATCAGTGCAGCTAATGAGGAACCTGAAGCTCTCAGCCAATTTTTTTGGTCCTTATAAAATTGAAGAAAAGATTGGGCAAGTGGCTTATAGACTGAGGTTGCCGGCTGAATCTAGAATTCATCATACCTTTCACGTCTCTCAGCTCAACCTAAGTTAGGAAATGGATTTCTACCTTAGACAGCACTACCAACCCTGACTAAAGAAAGAAATTTGAAGGTAATGCCATTGCAGGTGTTGGGCTCAAGGGAAATCAGGAAAAACAACCAGAATATGTCTCAAGTGCTTGTGTAATGGGAGGGGATGAATGTTGCAAAGGCTAGCTGGGAGGACAAAGAATTCATGGCATCTCAGTATCCAAAACTGATCCTTGAGGACAAGAATCTGGAGAAGTAATGGGGTTTGTCATAAAACTCGGTTTTTATTCGAGTCTGTTAAGGGATGCCCTGTGGTTATTTGGCATCCTAGTAATAAACTAGCTTAGTTTAAATTCTTTTACCGTTGTTTCTCTGGGATTGTGTGCACGTGCGGTGTGCACTGCGTTTTGTGGTGTAAAAGGCAGTTTTCCTTGGATGCTTTTCTCATGAAGAATCAATAATCAACTTTGCTTTTCTCTCTCAATTTATCTTGAGTTGCTTCTGTACTGATTTATAGTGTAGATAACTACATAGAACCAGAAAAGCAGATTTTGATTAATGGGGTTATCTCTCTCAATCTAAGTGGGTTTATTGGAAGAATATGGATTTATTTTTTATAACTTGTTTGAAAGCTACTTTCACGCCCTCTGTTTCTGAAGATGTGTTGGGTCTGTCGACTGCAAGGCAAATTTGGTCCAATCTTGAAGTTTATTTCAAGAATCAATTCATGGCATGCAAGAGTATGTTAAGAATCAATTGTATGGCTTCAAGAAAGGTAATTCGACTATTCTTGTGTATCTTCGCAATTTATAAACTATTGATGATAATTTAGCTGCAATAGGATATAAAGTTTCTGAGTCAGCCTTGGTAATGCATGTATTGAATGAACTAGGAGGGCAATACGATAATTTTGTTATTTCATCACAGAATAGAGAGGTACCTTTCACATTTGCAGTGATAAAACCTGGGTTTTTTAACCATGAACAATGGCTTCTTGACCAGCAGCAAGATGCTAGCATGATTTTTGATGCACAACATCCTTCTGGCTTATCTTATCTTATATCTTATACTAATATAAAGAAAAGAGGTAATTGTTTGGTGAAGCCTTTTCACATGACAATAATACCCCCATTAACTAAGCTTTTAGTTAATATTTGTATATATTTACAAGAATGCCATTGTTTTAAAAATAGATAAAAAAAAATTAAAACTTAGATATCATTAAAAATACATATCGGATTTTTGCAAAATTAACATATTTGGAAAGTCTACGTAATGAGTACAAACAAGGATAATAAATTTTTTATTTTAAGATTTTTTTTCCATTATTATCAAATTTGGTGTTGTTAAAAGATTCCAATTCAAACATGTGCATCGCACATGTGGCCTTACTAGTATTCAAGAAATGTTACTGGTAATAATGGCAATGGATATTGCAGAGGAAAAAGCAAGAATACAGGAAATGGTAACTCAAATAACAACAGGAACATTCAGAATAATGGGTCTTATGATGCTTCTTCTGATAATGCAAATGGGAGAAGAGATTATTCACAAGTTGAATGTCAAATATGTAGAAAGAAAGGACACTATGATAATATGAGTCATTTTAGGTATTATCCTCCACCATCTACTTCAACACCTGCATCACAAAATATGGCTCAACAACAACATGCTTTTACTACCGTGAGTGATGATATTGGTTTTTCTGCTCCATCTATTTATGAGACTCCACAACGGCTTGCAGATTCTTGTGCCACTGCATATATGACTGGAGATGAGGGTCTTCTGCATAATATTTCTACTTACATGGGAAATGATAAAGTTCAAGTAGGCAATGGTAAGTCTCTACCAATTACTTATACTAGAATTTCTATTATTCAAACACCTAAAACTAGTTTTAGGCTTAACATTGTCCTTTTAGTTCCAGATATGAAGCATAATTTACTCTCAGTTGATAAATTTATAAGAGATAATTCTTGTTTATTTTAAGCTTTATCCTTATGGTTATGAGATTAAAGATTTATTAACAGATACACTGCTTGCTCATGTAATTGTAGTTAATAATTTGTATCACATTCATAAATCTGCCATGTTCTCTAAGTCTTATACTTCATTATATGTTATTTTATCTGCTCCTTCTCAAGTTTGGCATGATAGACCAGGTCATCCATCTAGTCATATTATTTAGAAATTACATTCTACAAAGCAAAATATAACTTCTCCTCATTCCTCTAGCTTATGTCATCCATGCCAGCTAGCTAAAAGTAAGTAATCGCCCTTTCAATTGTCTGATTGTCATGAAATAAAAAACATTGTCACTGATTCATTATGATGTTTGGGGTCCCACTATTTCTTCTCTAAATGGGTATAGATATCATATTGTTTTTATAGATGATTTTAACAGATTCCTTTGGATTTATCCAATGGAGCTTAAAATGAATGTTGCTCAATGTTTTACACATTTTAAAACACATACTGAGAATCAGTTTTCCGCTAAAATAATTGCTTTTCAAGTTGATGGTGCAACAAAACTTGTTAAGGGAGTTTTTAAAACTATTCATGAGGAAAGTGGTATTACTATTAGAATTTCATGTCCTAAAACACCAAAAAAAAAATGGACTTGCTGAGAGGAAGCATAAACACATTACTGAAATGGGAAACACTCTTTTATCCAATGCTTTTTGTCCCAAGGAAATGTGGCATGATGTTTATCTTACTGCCACTTATCTTATGAATAGGACACCAACTAGTGAAAAGACAAGGGTACCCAAATACACCACAATCTTTAAATTATCCACCTATAAGTCCTCTTACCGAAAGTGATTTTCTATGGACAAAGTTGAGACAATACTACAAATCGGTATTCACACTTTGTGTGATTGTCTATGGATACGAGATCGAGACAATACGACTGCCAAAGTGTGATTACTTGATAAAAGGTTTGGACTTAACCAAACTCTATAGGATCACTATCAAGTAAACCGGAGTTAACGTTTGTTTATTTTACTTCTAATTATAATAAACAATTATAATTACGGAAATAAAAAAGTAAAAGACACATCAAGATTTTGTTAATGAGGAAACCGCAAATGCAGAAAAACCCCGGGACCTAGAAGGACATTAGATACTTTAAAAATTTGATGGGGTGTAGATTTGAATGAAAAACCATTTTTAGTGATTCTCATACCTTCACTATTAGCAGTCTGAATCTCTTCAATACCATCATAAGCAGATGCAAATTGGAGTTCGGATCCATCAGCAGTGATGTGGTTGTTGGTACCAGTGTAAGCATACCATGGATTTTCACCTAGAATTTTAATGTGGTTAACATGGCACTCATATTGTGTGGTGTGTTGACATTTTGATACACAAAGTTAAGCATATGTCTACAATCTAGGAAAGTATGACCTCCCTTGTTACATATCTGACAGATAACACTATCCATGCTTGCCAAGAAAGGTGCAGAAGATGATGTAGGATGTGTTGGTGGTGGTGATGATTGAGGTAGAAACAAATTGGAATTTGATGCTTTAGAAGGTAAATGAAAATTACTTCTGAGAGAAGGATATATACATTATTACCTCTACCACGACCTCTGTAATATGAATTATAAGAAGTTAATCTTTGATGAGCAAGGAGTGCTTGTTGAGACTGAAAGACATCAAAGGCTTTACTATTTGCTTCAGAGAGTAGGCTTTTGGATGTTTCATTTACCACAAGTTCTTCACTAAGTAGCAAATTGTGAAGTTCATTAAATGAAACAGGTGGATGACGAATACGAATGTAAGTACCGAAAACATTATATTCATGACCAATTCTATTCAAAACAAGAACCACAAGTTCACCACCACTAACAACAGAACCAGCAGCAGAAAGTTGATCTATTAATTTCTTTATATCCCCTAAAAATTGAGTAATAGTGCCAGATCCAAGTTTTAACGATTGCAACTTAGTACATAATTGAATTGAATGTGTGGTTGAAGTTTTTGCAAATCGTGAATCAATACTTTACCATAACTCTCAAGATGATTAAATACCAACAACACAAGGAATAACTGAATCCGAAATAGTTGATTGAATCCACCGTATCAAAGTATTATCATCATCAGTCCAAGCAGTATAGTTAGGGTTAATAATACCTTAATTAAGATCTTCTTGATTGAGAAACTTTGGAGGACATAGGATTGAACCATCAAGAAGACCTAAAACCTTGTATCTCTTCAGCGATGGTAGAAGTAGATTCTTCCAGGTGATGAAATTATCATCTTTGAGTTTGAAATTGGTTATACTAGTTATTTGATTCAATGGAATTGTTGAAATTCGAGTTTCGTACTGATTTAATGCCATTGAAGATGATGAAAAATAAAAGAACTGAGGAGAAAGAATCAACATTTAGTTGAAAGTAAAAGAAAAATGAGAGAAGTTGAGCCAAAGTGAGGATCTCTGGCCTCATGATACCATAGTTGTATATTAACAAAACACTAAAAATGAAAGTTCTTCAAGAACAGTTTTCATGGTTGGTTTTGCAATTACTCAAAGTAAAATTATCTTGCTTACATACAATCAAGAAAGTAAAGCAGGCTATTTAATACAGTTCACAGGAAATAATCAGACAGGAGGCATGCACACAGGAACCAATCAGATAGGTAGCATGGACTGATGACAGCTAGCAACAGTTGACTGGAACAGGCTGGCAAGAACATACACGTAGGCAGTGTAACAGAGGTGTTACTGAGACATAGTGTTATTACATATGAGATGTCAATCAAGGCTTCGATGGTGTTAATTGCGGAAATAGGTGAAGCAACGGTGGCTAATTTCTATCACAGAAAAAATATTTGAAATTGGGGATTTCTGGTTTTGAGTTTGGTCTAAAATGATGTTGATTGTGTTCGATAGTTAGAGAATCCATTGCTAATAATTTGGGGATTCTATGTAGAACAAGGATGAAGGTCTGAAAATGGGTTTAGGTAAAATTTCTCAATTGAGAAATATCACAACAACCGCAACAGAATTTGGGGGTTTTGTATATCAACTGAAATCAGAGATTTATCTCAACAAATCAAACAGTAGTGAGAAGATGGAGAAGAGTTCTGAGTTCTATGGATTTATTTGGGGGTTTCGAATGAAGACGAATTGGTTGGGGCTTCAACAATATCGGTACCTGATTTAGGTCATCGATTGTTCGAGATGGGCTGGTGGTCAGGTATTGAAGGTGATTTTGTTTATGTTAGAAAAAAATCAATGTTTTGTTTTAATCAAAAAAAAAAAAAATGCATGGACCATGTTTTGATCCCAAGACCTATTGCTCCCTAGATGTTTTTTTCATGTGAATGAATAAAACATTAGTCCCATATAGACTAAAACACTAAGAGTTTTAGACTTAAATAGCATTGGTTTAGCCTTAAGGGTATGGCCCTTTGGGTCTTTAGACCTTTGTGTATGGGGAAAGCCTTAGACTATGGCAAGGTTGCCTAAACCTTATTGCATTTCTTATTGCCTTTCCCGTTCGCGCGGTGCTTCGCACAGAAGCACGCACGCTTTCTCGGCTCGGCTCGGCTCGGGCGCGGGCGAGGGCGAGGGCGTGGGCGTGGGAGTGGGCGTGGGAGTGGGAGTGGGTGTGGGTGTGGGTGTATCCGACCCATCCTTTCTTTTTGCTGAAATTTACCACACGCTTCTCCCACACATGTAAAGAATTTTATTCTTTGCCTTCTCGGTTTTGGATATCCGACAGCCACTAGAAGCATCTTTAGTCACACATGGTTAATTCTCACGCGTGAATTCTCTTAACTGTTTTCATCGTAAAGAATCTTTAATCTCACGCGTGTGGACACCTGTGCACAGAGATTTCTCGTCGAGAAGAATCTTACCCGACAGATGCGTTTTTTACTGTTATTTTAATGGATGCTTTTTGCTTTTACTCGTCCGACAAATTGAACGCGTGATTTACGGATCTGTGTCTCAAACGTTCGAATTCTTACCTATAAATACGAGTTAAGGCTTTCAGTTTAAAAAAACATACCATTCAGAACTCTTATCTTCTGAATTTCTCCTTCTTCTCTAATTATTTTCAGAAACTTAAGTTCTTATTAATATTTGTCTTAAAACTCAGAAAACGTTCAGTTCTTTTCTGAAACAAGTTGTAGTTTACAGAAACATAATTTTTTATAACTACTTCTTGATTTACGTAATTTTAGTTCACAGAAATATAGTTTACGTAAAACATAAAATTGTTTTTACATTACTCAGAAACAATTTGTATTTTCAATTTGTGTTTTTGTTTTTACTTTTGCTGCCAAGTTCTAAGGGTTCTCTCTGTGTATGCTACACATAGAGGAGAACTAACAGTAGTTGTATACAGGAGGTAATTTGCTAATTTCTATAGCATCTCAGAGGAGTAGCAGGCAATATTACCTTTAGCTCAGCGTATCTCATACGTGCCTCTACTAAGTTTATTGAGTTGTTTGTTACTACTATCAGTGTAATTTAAGTATTATTTCCCATTTGCATTCGATTATTGTAATTAATTCCAACAATCTAAAGGTAATATTTGCCTTATTGTAATATTGTAATACTGTAATATTCTTTGTTGTAAGAACATGGGAAAGAATACTGTAGAAAAACCACCAAAGTTCAGTGGTAAGGACTTTAAGAGATGGCAGTCTAAAATGCTATTCTTCCTAAACGACCAAAGGTTAGATGGATATGCTTTAGAAAAACCCTCGAGAAACCTTCATCGCCGTGGTAATGAAGATAAATTGGACAGGTGGAATATGAAGAATTATTTGTGCAAGAATCATATTCTTAACTGTCTTGATGACTCCTTGTATGACTTCTATAATGCAAAAGAAGATTTTAATGCTTTTGATTTATGGGAAGCTCTAGAAGAAAAATATCATGCTGAAGCTGCTGGAAGTAAGAAGTTCTTGATGGCTAAGTTCTTAGAATACAACATGACTGACGAAAAGCTGTGGTAGAACAGATTCGTCGAACTTCAACTCCTCATCAGCGAGATTCTTGTCAAGGCATGACTTTTGATGAAGCTCTACAAGTATCGGCTGTGATTGAAAAGCTTCCACCCTCATGGAGCGAATATAAGAGGAGGCTGCGACACAAGACTCGTGAAATCACCATGGTGGAGCTTGGCAAAAAGATCCAGGTTGAGGAGCTTATGTGCAGAAAGGACAAGAGCATGATGCTGAGCAAAAACATGTCCAACAAAGCTCATGTTTTGGACGATAAAGCTGCTTCAAAGAAAATTCCTGGAGAATCCAGCAAAATGGGTAATAGACGTAACAGACGTCGAAAACCCAGAGGTAACAATTTTAAGCCTATAGGTGGTGTCACTAAGCACACCATCAAAGGCGACTGTTTTAATTGTGGTAAACCTGGACATATGGCTAAAGACTGTAAGGCCCCTAAAAGGATCAAATATGATCCAAAACAGAAAAATAAGGCAAACATAGTAGAGGACTCTGGATATTTCACTGGCATGGTGTCTGAAGTCGACCTTGTCTCTATTATGACTAATGTGAGAGACTGGTGGCTTGATTCTGGAGCCACCAAGCATGTCTCAGAATTCAGAGAATGCTTTCTCCTCCTATGCCATAGTAGGAGATGATGAGAAACTGTTCATGGGAAACTCTTCCACCGCGAAAGTGGTGGGGAAAGGCAAGGTCGAATCGGGAAGCTAACTTCAGGAAAAACTCGCATTGAATGACGTATTCTACGTCCCAGACATATGCAAAAATCTTATCTCGTAAAACCATCCTACTAGGAAAAGGTTTTAAAATTGTTGTTGAGTCCAATACCGTTGTGATTTCTAAGCATGGTGAATTCGTAGGAAAAGGTTATGTTACCGATAACATGATTAAGCTTAGTGTATCTGATTTGAAATTGAATATTAATGCATCTTCTTCTGTTTATGTTTGTGACTCCTCACATGTTTGGCATGATAGACTTGGGCATGTTAATTTCAAATCGCTAGAAAGACTTGCTAATTTAGGTTGCATACCAAAAATAAACTTTGATAAAAAACAAAGATGTGAAATCTGTGTTGAATCTAAATATGCAAGAAAACCATTTAATAAAAGTGTTGAACGTAGAACAGTTCCTTTGGAATTAATACACTCGGATTTAGGAGACTTGAAATCAACACCAACAAGAGGTGGTAGAAAATGGTATATCACTTTCATAGATGATTACTCACGATACTGTCAGGTTCATCTTCTTAGAAGTAAAGATGAGGCCTTAGAGGCTTTCAAGTTTTATAAACTTGAAGTAGAAAACCAAAAAGGAGTTAAAATTAAAACTCTTAGGTCAGACCGTGGCGGTGAGTATGTGATACCCATAGGTGAGTTTTGTAAACATAATGGAATCATTCATGAAACAACTGCACCATATTCACCAGAATCGAATGGTGTAGCTGAAAGAAAAAATATAACACTCATAGATATGGTAAATGCTATGTTGACAAGTTCAGGGTTATCTTCGAACTTGTGGGGGGAAGCTATCCTCTCTTGCTTGCTATATTTTGAACCGAGTTCCATTTAAAAATCTGATAAAACTCCTTATGAATTGTGGAATGGTAAACAACCTTCTTATGCATACTTTAAAGTGTGGGGGTGTTTGGCCAAGGTGGCTATTCCTCTTCCCAAGAAAACTAAAATAGGACCTAAAACAATCGATTGTGTTTTCTTAGGGTATCCCGAGCATACAATTGCATACGGGTTCATGGTCATCGTTCGACCATAATAACATTGGTCAGAACACCATATTGGAATCTAGAGATGCTGTGTTTTATGAACACATATTTCTTTTAAGGTCTGGACCTCGGAAAAGGGTCCATGATGACCTCCCTGATGTTCCATCGACTAGTCAAACTCCAACTTTGGAGTATGAGACTGAACCAAGAAGAAGTAAGATGGTTAGAACTGAAACAAGTTTTGGCCCAGATTTTTTGACTCTTACGGTAGAGTCTGAACCCAAAACCTACAAGGAAGCTATGACTTCTCCAGAAGATCCTTTCTGGGAAGAAGCTTCATTAAATGAATGGGAGTCCATTCAGCAAAACGAAACTTGGGAGCTTGTAGACTTGCCTCCTGGAAGTAAATCCATAGGTTGCAAATGGGTGTTCAAAAGGAAACTTAGAACAGATGGAACTATAGATAAATATAAAGCTAGGTTGGTAGCTAAAGGCTATAGACAACAGGAAGGAGTAGATTTCTTTGATACCTATTCACCAGTCTCTAGAATCACCTCGATTAGAATGTTGATTGCTATTGCTTCAATTTATGATTTGCATATACATCAGATGGATGTTAAAACTGTTTTTCTATATGGTGAATTGAATGAAGAAATTTATATGGATCAACCTGAAGGCTTTATAATAAAAGGTTATGAAAACAAAGTATGCAAGTTAAACAAATCTCTTTACGGTTTAAAACAAGCACCTAAACAGTGGCATGAAAAATTTGATCATGTTATGATAATTAATGGCTTCAAGGTTAATGAATCTGATAAATGTATTTACATTAAATCTGTGGATGATTCTCATGTTATTGTATGCCTATATGTTGATGATATGCTCATATTAGGCAGTAACCTTGATATTATTAATACCATTAAAAGCATGCTTAGAGATAATTTTGACATGAAAGACTTAGGCCCTACTAATGTAATCTTAGGGATGAAAATCAGTAAGATGTCTGATGGATATAGTCTTAGTCAATCTCATTATGCTGAAATCGTACTAAAGAGATTTAATTATGAAAATGCTAAACCTGCATCTACTCCTTTTGATCCCACTTGTAAATTGAAAAAGAACAAGGGTAAGGGTATTGATCAACTTGAGTATTCTCGCATTATTGGTAGTCTTATGTATTTGATGAACTGTACAAGACCTGATATTGCTTACTCTGTAAGTAGATTAAGTAGGTATACTTGCAACCCAGGGCAGGATCACTGGAATGCTCTCTTCAGAGTTTTACGTTACCTGAGAGGGACCTCAAACTATTGCTTAAGTTTTGGGAAGTATCCTACTGTACTGGAAGGGTATTGTGATGCCAATGGATATCAGACTCAGAAGAGTGCAAATCTACTAGTGGGTACATCTTCTTGCTTGGAGGTGCGTCTGTCTCATGGAAGTCTACCAAACAGACATGTATAGCTAAATCCACTATGGAGTCTGAGTTTATAGCCTTGGAAAAAGCTGGAGAGGAAGCTGAATGGATGCGATGTTTCGGGAGGAATTCCACTGCCCAAGCCGTGTCTTCAATCGCCATCCTTTGTGACAGTAAAGCCGCACTTGGTTGCGCAAAGAACAATGTATACAACTAAAGTCTATACATATACGTAGAAGACACAAGACGGTGAAACAACTACTCTCTACTGGTATTATCTCGATAGACTTTGTAAAATCCAAATATAATCTTGCAGATCCTTTGACGAAAGGTTTACCGAGAGAGGAAGTTAAATCCACATCGAGGGGGATGGTACTTAAGCTCATAGAATAAATCACCATGAAGGATACTCAACCTTGTGATTGGATTTCCAAGATCAAGGTTCAATGAGACAACTAATTTATGGTGATATTGGTAAAGCACTATCTTTGTCCCTCCCTATGGTGTAATCATGTGATAGTGCAGCCTGCAGATTTACAGGATGATCTTTTGAGATCTTAATGGGTTCCATGGCTTTGATTAAAGCGGGGTGTGGCAGGACACTCTTTATGGACCCACCTTTGTGGATGTTGGAAGTGTGGCCGCTTCCTATGAGAATTTGAGCGATTCTCTAGAGACATTCATTAAGTCCGGGATTTTAGCCCACGGCCAAAATGGGCACAACCGCAAGAGCTTGGCAGCTGTTTTATTCGGTTGAGGCATCAAGTGTGGCTGTTATTTCTGAATTGCATTCATTGTTGGCGGTTCAAGACATTGCGTTCACCGTATCAACAAGCAGTTCAGGTAACCTCTTACTAAGTTAAGGTTCAATCTTTGGGACACCTTAGCCTATTTTGTTGCCTTATGTTTTATCGTGTTTTTTTTCGACATGTTTTATTATTCATGTGGGGGATTGTTAGAAAAAATCAATGTTTTGTTTTAATCAAAAAAAAAAATGCATGGACCATGTTTTGATCCCAAGACCTATTGCTCCCTAGATGTTTTTTTCATGTGAATGAATAAAACATTAGTCCCATATAGACTAAAACACTAAGAGTTTTAGACTTAAATAGCATTGGTTTAGCCTTAAGGGTATGGCCCTTGGGGTCTTTAGACCTTTGTGTATGGGGAAATCCCTAGACTATGGCAAGGTTGCCTAAACCTTATTGCATTTCTTATTGCCTTTCCCGTTCGCGCGGTGCTTCGCACAGAAGCACGCACGCTCGCTCGGCTCGGGCGCGGGCGAGGGCGAGGGCGAGGGCGTGGGCGTGGGAGTGGGCATGGGAGTGGGTGTGGGTGTGGGTGTATCCGACCCATCCTTTCCTTTTGCTGAAATTTACCACACGCTTCTCCCACACATGTAAAGAATTTTATTCTTTGCCTTCTCGGTTTTGGATATCCGACAGCCACTAGAAGCATCTTTAGTCACACACGGTTAATTCTCACGCGTGAATTCTCTTAACTGTTTTCATCGTAAAGAATCTTTAATCTCACGCGTGTGGACACCTGTGCATCTCACGCGTGTGGACACCTGTGCACAGAGATTTCTCGTCGAGAAGAATCTTACCCGACAGATGCGTTTTTTACTGTTATTTTAACGGATGCTTTTTGCTTTTACTCGTCCGACAAATTGAACGCGTGATTTACGGATCTGTGTCTCAAACGTTTGAATTCTTACCTATAAATACGAGTTAAGGCTTTCAGTTTAAAAAACATACCATTCAGAACTCTTATCTTCTGAATTTCTCCTTCTTCTCTAATTATTTTTAGAAACTTAAGTTCTTATTAATATTTGTCTTAAAACTCAGAAAACGTTCAGTTCTTTTATGAAACAAGTTGTAGTTTACAGAAACATAATTTTGTATAACTACTTCTTGATTTACAGAATTTTAGTTCACAGAAATATAGTTTACGTAAAACATAAAATTGTTTTTACATTACTCGTTAAAACAATTTGTATTTTCAATTTGTGTTTTTGTTTTTACTTTTGCTGCCAAGTTCTAAGGGTTCTCTCTGTGTATGCTACACATAGAGGAGAACTAACAGTAGTTGTATCCTGGAGGTAATTTGTTAATTGCTATAGCATCTCAGAGGAGTAGCAGGCAATATTACCTTTAGCTCAGCGTATCTCATACGTGCCTCTACTAAGTTTATTGAGTTGTTTGTTACTACTATCAGTGTAATTTAAGTATTATTTCCCATTTGCATTCGATTATTGTAATTAATTCCAACAGTTTATTCTTTCACTTTCAGTTGTTTGAGTTCGATTTCTTCCTCCAAATTCGAACAACAAATCCAGTACTTCAAGATGCTTATGAAGTCAAGAAGCATAAATGGAATTGTAGTAATGGATTTAATCCATTGAGTCTGAAATATGGAGAGGGCAATTGCTTGAGATAGTGATCAAATTGGTGTTGGTTTCGTGTGGTCTGAGATGGGATTTGTAAGACAACAACGAAAGGAATTATTTGGGCTTGATTTGTGGTGGCGTGAATGGGGAAACAACAACATGGAATTGAAGACTGAAATGAGTGCTGGCTTAATTGGTTTTGCACGGAACTGGTTGAGTCAATTTAAGCAAGTCCATTGCAGGCCGCATAGATGGCGATTGAGGTAGATGGTTGAGTTGGTGTTGCTGGTGATGACTTGAAGTCTGCTGAAATACAAGGGAAGTGGTGTTGTGGCTGGAATTTAGAAGTCAGAGAGTAGAAAGTGATGTTGGGGTATGGATTCCCATTGGTGCTTGTATTGGATTGGGCTTTGGCAACACCGGTTAGGTCCTGTTTGACGTCTTGTCTGTACAAATAAATATGAGATGAATGAACTCAGTGAAGGGAGGCTGGATTCAGGGAAGAAATAGGGTTTGAGCATTTCTACTTGTTTTTCAATTCGATGAGCTTATTTATTTCCTTTATCAATTTCCGTAAGAAAGCCTTGATTTTCTAAACCATTGTTAGGGTGAAAGGATGAACTTGTAGGTTGATTTTCTTGTGTTTTCGAATAAGTGTTTCTACCAATTGAACTTAATGCAAAAGATTTGTCTCTCTATCAATGTTTTATCTTCTAATTATGATTTTTCATGTTCTATGCCATGTATAGTCCACTGCTAGGTTGTTAGAAGAACTCATTGAACCTTGATAATAATTTCCTTAGCATTCTCTCACTTTATATGCCATGTATACCTAGTGGATAGAAGTTCTACTTTAGGCTTAGAACAAATATATCTTTTTGTGAATTCTTGTCTATAAATCTTAAATGCCATATCTTCCATGTATGAGTCGCTAGGTTTGCCACTATACATGAGTAAATATGAGACCTTGGTAAGATAACATAAGTGAACCTTGTATACCTAGTGGATAGAAGTTCTACTTTAGGCCGAGAACAAATATATGTTTATGTGAATTCTTGTCTATAAATCTTAAATGCCATATCTTCCATGTATGAGTCGCTAGGTTTGCCACTATACATGAGTAAATCTGAGACCTTGGTAAGATAACATAAGTGAACCTAGCCTACAACAGATTCCTGAATCCTTAACACCTTCACATCCTGGTTACATCTTTAATTATTTTGCGTTTCTAGTTTCATAATCTTAGTTGACAATCCATAAATCTCTGAATATTGATGTTGATTAGTTAATTGGTTGATTTTATTAGTTAGTGGTAGTATTTTCACACTCCTCATGGGAACGAGCTGTATTTTCCTTTGTCTACATTATCGACACCGTGCACTGATGCCATAGTTCGTCTCTTCACTGTCATAGTCTCTTCCAAGCCTTCAAACCGCAATTAATTTGGGTTGTGAAATCCATGCTTTAATTGCTGGTAATTAAAGCATATAAAATTAACAATCTTAATTAAAAGATTCTTAATTTATTTCGGACCGGGATCTCCTTGAGTAATTAAGGAATATCTTTGAATAATAAAAGATAAGAGTTACTGATCATGTTCAAAGTACGTTGACATCTTTTCTTTGTAAATCCTCTTTCATATTTACAATCTTGGAATTGATTATACCACACTTCCAAACAAGTTTAGATATGGTTCATCTGTATTACAAGACAACTATATGATTGATCAAATATCAATTCACTAATCATGGGTTTACGGTTTTACCAAACACAAGGATCGGTTCTACATCAATATGGTTTGCTTTTGATCGAACACACAAGTTACAAGGATCAGTTACATCAGTTACCAGGATCGATTAAATCCATTACCATGACCGGTTACCATATACTCATGGTATTTCTTGTGATCGGTTACACAAGACACTAGGATCGGTTACACCAATTACCAGGATCGGTTACACCAATTACTAGGGACGGTTACACCAATTACAAAGATCGATTACACAACTTTTTTGTGATCGGTCACACCAATTACTAGGATCGGTCACACCAATTACAAATATGGATCATACCATCTCAGGTGATTACTTAGGATCGGTTACACTAATAAAAGTCATACCAAATCATAAGTCAGGCACTGTGATTAGTTATACCAAGATACATAACAAGTTATGATCGGTTCTACTAACTCACACATATTGGTAATCCAAAGATATGCAATGAATAACAATACCAATAAGCCTAGCGATTTCCCTTTCAATTTATAAAACAAGTTCATGAATGTACTTCCTTTAAACAAATGTAAACATTGTTTCCTAGGATGAAATATTCACCTTTATCCATACACATAATCACAATAACATTCATACAATTATATCGATATTATATATACGAAGTTCAAAAGATAAGCGTTATACTTCGTATTCTAATTCCTTAACGCTATGATCATGTGATCATGTCTCACTACTAGAGTATTGTCATTCACAGATTCAGATTTATATTTTCAATATAGCACGACTTGAAAGATATGTTAGGAATCAAACAGTTCAAGTCAAATATTACTAACCTCAATAGGAAGGATGATGACGTCGTTGTAGCTTGTTACTTCTTCACATTCTTCGGGTCTTCGAGTAATACTTGTATGTCTCATAATCCTAGACTTTCTAGTCTAACCTATACGAAGTTGTCTCTAGTACATAATTAAGCAACTCTTAGATGAGTTTTGATTCACTAAAATATGACAACCAAACTTGGCATACCAACGCTTGGTGGGTTCAACTGAGATATGCTCTAACAATCTCCCCCTTTGTCAATTTTAGTGACAAAACTCTTAATACACATGGATAAACAAATTAAAAGAATTTATTACACATACGCTTGATTCCAAGTTTCAACAACACAATATCCTGCATATATTCAATCCATAAATGTCGATGTTGACACTTGAACAACAAAGCTAATACTCCCCCTAAAGGTAAGACAGGTATATTTTCAATCCGAACATCTTTGTTATTCCCCTTTTGTAGTCAAGATAACTACAATAGCAATATGATATGTTGCTCCCCCTTAGTCAATGCTTTACTCTTTCGTTAGAAATAACGTTTAAGCACAATTGTCCTTTCCTTAATGATTACAAATCACTTGTTTACTCCATATATTTCTCCATTTTTTTGTTACAAATTGACAAAGGTTCGAGCAAAAAAGGTCAAACCGAAAGGATCTCACAAATCTAAAAGACTTGTACAACCTATAAGAGTTAAGCACGAACGTTTCACATACCATTTTAGATAACCAATATCAAAACAGAAACTACAAGTAATTTTATTTTAATATGTTATCAAGGAAGCAATTTCCCGAAGAAATTTTCCCTAATAGTTTAACAAATTGACTAAGAAACTTAGTTCCCTTGCTAAACCGATTGCACAAATACAATCGCTTATTTCGATAAGACCAAAATAAATATCAGAATTAACTTTATTTTTCTCATCAGGTTCTAATTATTCATACAATAACTTAGACCTTTCACTTTAGACAAGACAAGTACTAGGTTAGTTAACTAGTATTTCTTGTCAAGGCATTCGATTATACTTGAATAACCGAATCCTTCAATTTGATAAGTCTAACTAAGATCAGAATTAACTTAGTTTCTCTTCTCCGGAATCGAATTGGACTAAACAAATGATCCCGTATTATGTTAAGCCATAAACAATACATACAAACCAAATAAATTGACTTGCACAATTATTTCTCTTAACCGGAAGCAATTGAAACAAACATAGACATTATAGCACCGCAATTGCAACGAAATTTTGTTAAGAAAAACACTTGATACCAAACAATAAAGAAGATATCAAGCAATAATCCAAATAAATTGACACAGTTTTTCTTAACCAGAAACAATTGAATCACACACACACACACACATTCATACACATATAATGGAATATATATCAATTGTACCGAAATTTTGTTAAGCAAAAGCAAAATATATGCAATAAAATCAGGCTTTTCTTAAACAGAAAAACGATTAACTAACAAATTCGTTACCTCATATTCCGCATCCTCTTCTCCCCAGAAAGATATATCATTAAGCATAAGTTCAAGTTAGAACTCTCCCCCATTATGTTGTCATTCTCTCGCGAGAACAAAAGAACAACAACAAGAGCAACATTTACCAGGGAAAGGTTGAATCGGTTTTAACTAATGCGTGTCAATAGCAAAAGTTGAAAACCCGAAACACATATATTTATGTTAAACACAACTCATGTAAACACAAACTGATTCAACACATTGTGACTTTTTACATTTGAGTCTCAATCGGAACACCTTATGATCCTTTGATAAATCCTACCAGCATGGGCTAGAACTTAATCCCGCTAAATCAAAAAGCCACACAAACCATAAGGGTTCACATCATATGAGATCGAATATTAAGGTTATGAAAACCGAAATCAGACATCCCATAAACTCAAATGTAATACACCTTAAATATTCAACAAAGAATCAAGTATTGCAATTACCTCAATCTTGTAGGAAATCGAATTACAAAAACAATGCAAAAAGAATGAGGTCATTCCGAGTTTGGATGAAGAAGTTGTAGGAAAAAATAGTTTTACACTCCTTCGTATGGACCAATCACACCAATCACTAGGACCGGTTACGGTGATTACTTGTGACAGGTCACAACATGAATTCACACACGAAACTGTTTTAGACATAACTTTTGCATACAATGTCCGAATTCAGTGATTTTTGGCTCGTTTAAACTGTAAAAACAAGAGATACACATATATGATCAGTAGATATAAACATAATGAACTAAAAATTATAGTTTCTATCAAAATCTCAAATATAGATAGAGAAGGTATGAGTATTGAAGAAAAGAAATCTCCTTAAAGATGTTAATTAGTCATATAACAACCGAGAGATCATTGCTCAGTTTTCATGTGCTTCCTCACCTTTCGAAAGATTGAGCACCAAGGTGAGTATGCACATTCTAACACAACTAGGTTGTGTTGAGTTGAGCCTTGTCTTATTCGTCACGAGTAACTAAAACAGAATCATCATTCTTGACCTCTTGCTTGATTTGCTTACTCTTGTTCCATCTCTTGTTTTTCTTCTTTGACTTGTGATGAAGAGTGTCATTATCACCACATTCATTTGTACAAGAGACTTTAGACATCAAGATGTCTTTCCTTAGTCTTTCAAGAAAACTCTCAAAAACATTGTTACCAACATTTATCAATTGAGTGTTATTCTCATGACTAACTTTTGGTCCCTTCTTGGCTATGGGGGAATTTGGGACCCATGTATGGATGGGTTTTGCGGGAGCGTCTTTCTCCTTCATACCATTAGGACCATTGCCCTTTTGGATACTTTGTGAAACATTATTTCTCTAATTTGGAACATCATACCTTGTCTTTTCATTTATAAAATCATTTTTTTTTTCTATATTCGGGTCTTTTATGAGATGACCTTGTCGAGCCATAAGCAAAATTTGAACTATCATTTTAATAATTCTTTTGCCTAAACTTAGGACAATAACGATCTGAGTTCTTTCGGGGAGCAAATTTAGCCAATTCATTTGATACAAAGGAAAGCGCATCATGCATCTTATGAACATTGCATCCCATTGTAAGTGCCCTTTATTACCACAATAATAACAATGCTTAGAAACATACGAAGTTTGAGTTTTAATATTACCTTTTTGTGGATCCACTTGCATTGGAGCTCGACGAGTTTTGTTCTTATTCTTCTTGTGTTTGTTCAACGGTTTTTCTTTCTTCACATTAGTAGAAATGCTCTCTTTGATTTTCGCACTTGACGAGTCTGGTTGAACACAATTCTTAGGATTATCATGCTTTACTTCTTTATAAAGAAAAGTAGCATCTTTGACATCAATGGAAACCTCTGGTTGAGAAGAATTTGTAGCTTTAACAAATTTGATCTCATTTTTATCGTTGGAAGTACTTGATTCCTTATATCCCAATCCTCGTGTATCACAATGATATCTTCATGCTTCTAACAATGAGGATAAATTGTTTGTGCTATCATTTGTCTTTTTCAAGTACAAAATTTTTTCTTCCAACATCATGATTTTATCAAGAGCACCAGTTAGCTCAGCTCAAGACGTTTCTCTCATGAAGGATATTCACCTTATTTCTCTTCAAAACTCTTTTGTTGAGAATTAACCTTTGCTTCAGATTCAGCAAGTTTCTTTTCCAACAAAAAAATATCTCTTCGAAAATATTCACATTCTAATTTCTTAGAATTTAGCTCGTCAGTACGATCTTTAAGAAGAGAATCACGGGTGCGGTAACCAATATAATATCCTTGAAAAAACCTCTTCAGTTTCGTGTTCTCATGACAAAGAGGAGTCATAACGCCAAAAAAACTGAAGTTCTCAGTTTTTTATTTTTTAAAGGATCCAATAGTTTAGAGTATTCTGAGATATCCTCTTCAACATCTCGTTCAAAATATGAGTCATCATCATCGGAAATAGTTCAAGTCAAATATTACTAGCCTCAATAGGAAGGATGATGTCGTCGTTGTAGCTTGTTAATTCTTCATATTTTTAGGTCTTCGAGTAATACTTGTATGTCTCATAATCCTAGACTTTCTAGTCTAACCTATACGAAGTTGTCTCTAGTACATAATCAAGCGACTCTTAGATGAGTTTTGATTCACTAAAATATGACAACCTAACTTGACATACCAACGCTTGGTGGGTTCAACCGAGCTATGCTCTAACACCCATGATTCAAAATCACACGCTTGAAGAAACGCACGCATACAAATTTTCTACCATAAGTAATTCGAGCCATCGAATACTGGCGGTACGTTTATAGAGATAACACTTTTGTCCATGGAGTCGGATTGCTACAAATATAAAATTATCAGGTCTTAGCTAGTTTGCCTGCTCTGATACCAATTAAAAAAGCGGGGGTATAACAACCACACACAATAATTTGTTTGGAAATCTGTATGGACTTACTTCAATATTATTATAAGAGCACCAGCTTATAAAGCGAGCTCAACCAAGAAATATATCAAAGAGTTATATCTCTTTTTCTCAAATCAATCAGCAAATCAAACAGATAGAAATATATGGGCCTGATTGATGTAAGAAATACTTGGAAGGTACCAAAGACCAATGCTCGAGTGTCAATCAATTTATATCTAACAAACAAGGTCGAATTTACCAATTGATTGAACTATGCACAACCTGTGATATTTTAATTATCTAAATAAATATAATGCGAAAAAGAAATAACACAGATGCCAGAAATTTTGTTGACGAGGAATCCGCAAATGCAGAAAAATCTTGGGACCTAGTCCAAATTTGAACACCACACTGTATTAAGCCACTACAGACACTAGCCTATTACAAATTAACTTCATAATGGAATGTAGTCAATCCCTAACTAAGTCTCACACCGATTAAGGATCAGTCGCGTTCCTTATGCCTCTAGAACCACGTCGGATTCTGTGTACTTGATTCCCTTAGCTGATCTCACCCAAAACTAAGAGTTGCTAAGACCAGAAGTCGAAGTCTTATAAACAAATATGTCTCTCACAGATAAGTCTATCCTGATAGATAAATCTGTCTCCCACAGAAGTACCTATGAAGTTTTATTCCGTCTTATGATAAATCAAGGTGAATAGGAACCAATTGATAAACTGGGCTTATACTCCCGAAGAGCAGCCTAGAAATATCAACCACCTCACAATAACTTAACTATATGATAGTAGAAGAAGTTATTATGGACCACAAAGTCTGAGACAAATAACTTTGTGATTATTTTTTATATCTTACCTATCAAAGATAAATCTCAAGCAAATATAAGAGAAGATAGTACTTAATACGATAGAACAAGTAAGATCAGAATAAGCTACTACAGAGAAAATAGTTCGATCTAGCTTCACGAATCCCAAATAAAGTCTTCAAGTCGTTAACTTAATTAATATGGTTTTGGAAAAACCTAGGTTAAAGGAGAGTCGACTTTAGTACGCAACTAGGACACGGGAAAGTGTCGGGATTAGGTTTTCCAGTTGCTAGAGTTCTCCCTTATATAGCATTTCAAATCAGAATATACCTTTATTTAGATATGGTTAACTTTACCTAAACGTGTATATTGATTTGGCTCAATAATAGTTAACCGAAGTTAGCCATATGAACACTTTTGACTTAACCACATTTATCTAACACCTCTAGATCAAATATGATGATCAATAAATCATGATAGATAATCAAATGAATCTAATTGTGTTTCACATAGGGTTATTCAATTGTTCACTATCTCATAGAAATATATATGAAAAAATTGAATCAAAATCGAATTGATTCGTAATCGTACAAAGTACTTATACAAGAATCAATTCATAAACATTAAGCCACGATTTGAAAAGATTGATTCCTTAATTCATAAATGTGTTCATGAGTATGAAAAACATACTTAACCGATTTTAGAACTTAATCACTGTGTTCTCTAACTAGGTAGGCAAACAACAGCTCCAGACCTGAATCACTACAAAATAGTTCGCATACTAGGTACGCAAACAAGGTTCCCAGACCTTAGTAGTTAAAACCGTTCGCATACTAGGTACACAAACAAAGTTCCCGGACCTGAATCACTACAAAATAGTTCACATACTAGGTATGGATATCGTGTTGTATCCATACATGGTTAGTTGTTCTAAACTCCCATTGCAATCATTGAAACATCCTTAGAAGGCGAAAATAGATGTCTCACACAAACTGTTAGCTTTAAGTAATTTTCAAGTGACCGAATAATCAATACCAAACTTTCCAAGTGGACATCAAAAGATTGTCTCACACAAATCATGTAAGATGTTTCAAGGAAATTTCCATATGATCATCTTTTGACTTGATATTTAGTTTCCAACAAATAAATTGTTTCCAACTAAATTCGTCAAGAATAATATTGAACATAGTTAAAGCAAAAAGCCTTCAACTCATATTTCGAGAAATCAATAAGAGAGATAAACTCGGCTCGAAATATCAAATGTGTATAATATAAAAGTCTATATAGCTATACGACTTAGTTTCATTAAGAGTTAGAATAAAATATACTTCTGAGTGATTGATAAGTTTTAGTCTCCACATACCTTTTGTTGATAAAGTTCCTCCAAGCTCTTCTCAATAGATCTTTGTCTTCAATCGATGAACGCCGTGAAGTCTAAATCTCAACTACACATTCTATCCTAATCTGGGACATAGTTATAAGTTGACTAGAAATAAAGACTATAGTTTTGATCAACTAAACTTGACAAACAAGCTTGAGATAGCAACGCTTGCGAGTTCGGCTGAGCAATGCTCTAACAGAAATAACAAGAAATTAAATGAAGTTTTCCTGGATCTTAGGACAGTTTTCTAGAAATGCAAACTTAGGTATTTATAGACCAAGGATGTTTGGATACCAAGGAATTTCCAAAACCAAAAGTAGGGTTAAAATCGTACATCTGATATGACATCACTATGACCACTAGCGTATTTATTGAATCAATCAGCATGCCTACGTAAGAATTACCAGGGTACCTTTTTTTTATATATACATGTGTCATGTTCCACGACAGAACCCTTAGTATTGACCGACATCACCGTGCCCATGGAAAGCCATGCCAACCACGTCTCCGCGCCAAGGCATGAAAACCATGCCAGCCGCACCACCGTGCCAATAACAAACCATGCCAGCCACGTCTCCGCGCCAAGGCATGCCAACCGTGCCAGCCGCACCACCGTGCCAATGGAAAACCATGCCAGCAACATCTCCGCGCCAAGGCATGCCAACCATGCCAGCCGAACCATCGTGCCAATGGAAAACCATGCCAGCCACATCTTCGCGCCAAGGCATACCAACCATGCCAGCCGCACCACCGTTCCAATGGAAAACCAATCCAGCCATGTCTCCGCGCCAAGGCATGCCAACCATGTCAGCATCACCACCGTGCCAATGGAAAACCATGCCATCCACGTCTCTGCGCCAAGGCATGCCGACCATGCCAACCGCACCACTGTGCCAATGGAAAACCATGCCAGCCTCGACTCTGCGCCAAAGCCATGCCGGCCCTAAACCATGCCGCTGTCTGAAAAACGAGGTTGCAACAATCAATGGCAACCCTTCCATCTGAGATGTAGATATCAGCCGTCCAATTTCTCCATCAAACGCATGGCAACTTGCGGCCTAAATCCAAACATCACGGTCTTCCCAAAACCCTAATTTTGGCCAAGCCTACACTATGCCAAAGCTATGTCGGGCCTAAACCATGCCGCTGGATGCCAAACGAAGGGTTGAAACAATCAACGTCCACCCTTCCAACTAAGATGAAGATATCAGCCGTCCAAGTTCGCCACCAAACGTATGGCAACTTACGGCCCAATGCCAAACATCACGGTTTTCCAAAAACCCTAATTTTGGTCGCACCTACACTATGCCAAAGCCATGCCGGACCTAAACCATGTCGTTGGCTGCCAAACAAAGGGTTGAACAATCAACGACCACCCTTCAATCTGAGATGCATATCTCAGTCGTCCAAGTTCGCCACCAAACGCATGGCAAATTGCGGCCCAAATCCAAACATAACGGTTTTCCAAAAATCCTAATTTTGGACGCGCCTATACTATGCCAAAGCCATGTCGGCCCTTAACCATGCCGGTGGCTGCCAAACGAAGGTTTGCAACAATCAACGGCCACCCTTCAATCTGTGATACAGATCTCAGCCGTCCAAGTTCGCTACCAAACGCATGGAAACTTGCGTCCAAATCCAAACATCACGGTTTTCCCAAAACCCTAATTTTGATCGCGCCTACACCGTGCCCTAATCTTGCCGGCCCCCCACTTTCATTGACCAATCAGGTTGCTCCAAACCTGTCACGGTCTCAAAAGAGGTCGCTATACATGCTAGCTTCCCAAAACTTGCTAGCTTCCCAAAACACGCTAGCTTCTCAAAACATGCTAGCTTCCCAAAAACGCGCCAACGCACCAAACTAGCCGCACGACGCATACTATATGCACTAATTAGGGTTTGAACACGCCAAACCCTAATTTGGGAAAGTTGCTACCAACATCCCTCCTGAATTATTCCTGAGTTTTACATTCGGGCTATTTTCAACTCCCGAACGAGCTCAAAACCTAAATATTCCCGAGTGGGGAGATAGGAAATTATTTTTCATGCAGAATGGAGGGGGCGGACCATCAAAATCCGAGTCCGTACAAGAATTTTACAACGATTCTAGTAAAGGGCGCTAATTAGGGTTTCATCATACCAAACCCTAATTTAGACAAAGCTACAAGTGTTTCCCTTCCAAGCCGCACACTTCCAGTGGCTCCACTTTATGCCAAAACCACGCCGGCCATGCCTCCATGCCGCTGGCTGCCAAACGGAAGGTTGCAACAATCAATGGCTACCCTTCCCCTGAGATGCAAATCTTAGCCATACAAGTTTTCCACCAAACTTGTGGCAACTTTTGGTCGCAATGCCAAATTCCATGGTTTATAACAAAACCCCTAATTTGGATGCGCTTAAAATATGCGCGAGCATGTTGGCCTTGCCACCATACCACAGCTACTAGCACGTCGCTAAGCCACAGCTGCTAGCATGTCGATATGCCACGGCTACAGCTACTAGCACGTTGCTATGCCACATATGCTAGCACGTCGTTATGCCAAATCTACTGGCATGCCACCATGCCACAACTACTAGCACGTCACTATACGACAACTACTGGCATGCCACCATGCCACATCTACTAGCGCGGCGCTATGCCACAGCTACTGTCATGCCACCATGACACACGTAGCAACTTGCTACACGTTTTCCACGAAAATACTCGAGAAATCAACACATGTCACAAACTGTGGGATGCTCATTAGGGTATTGGTTTAGTGGTTTACAGCGTGCGGCGTACACTACGCCCGTTACAAGAAAGTTTCATAAGAATGAGTCGGTTAGTAAATACAAGGAATAATGGTGAAACGTTTCTTTCATTATGGAACATCGATTCCAGGCATTACCCATTACCACATCCTTCCACTTTACTCAGCCGTTTCCATTTCTTACGAGACCAGAGTACGTTTTGTTATGACTTGTATAAATAGGTCTTACCTATTTCCACCAAAATAAACAAATGATGACTGGTTTCAGTTCCATGGAATGATGGAAACCTTGTCTAATTAGCGCCCTTTACTAGAATCATTGTATAATTCTCGTACGAACTCGGATTTTGACGGTCCGCCCCTCCATTTCTATCGGAAAAGAATTTCCTATCTTTCTACGAGGGAATATTTAGTTTTTAAGATCATTTAAGAGGTGAAAATAACACGACAGTAAAATTCAGGAAGAACTCAAGAGGGATACTGTGGGCCCGAGGTAGCATAGTCGCACCCAGTCATCTATTCATGGAGCAAGAATGAATCTTCATTCTGTTCAAACTCTAAAACTCCGTCCGCATGAAAAGAGTTATCGACCCTATTCTGTTGCTCGTCTGGATCTATGCTTTCGTCTCCAGTGTCTCTCTAGTGGATTCAAAAATTTACCAAACCTCCACTGTATTCTTGGGATAGATTGATGAAATATATGCTCGGAAATGATCATGTCTGGGATAAGACATATTTATACAAGTCAGTCGTCATCCTTCCAAGGAACTCAAGCTAGCTCTACTCCAAGCCGCGCAAAGCAAGTGACTCAATTCCAAGCTGACCAACGCCAACAACTCGCTAAGCCAGCACCTTCGTGTTCCCTAGCCCATCCAAGATGACTCGTGACCAAGCCAAGCCGACAGTCTACATCTCACCACTTCATGGTCTAGCCAGCAATACCATAAGTAGAATTTATGCAAGGCCTCCAACACGAGAATCACTAACTCTCCTTACCTCTCGAAAAAGGTTAGCCGGGTCTTCTTGACCATTTTTTCATGACATGTTATTTCGATTTTGTCCTTGCATGTCACCATCTTATGCTTACCTCGCAAAAATGCTCCTGTTCCGAGCTAAGCAGGGGACATAATGTTGATGGTGGTTTTTAGCTTAGGGTTAAAATCGTAAAATCGTACATCTAACAGGATGTCGCTATGACCACTAGCGCATTTATTGAATCAATCAGCATGCCTACGTAATAATTACCAGGGTACCTTTTTTTATATACATGTGTCATGTTCCATGGCAGAACCCTTAGTATTGACCGCCATCATCTTCGTATATACCAAGCCCTAATTCTCACATCACCGTGCCAATGGAAAGCCATGCCACCGCGCCAAGGCATGCCAGCCGCTCCACCGTTCCAATGGAAAACCATGCCAACCACGTCTCCGCGCTAAGGCATGCCAACCATGCCAGCCGCACCACCGTGCCAATGGAAAACCATGCCATCCAAGTCTCCGCGCCAAGGCATGACAACCATGCTAGCCGCACCATTGTACCAATAGCAAACCATGCCAGCCAAGTCTCTGCGCCAAGGCATGCCAACCATGCTAGCCGCACCATTGTACCAATAGCAAACCATGCCATCCACGTCTCTATGCCAAGGCATGCCGACCATGCCAACTGCACCACCGTGCCAATGGAAAACCATGCCATCCACATCTCTGCACCAAAGCCACGCCGGCCCTAAACCATGCCGCTGGCTGACAAACGAAGGGTTACAACAATGAACGACCATCCTTCCATCTGAGATGTAGATCTCAGCCGTCCAAGTTCTCCACCAAACGCATGGAAACTTTCAGCTCAAATCTAAACATCACGGTCTTCCCAAAACCCTAATTTTAGCCGCGCTACACTATGCAAAAGCCATGCCGGACCTAAACTATGTAACTGGCTTCCAAACGAAGGGTTGCAACAATCAACGGCCACCCTTCCATCTGAGATGCAGATCTCATTCGTCCAAGTTTGCCACCAAACGCATGGCAACTTGCGGCCCAAAGCCAAACATCACGGTTTCCCCAAAACACTAATTTTGGCCGGGCCTACAGTATGCCAAAGCCATGCCGGTCCTAAACCATGTCGATGGATGCCAAACAAAGGGTTGCAACAATCAACGACCACCCTTCCATCTGAGATGCAGATCTCAGCCGTCCAAGTTCTCCACCAAACGCATGGAAACTTGCGGCCCAAAGCCAAACATCACAGTTTTCCCAAAACCTTAATTTTGGTCGCGCCTACACTATGCCAAAGCCGTGCCGGCCCTAAACCATGTCGGTGGCTGCCAAACGAAGGGTTGCAACAATCAACGACCACCCTTCCATCTGAGATGCAGATCTCAGCCGTCCAAGTTCGCCACCAAACGCATGGCAACTTGCGTCTCAAATCCAAACATCACGGTTTTCCCAAAACCCTAATTTTGGTCGCGCCTACACCGTGCCCTAAGCTTGCAAATCCCCCACTTTCATTGATCAATCAGGTTGCTCCAAACCTGCCACGGTCTCAAAAGAGAACGCTATACATGCTAGTGTAGATGGTGGATTTTTGACAAAGGTTAAAATCGTAAACCCATAATTATATGAACTTCTGATCCATCAATCAGATGCGAGTATTGAGACACAGGTCTCTCATCGAATCCTCTGACTGAGAATATTTTCTCTCAGAGTACATGCAGATATGTAGTCTCTCGGCTGGAAAATGACACATCTGTATCGAGACACGGGTCTCTCATCGAATCCTATGATTGAGAATACTTTCTCTCAGAGTACATGTAGATATGTGGTCTCACGGCTAGACAACAACATATCTCATGAATACTGAACACTTTAGTAATTATTTCTATATAGTATCACGAGATGGACGGCTCCTAGATAGCTTGCTCTGCTAGTATAGAGCGATAACGTCTTCAGGATACAAACAACGAGTTTACCCTAACTATATAAAGGATATGAAGCTCCAGCAAGCTCATATCGAAATAATTAACGCTCATATACAGCTTGCTCTGCTAGTATAGAGTCATAAGTTAATTATTCCCAAATTCTTGGATTCATTCACAGAATTTCCGAAAATATTCAGATATTTTCGCAGATATTTCATTACTGCAAACCATGGTTCTTCCCAACAGAAATCCATGGGTTAGTAATAAATATTCAATGCACGGGCATCAGAGCTACCTCTGAGTAAGCCCTGTCTCAAACCTAAATTCTTGGATTCATCCACAGAATTTCCGAAAATATTCAAATATTTTCGCAGATATTTCATTACTGCAAACCATGGTTCTTCCCAGCAGAAATTCAGGGGTTAGTAATAAATATTCAACGCACGGGCACCTGAGCTGCCTCTGAGTAAGCCCCGATTTAAATGGTGAAAGTGTACTCAACGATGATACACTAACAATCACCTCACGAACGAGTATTTCAAAATACGACGAGACGATGAACCTATGCAAAATAGGAAACAAAATAACAAATAATTAAAAATTGACCAAGGCGCTGGGAGCATAGACCCACTGACCGACCGACCATGCCATGGTCAATCCCACGCCAGTTTCATATTTTTATCATATTTTTTGTTATTTTCCTTGAGTTCATGAAAATTCTTTCATTTGAACAAATATCCTTCATTTTAAGAAAACTTCTCAGTTTCATGGTGTTTCTTTCACACCAAAGAAATAATATAAAATTAGGGAAGAATATTGTGGGGCATGACCATTGGCCAACCAGCCATGCCTTGGTCCCAGCCGGCCCCACACCTCATGATTCCTCATAATTTTATTATTATTTCCCTAATTTCATGAAAACTCCTTAATCTCATGATATTTCCATGGTCCCATGAAAATAATATAAAATTAGGAAAACCCGTGTGCACGGGCCATGGCTGGTCGGTCAAACCCTAGATGGCCTCACACGTCCCTTTTTATTATTACTATATTTTTCATGTTTTCATAATCCCATGAAATTCCTTGATTTCATGATATTTCTTTCAAATTATGAAATTTCCTTTAAATTGTGAAATAATACATAAAATTAGGGAAAACGCACGGGACCGGGCCCTGTCCGACCAACCATGCTCTAAGACGGTTGCACGTATCAGGTCCAAAACTCTTCCAAACGACTTGGAACTTTATGGAGTGATCAACACTTGATCCCGTGACCACCCAGGGCCAGTTTCATGACCCTCCACCTCTTTATAATTAATCAGGTTTTATCACCTAATGTTGAACCCAGCAGTAATTCGAATAAATTATTAAACCAGCATTTAATCATTCTTTCATCAACAAGTCACCAACTCTTCAAGAGGTCTTGGTGTTTGATCATGTGAGCATATGGGTGTTACATGGTTGACCCACGGTCTCATGAAACCCATCCTTCCTTTGTCCCTTGGTTCAATTCCTAACAAACCATGAAGTGATCATCAATTGATCAAATTAGGGTTTCTGAGACCAAGGATTATGATTCCAGATTCAAACACTAATAAAATTATGACGATCTCATGATCAATATTCTTATTAAATATACTCGGTTCAACTACTAGTATTTTAATTAATGTTTTATTTTGGTCACACTGTCAATAATTCATCAGATGAGCAACACTTGCTTAAGTAAGCAATACTTGCTCAAATCAGAGAATATTGGTTCAACTATAAATATTCATCAAATCATCGAATGAGCAATACTTGCCCGCCTCAACTGTCAACGTGAGGATCATGCCCACGTTCGATCCACGAGTTCAGAATATTTCACAAAATCATGATCAACTCGGTAAATACATGGACTCATCGTCCCGTGATATCACGAAGTCAACAACTGACTAAACTAACCACGAGATGTCAATCGTGTCACTTGGGGTGATATCAACTAGGGTTTTGGTCTGGTGGTCTACGGCACATGTGTTCAAACACACGATGGAATGTAAGCAAGTTGTGGAATCAGCTGAAGGAGTTAACAAAGTAGTGGGTGAAAAATCAACCAAGTCTCCGCACGATGAGCAACTGGTTTCAAATACTATTTCTGCTTCCCCACTCTTTGATTCCATAAACTGTCACACTTCATGGGATCATGGTTTCTACAATTCCAGCAATATAAATAAGTCTCTGAATCATGATTGAAATAAGAACAACAACGTCAACAACGACAACGATCTCACGTCTCATTGACATCACGGGATCATCAACTCATCAACTGAGCAATTACTCTCAACTGAGCAATTTCAATCATTCAAAACTTATATTATTCAGAATTCACAACACACATACAATCTTTCATTACCATTGATTCCACACATTTCTCAGCTTCCCTCCTACAGATCAACCCATCCTCTCTTGTGACCGAATTTACTCTGGAACGGCCATTGTCTTGGTTTAGGCCGGAGTACTACAGATTGATCTCTCAAATTCAAAGCACCCCCTTTGCAGTGGTGCATCTGTGTGAGGTTGAAAATTTCGCTCGGTTCAAGGAGTCTCCTCTGCACGGTCGTCTCCTCAATTCCGTAAAAACCAGCAAATCGTTTTCCCCATCTACAGATTGGCGACCACAGTGGGAGATCATTCTCTCGGTTGCAATCTCTCATTTTCACAAGATGGTTGGTCTTAGGTCAGGATCAGTTACAAATCCTAACGCAAATATTGCCAGCCAGCAACAACGAAAATATCCCGGAAAATGTTCCAGCCGCTAACATTGACGGTGGTGACATTACTCCTCCTCACGCCAACACGGAAGGTCATCCTTTGTTTGGCCGACATCCCGAAGAAGTCAGGGGAAGTTCACCACCTACCATTGCTGATCTCATCAAAGCTCAAGAAACTCTTGCAAAGAATCAGATGGATATGGCTGCAACACAATAAAAGTTATTCGATCACCTGAAGACTCTTACTGATAAATTATCAGAGAAAACTCAAGGCAAAGGGAAAGAGAAGGAGAAGTCCTCATACGCTGCTGATCCTGAGGTAATTCCAATTCACACAGACGACGAAATCAACAAAGCTATGGGAAATTCGTCAATAAAAGAATCAAAAAACTTCATCACTCGGGAAGACTTGGAGCGCCTTCTGGAGAATCATGGAAAAGACAAGACATCACATGTCCATCGTCACCAACCTCCTTATCCTGCCGCTACACAGAGGATTCCCCTTCCTAAAGGTTACATTTCTCCAACTTTTACTCTATATGATGGAACTGGCAATGCTCGAGAACATGTATCTCGCTTTCTTGAAGCCTTGGGAGAACATGAACATAACCATGTCGTCCGTCTCAAGGAATTCTCAAAATCCTTGAAAGGCAGAGCATACACCTGGTACAACAACATCGCACCAGGGACTATTAACAATTGGGGAGAAGTGATTAACGCCTTCTACATGAAGTACTTCTTCGTGTCAGAGCAAGTCACTCTCTCTGACCTTGGAAGGATGTTTCAGAAGGCAGTGAAAATCCCAATGACTATGTGAAAATATTCAGAGTCCAAGCCCTGGATTTTCATGATCCAAATGCCACGGAGCTGCATCTGGTAGATTTGTGCATAAACGGCATGCTCCCGGTGTACATATCTTTACTGTAAAATCTTCGATTCCAGACTTTCTCAGAGCTTCATGAAGCCGCGAAGAGATCGGAAACCACTGCACTCGCTCTACTGGAAAGGATAAAAGCTACAAAGGCTGAATAACCGCGAGATATTCGAGGTAGCAGACGTCTGATCAAGAAGCAGTAAAAACCTCCAGCCTTCCACAAATAGCAGAAGGAAGAAAACGGAAAGCCAAGCCGCCACGCAAGCATACCTCAGCTCCTGCACAAAGGAAGGATAAGCAAGATGCACAAGACTCTGACCAATGCACAAGAGCTTCTGATCAAGAAGCACATGACTTTCGTTTTTCCAATGAAGAGGTGATCAAACTCCTGGATGTCTGAGTCCAAGATGGTGCAATCAAGTTGCCATATGTCAAGAAAGAACCAATTGAAGAAGACGTGGAAAGTCCTCATTACTGCCGCTTCCACAGGTTCGTCAATCATCCCACAAGCGACTGTGGAGTTTTGAAGAAAATTTTCAAAAAGAAGGTTGATCCATAAGAACTAGGGACTGAGGGAGTACACAAGAATCCTCTCTCAGTCAGAACCTTTACACTCTCTGAACAACCTATCAAAGAGGCAGTTCAATCCTTGGTCGAACGTGAATTGCGTTACCTGTCGGAGGCACAAAGGAGAGACATGTCCACAGTAGTGAACCATATCGTGTTAAGAAGTCCATTCCTAAAATACTTCTTAAGCCTCCAGCCACTGACCAAGATATGTACAACTGGGGACTTCTTACCACAGTCAATCTAAGAAGAAACGAATTTGGAAGAATGTTGATCGATGCTGACACCACCATCAATAATATTCCACTGAAAACTATCGGATCCACATGCATCATTCGGCAAGAAGATACTCATGCTCCATCTCAATTAGAGACCTTGAAGGAGCGCTCGGAAGTACTTACGGCTACATCATTCTCAAAGTGAACCTAAGCTCAACCTGGACAAAAACCAAGTCTCACATAATCAGGAATATCTAGCATGTGACATGTCCTTCAGACGAGCGTGGATCCACGCTGAAAGATGGGTACTTACAAAGCGCCTTTAGTTACACATCTCTCCAACAAAGAAAGCTCTGATCCAGAAGATTTTACGGACATTCCATCATCAGAGTACTTTGAAGGATTTCAAACTTTGAAGAGGTTGAAGCAAGTACCTTCAAAAGATGCATAGACATTCATCAAGAGGTTCCCCACTCAGGCAAGTCTCATTCCATGTTTATGTTATTCATTTCCCCACATGCTATCCTAGAATGGGGACTTAATTATAATGTCAACTCTACAAGACGTTATGAATGGTAACTTCACCGTATTGGTATTTTACCAAGTGATTGAATCTGACGTTTCTACGAATCAAGCACTGAAACATTCGTTACTGACGTCTAAACATGGCAAAGAACACTTTGGGCATTTATCCTACAAGTCCATGTGTTCCACGAAATCAGAAAGCTGTGATATCTGCACAAGTGTCGAATCCCACTATCGCAACGAAAGGGATGCCGAATCAACATAAGATACTCCAGTTCCGAAATGATCAAACCCCTAAGACATTCGATGCTTAAGGAATATACGCTTCGACGCTCAAGCATCCAAGAAGCCTTTAAATTGTACTCCCAATCAAAGAGTACACCTCCTACAACGGCGCATCTGGCTTCAACACAAATATCTCGACAATGGCACACTGATTCAACACCAGCGCAATCAAAGTGTAATGAAGTTACGATCGATAAGTCTTCATTATACCATGATAAGACTTCTAAAGCATATGCGACATCATCAATACATGGATGACACTAACTCCTTCAACATACACTGGGAAACCTGAGGTGATTCCTTGAAACTTCATCAACATGATTTCTCTACATCACAAGCCCATGCATAATTGAGGAATTTTCTCTCTTCACCAATCACATCCAGTATGAAAACTGCTGATGCTATCTACTGCAACAACATCGACTCACTGAGCAAAGATTATATCTATAATCATGGTATTGGCCTTTTCGGTCTTTGGAGCAACTTCAACCATGGTATCAGCATCAAAAATAATCTCTAGAGGAACGCCATCCATGACCTCAGCACCGACAAGGATCTCTGGAACTAATCATTCATGGTCTCAGCACCAACATGAGCAACATCCTCAGGACTTCATCAACTAATCATTCTCTGAAGTGTTACACATGAAGCGGACTTCTCTAAGAACCAATGATTCATATCAAGATGTGCAGACCTGATAATATGCGCACATGAAAGTCTTCCCAAAGCTGGCACGTCTGGTGGGCACAATCCAAAGTCTTCTACAAGATGTTCTCATCACCTTTACAAATGAGATACAACACACTCCAGGCCATGTGTTTGCAAAAACGTACCAATGGGTGAGGAATGGGACAATGCTTCCTCAACGAAATATGTTCTTCTATGTCTCTTATACAACATACCAAAGAGGTGCATTAAACGGACATACGAGCTGAAAGATATGGCCTTTACCGTCAGGTCTACGAAACCTGAAAAATTTGTACGAGATTACAAATTACAGATGTGCACGCTTTGTTGGCTGATCTCTACAACTCCAAATTGAGTGATTCTTATCTCATGAGATAACTCAGTCTCTTAGCTTCAAAAGTTGGGGTCAAGCATCAAATTCTGACGTCGTATGAGGTTCCTTCAGCTTCCAGAGCATACAACATGCAAGCAGAAATTTGTAGACGGGTTCGTAACCCCACAGTCGATCGATCTCCACCAAGTCTTTTCACTAAGTTCTTCATCAAGGTACCTCCATCTTCTACCACTTAGATCTTTACATCAATTTTCTACCCTGGTCCTCTATCTAGGTCTTTCCAGAAGAAGAGAAAACAAAAAGAAGAGGTTTAACAAAACACTAGGGACTGACGCTCCACTGCACCAGTTTCTTCAGTCTTCTCTATTGGTGGCTCGATTTCTTTTATCACTGAAGCACCAACAATAGAGGTCTCCATAACTTTAGTGACAACCTTCTCATGTCCTTGAAGTACAGGTATGGTTGTCTCTTCATCAATAACTCCAGGGCAGCTCGGGTTATCCTTATTGGTTTCAATATCCTCAACTTCGGTATTTGGCACCTAATACGAAGATTACATGAGGTTAGAGATCTAAACATGAGACCAAATGATATTATAGAATACATTATAACAAGCATTCCAACATCATCAAGGTTCATCATTATACACTCGGGGCACGAGCAAATAGCATGAAAGTCATGAAAATACGTTTTTGCGGCAAGCTCGTCTGAAGAGACTTTATTCTGTCATGTACAAGATGATGAACTGGGAGCAATCTATAAGGATTATTTATACACCATTCTCTTTGTATGGATATCCTCTACGTCATGTCAAAATTTCATAATAATCCGATGAATGAGCGAGGAGATGCGTTCAAAACAGTAGACAACGTACAGTCTGAAAAAGTTCTGAAAGTCTCCTGGAAGTTTACAGTTTCGCATTTTTCAGGCCCTGAAAGTGCTCAAAACTTAAAAATCTTCTTTTCTAAAGCTTGGAAATTTTCTGGGCTTGAAGATACATATTCAGATCGCGAAAATCCGACTTCGAACGAAGACTCCACGGTGTTTTTGCTAAAATGCTGAAGTCCGAAATTTTCTGGCTCGGCAACGCCGGAATCTCCATTGACGACGCCGCTACCTCCATTCGGTTCGGAATTTCCGGAATTCTCCATATTTCCATATCTCAAAGAAGAACACTCTTCATCAACATGATGCTTATCTACAATGATTTCTTCCTGGATTCATCAACGACAATTATTATTATTCAAGTAGATGCCACGATCACCTGCACGAAAAGGGATACTTACATCGACTTCTTCATTAGTGATGGATTCATGGATTATTTATCCCGGGAACAAGTTGAAGACCATCAATCTATGGATCAAAAGTCTAAAAGAAATACAAACCTTGGTCTCATGATCCTTATTTCACGGGCAAAATCATGACACAAGGAGCGCTAACAACTCGTCAAAGAAACGGCTGGGGACTACACGTCATTTGCTAGCATCCTGTAGTCCTTACTTCTGAGTTCTCCGCTCCTATAGACTTTCTTTCATTTCCGTGGAGTCTACATTGATCCAGGATCTTACTTCACAATCATTCTATGGTAAAGCCAATGAAATATGAAGAATCTCTCACCATCACTCAGAGGTTCTAGAAGTACCACTTCTTAAAGGTTTCATCCGTAGAGATGTTACCTGTGGAAACACCATCTTTGGAAGTTTCATCATGGGAGTGAGTCATTCTCGCAAAGTGGATACTTCAGCACATCGTTCATACAAAGCGCAGGCTTCGACAGAACAATGAATTATGGAATAAAGGTGCTCACATCAGCGTCTACAAAATGGTAACGATCCAACTCTTACCTATTTACAATTTCACTAGATGTAGTGATATTAGTGTCAGAATTTCGAAAAACTTGCTCGTTCCGTCAAACCTGCAAAGACGAGCAAAATTCATTATTCAAAATCATGAATTGATTTTCATAAAATTGTGAACAAACTACACAAACTTTTACTGTGTGAACATTCACTGGTTCTTCAAAATTGGACAAGCGTCCATTCTACAATTTTGAAAACTCACAGACATTATTTCACCATGTAAAATTGTCTGCTCAAAATCAAAACATTGATTTTACAAAATATATATATTTAACGTGAAACTCACGTAAATTTGAAAAATATATCTATATGTTTTTTCTCACACGAACGATCATCTGTCTTTGAGGCGAGAGTATATTTCAAAGATTTCCGAAAGCTCGAAGATAAAATTTTCATGAAAGCTCATAAACAAAATTTCATTACTAACAGACGCATGTCTATTAAATTTTTTTTTTCTCTCGTACGAGCATTCACCTTTGAAACGAGAGTTTATATCACTTCGTGAAATCTCACATATTTAAAAAATAAAATTTTGTTTTTCGTGAAAGCTCATAGACAAAATTTTATCATTAGACTCAGGTCTATTTTGTTTGTTCCTTAAACTTACGAATGAACGAGCAAGGATTTCTTTTCATGGGCCCGGACCTATGAATCCTAAACCGACCAAGGCTCTGTCATCGAATCAGCAGTTCAACACCAATTTATGCTCATCAAACGACACTCTATCATGCCATTGAGATCTTCATTTAAGTCATGATTTGCTTGTATTATCGAAGTCCGGTAACATCTTAACTTACGAATAAATTCGATTACTTGTATTGTTTATGACCAGAAAATCACCAATCAATGCTGAGTGAGGAACACGGCTTTCCTCACTAAGCAGGGGACTTAATGTAGATGGTGGATTTTTGACGAAGGCTAAAATTGAAAACCCATAACTATATGAACTTCTGATCCAGCAATCAGATACGAGTATTGAGACACGGGTCTCTCATCGAATCCTCTGACTAAGAATACTTTCTCTCAGAGTACATGCAGATATGTAGTCTCTCGGCTGGACAACGACATATCTGTATCGAGACACGGGTCTCTCATCGAATCCTCTGATTGAGAATACTTCTCTCAGAGTACATGTAGATATGTGGTCTCACGGCTAGATAACATCATATCTCATGAATACTGAACACTTTAGTAATTATTTCTATATAGTATCACGAGACGGACGGCTCCTAGATAGCTTGCTCTGCTATTATAGAGCGATAACGTCTTCAGGATACAAACAACGAGTTTAGCCTGACTATATAAAGGATATGAAGCTCCAACAAGCTCATATCGAAATAATTAATGCTCCTAGACAGCTTGCTCTTCTAGTATAGAGTCATAAGTTAATTATTCCCAAATTCTTGGATTCATCCACAAAATTTCCAAAAATATTCAGATATTTTCGCAGATATTTCATTACTGCAAACCATGGTTCTTCCCAGCAGAAATACATGGGTTAGTAATAAATATTCAATGCATGGGCATCAGTGCTACCTCTGAGTAAGCCCTGTCTCAAGCCTAAATTCTTGGATTCATCCACAGAATTTCCGAAAATATTCAAATATTTTCGCAGATATTTTATTACTGCAAACCATGGTTCTTCCCAGCAGAAATTCATGGGTTCGTAATAAATATTCAACGCACGGGCGCCTGAGCTACCTCTGAGTAAGCCCGATTTAAATGGTGAAAGTGTACTCAACGATGATACACTAACAATCACCGCACGAACGAGTATTTCAAAATACGACGAGACGATAAACCTATGCAAAATAGGAAAGAAAATAACAAATAATTAAAAATTGACCAAGGCGCTGGGCGCATGGACCCACTGACCGGCCGACCGTGCCATGGTCAATCCCACGCCAGTTTCATATTTTTATCATATTTTTTGTTGTTTTCCTTGAGTTCATGAAAATTCTTTCATTTGAACAAATATCCTTCGTTTTGAGGAAACTCCTCAGTTTCATGGTGTTTCTTTCGCACCAAAGAAATAATATAAAATTAGGGAAGAATATTGTGGGGCGTGACCATTGGCCAACCGGCCATGCCTTGGTCCCAGCTGACCCCACACCTCATAATTCCTCATTATTTTATTATTATTTCCCTAATTTCATGAAAACTCCTTAATCTCATGATATTTCCTTGGTCCCATGAAAAATAATATAAAATTAGGAAAACCCGTGTGCACGGGTCATAGCCAGTCCGTCAAACCCTAGATGGCCTCACACGTCCCTTTTTATTATTACTATATTTTTCATGTTTTCATAATCCCATGAAATTCCTTGATTTCATGATATTTTCTTCAAATTATGAAATTTCCTTTAAATTGTGAAATAATACATAAAATTAGGGAAAACGCACGAGACCGGGCCCTGGCCGACCAACCATGCTCCAAGACGGTCCCACACGTCCCTTATTTTATTATTATTATTTTTTATGTTTCCTTCATCTCATGGAAACTCCTTGATTTGAACAAAACTCTTTAATTTTAGCAAAACTCCTTGATTTTATCATATTTCCCTAAAATCATGAAAATATTATAAATAATTTGGAGAAAAAAACGTGTGGAATTGGCCCCTTGGCCGGACGGTCATACCTTGTCCATGGATGGTCCCACACTTCATGATTCTTTCACTTTCCATTATTTTCCTTCATCTCATGAAGTTTTTACGGTTTTATCAAAAAAACCTGGTTTCTCCATATTTTCTAAAATGATTGCTCAAATGCACATCTGAAAATATCAAAATTCTCAGAAATGAGATACAGATACTCTAAAGACATGAGCATGTTATATTGACTGACCAAGGTTGGATATTTGGCTCTCAATGAGCCGGTCTCACATATTTTCACAATTTGACCTAATTTGCGTAATTGCACGTATCAGGTCCAAAACTCTTCCAAACGACTTGGAACTTCATGGAGTGATCAACACTTGATCCCGTGACCACCCAAGGCCGGTTTCATGACCCCTTGGTCGGTCCTTCACCTCTTCATAATTAATCAGGTTTTATCACCTAATGTTGAACCCAGCAATAATTCGAGTAAATGATTAAACCAGCATTTAATCATTCTTTAATCAACAAGTCACCAACTCTTCAAGAGGTCTTGGTGTTTGCTCACGTGAGCATATGGGTGTAACATGATTGACCCATGGTCTCATGAAACCCATCCTTTCTTCGTCCCATGGTTCAAATCCTAACAAACCATGAAGTGATCATCAATTGATCAAATTAGGGTTTCTGAGTCCAAGGATTATGATTCCAGATTCAAACACTAATAAATTTATGACGATCTCATGATCAATATTCTTATTAATTATACTCGGTTCAACTACCAGTATTTTAATTAATGTTTTATTTTGGTCACGCTGTCAATAATTCATCAGATGAGAAACACTTGCTCAAGTAAGCAATACTTGCTCAAATCAGAGAATATTGGTTCAACTATCAATATTCAGAAAATCATCGAATGAGCAATACTTGCTCGCCTCAACTGTCAACGTGAGTATCATGCCCACGTTCGATCCACAAGTTCAGAACATTTCACAAAATCATGTTCAACTCGGTAAATACATGGACTCATCGTCCCGTGATATCACGAAGTCAGCAACTAATTAAACTAACCACGAGACGTCAATCGTGTCACTTGGGGGGGGGGGGATATCAACTAGGATTTTGTTCTGGTGGTCTACGGCACGTGTGTTTAAACACACGATGGAATGTGAGCAAGTCGTTCAATCAGTTGAAGGAGTTAACAAAGTAGTGGGTGGAAAATCAACCAAGTCTTCGCATGATGAGCAGCTGGTTTCAATCCCGCTTCCCCACTCTTTGATTCCATAAACTGTCACACTTCATGGGATCATGGTTTTTACAATTCCAGCAATATAAATAAGTTTCGGAATCATGATTGAAATAAGAATATCAACGTCAACAACGATAATGATCTCACGTCTCATTGACATCACGGGATCATCAACTCATCAATTGAGCAATTAATCTCAACTGAGCAATTTCAATCATCCAGAACTTATCATATTCAGAATTCACAACACACCTATAATCTTTGATTACCATTGATTCCACACATTTCTCAGCTTCCCTCCTACAGATCAACCCATCCTCTCTTGTGACCGAATTTACTCAGGAATGGCCATTGTCTTGGTTTAGGCCGGAGTACTACAGATTGATCCCTCGAATTCAAAGTACCCCCTTTGCAGTGGTGCATCTGTGTGAGGTTGAATATTTCGCTCGGTTCAAGGAGTCTCCTCCGCACAGTCATCTCCTAAATTCCGTAAAAACCAGCAAATCGTTTTTCCCCATCTACAACTAGCTTCCCAAAACTTGATAGCTTCTAAAAACATGCTAGCTTCTCAAAAACGTGCCAACGCACCAAACATGCCGCACGACGCATATTATATGCAATAATTAGTGTTTAAACAAGCCAAACACTAATTTGGGCAAGTTTCTACCAACATCCCTCTTGAATTCTTCCTGAATTTTACGTTCGGGCTATCTTCATCTCCCGAACGATGTTAAAACCTAAATATTCCAGAGTGGGGAGATAGGAAATTCTTTTCCATGCAGAATGGAGGGGCGGACCATCAAAATCCGAGTCCGTACGAGAACTCTACAACGATTGTAGTAAAGGGCGCTAATTAGGGTTTCAACATACCAAACCCTAATTTAGACAAAGCCACAAGCGTTGTGCGGCTCCACTTCATGCCAAAACCACGCCGGCCATGCCTCCATGCCGCTGGCTTCCAAACGGAATGTTGCAACAATCAACGGCTACCCTTCCTCCTAAGATGCAAATTTCAGCCGTACGAGTTTGCCACCAAACTTGTGGCAACTTTTGGTCGCAATGCCAAATTCCATGGTTTATGCCAAAACCCCTAATTTGGTCGCGCTTAAAATATGCGGGAGCACGTCGCTATGCCACTAGCACGTCGCTATGCCACAGCTGTTAGCACGTCGTCATGCCACGGCTACTGGCATGTCGCTATGCCACAGCTGTTAGCACGTCGCCATGCCACGGCTACTGGCATGCCACCATGCCAAAGCTACCAGCGCATCACTATGCCATAACTGCTAGCACGTCACTATTCCATGGCTACTGGCATGGCACCATGCCATAACTACTAGCACGTCGTTATGCCACAACTACTGGCCTGCCACCATGCCACAACTACTAGCGTGGCGCTATGCCACAGCTACTGTCATGCTACCATGACACACGTAGAAACCTGTTACACGTTTTCCACGAAAACACTCGAGACATCAACACATGTCATAAACTGGGGGATGCTCATTAGGGTGTTGGTTTGGCGGTTTACAGTGTGCGGCATACACTACGCCCGTTACAAGAAAGTTTCATAAGAATGAGTCGGTTAGTAAATACAAGGAGTAATGGTGAAACGTTTCTTTCATTATGGAACATCAATTCCAGGTGTTACCCATTACCACCGCCTTCCACTTTACTCAGCCGTTTCCATTTCTTACGAGACAAGAGTACGTTTTGTTACGACTTGTATAAATAGGTTTTACCTATTTTCACCAAAAAAACATGTTCTCTTCAAGATCATACAACACTTAGAAAACAATTTGCTAGCTTTCCCATATGTTAGCTTCCTGCTTTCTGATACAAGTCGTAAAACTACTACTCTTCCAGAATCAACTATTCTGGTCTCAACACTCTCTTCGCTTCCCTCCCCAAAACCAACCCTTCTCCTTCACTTTGTGACCAAAGCAAGCCTGGAACGGCCATTTCTTGGTTTAGGCTGGATTTGTACTGATTGATCTCTCGAATCTAAAGTACTCCCTTGCAGTACATTATTTAGGGTTTAAATTTGTTTCTCACCCACACACCCGAAATTACCAAAACCAGCAGAAACCGTTTTCACGCTCAAACAACAATGAATGCCAAAATTCGGTTTTCCTAATTCCAATAAATGCTTGTCCAATATTTCCAAAATCTCTTAATAGAAAATCTTGAATTAGTAAATGCACATTACTAATTTTATTCTCCAGAGGTATGCATTAATTGCTGGCAATTAAAGCATATAAAACCGTAAACCTTAATTAAAAGATTCTTAATTTATTTCGGCACAAGATCACCTTGAGTACTAAGAAATATCTTTGAACAATAAATTATAAGAGTTACTGCTCGTGTTCAAAGTATGTTGACATCTTTTCACTGCAAATCCTTATTTCATATTTACACGTATTTGCATTCGTGGAATCGGTTATACCACACTTCCAAACAAGTTTAGAATTGGTTCACCTATTTTGCAAGACTACTATGTGATTGATCAAATACTAAATCATATACACGAGTTCAATCGGTTCTACCAATCACTTGAATCAGTTATACCTAATTATGGAAATACTTGTGATCGGTCACACCAGTCACTAGGATCAGTTACACCAGTTACAAGGATCGGTTCCATCTACACATGGTATTACTTGTGATCAGTCACACCAGTTACCAGGACCGGTTACACCAATTACAAGGATCGGTTCCATACACACTCATGATTTGTCACACCAATTACTAGGATCGGCCACACACCAATTACAAGGATCGATCATACCATCACATGGCGATTACTTAGGATTGGTTACACCAATTAACAAAAACTAGTCATACCAAATCATAAATCAGGCATTTTGATTATCTATACCAGGATACATAACATAATTTAATATCGGTTCTACCATCTCACACATATTAATCATCCAAATATTTGCAATGAATAGCCGGACCAATAAGCCTAAAGATTTCCCTTTCGATTCACGAAACAAGTTCATGAATGTACTTCCTTCAAACAAATATAAAACATTGTTTCCTAGGATGAAATCTTCACCATAACCCATTTACATAATCATAACAATATATACAAGATTATGTCGATGTCATATCTACGAAGTTCAAAAGATAAGCGTTATACTTCGTATTCAAATTCCATAATATTATGATCATACTATTATGATCATGTCACATCATTAGAGTATTATACAATATGTACAATATATATAGCTTCTCAGTTATGTTTTCATTATAATATTACTTGAAAGATACGTTAGGAATGAAACAACTAAAGTCAATATTACTAACTGAAAAAGCGGTGGTCTAACAACCACACCCAATATTTCGTTAGACAATCTGTATGGAACAAACTTCAATATAATCTCAAGAATAAAAACTCAATTGAGAAATAACATTAAAGAGATTTATCTCCTTCTCAACACAATCAATAGTTAAACAGAAGCAAGTCTGTAAACCTGATTTTAGTGTGAGGTTTCTTGAAACAAGCTTTTGTGTTAATCACAACCTATTCAATATACACCGTGTATAAACCTCTTTAAGCAACAATCACTAAAGGAATATTTCAACACAGTGTCTACTTGAAACAGGGTTAGTCCGGACTGGTATAACAATGTGAAAATAACAAAATCAATTGTTCAAGATCAATCAAGTCTTATCCAACAAACAAGGTCGGATTTAACAACTATGATTGATTAACGTACAACCTGTATTATTTAAATTATAAAGATAAACAATATAATGCGGAAAATGAAATAACACAGACACCAGAAATTTTGTTAACGAGGAAACCGCAAATACAGAAAAACCCCGAGACCTAGTCCAGAATAAACATACACTAATTATAAGATGTTACACCAATTTCCTACTACCTTTTCGGACTAGATGTAATACATTCTTCAGCTGTATTCTTACAAAACTCCTAGCAGAACACGATTCTCTTTAGGAACTCTTCACACAAATCTTTTAGAAGAACCCAAGGCTCTCTTTAGAAGACACAATAACACGATTGATATGATTCAATATTTTGTTTGCACAAAACACAAGTTTTGTAGGATCAGAATATTGTTACAACAATATTCCTATGAAATAAATAACAGATCTGTGACACATCAATAATAAGCAACAGTTCTGCGATATGTCAATGATATTCTGCGAAACATCTCAAGATGACGAAAGAAATGACATATTGGATGAAAACGACAGAAACATGAGAAGAGCGTGACAAATTTGCGATGAATCGATTAAGCCTACGAAATATTAAGGCGGTGCCACCTGCGATTTATCGCAGGAACCTAGATCCGAAATGAAAGAGAATTTTAGCTGTAAATGAGCTGTAATCCACTATGTAAATGCCTATATAAAGGAAATGAATAGTTCCAGATGAGAGGATGAATTTTTGAGAGTTAGGAAGAATTTTAGGAGAGAGAAAATCTTTATCAAGTGTTTTGTGTTCTTGATCTTTGTAAAATTCCTTAAGATCATATTAATGAAAAAGTGTCTTTAATCTTCAAATTATGTCATAAATATTGATAAATTCTTGAATAGGGTGTAGTGTGGGAATTCCTGCAACTACATTTTGGCGCCCAGAAACAGGGAATGAATAGTTGAATATCATAGTAAAAATTAGGTAAAAGAAAGAAATTATTCAAGAGTTAGAAGAATGTCAAGAAAATTGATGGAAGAAAAGATGGTTAAAGTCAAAAATAATCAAAATAGAGTAGAGTGTGATGTAATAACAAAGATGATGATAGATAAGTTCCATGAAGATATTAGAGGAAGGATACACAAGCGAGATTTTGAAGGAAATAAAATCATGTTGGAAGAGGAAGTATCACCGCTAAAAGATTGGGAAAAACAAAAGATCACATTCACGGCAGCAGAAATTCCGAAAGAAAATTTAAGTCATACATCTCCATTGGTGATCACAGTGTCTGTTGTACCAACAAGAAAAGAGAAATTAGTAAAACCTACAGAAGAGTGGGCTGTGAATAGGGTTCTGGTGGATGCAGGAAGCTCTATGGATATAATGTTTTACCACACATTCAAGAAAATGGGATATAAAGATGAAGACATGCTTAGTCCATCATATCATGTTCATGGATTTGGAAAATCTCTAACAAAACATAAAGGTGAAATTATAGTGCGAATTCCGTTGGGGGAAATAGAAATGCAGATAACTTTATGTGTAGTGGACGTGAAATCACCATATAATATGCTGTTGGGAAGACCATGGATACATGCAATCAAGGCTGTATCATCAACTTTACATCAGTGCATAAAATTTCCTATGCCTAGCAGAATTGGCGAGATTAGAGGAGATACAGATTGTGCAGCGGTGTGTTTCCTGAATGAAGTAAAGAATTGTGAAAATCAAATTCAGTTGCGAAAACAGCGCAAAAAAATGAGGAAAGAAGAAAAGAAAGAAGAAGAATTCAAGATTTACATGATAAGATCAGAAGAAGGAAAAGGAATATTTAACGATGTATCGCAAGAAAGTGAAAAACCAGCAGAGGTAATAAAAAAACCAACACCAATGGGAGAACATGAAGCCAGTTATATTGCAGCGGAACCAACAAAAGAAATAAATGTTGGAAGTGAAGAAGACCCAAAAATGCTGAAGATTGGAACTAAGATGGATGTGGAGGAAGAAGAGCAAACTGTAAACCTTCTGCGAGAATACAAAGATATTTTTACGTGGAATATGGATGAAATGCCTGGAATAGATCCATCTGTTGCATGCCATAGGTTGGAGATTAACAAAAATGTGAGACCATTCAAACAAAGAATAAGAAAGATTGCAACCACTTATCATGCCAAGATAGAAGAAGAATTGCAGAAGATGCTTGACGCAGGAATCATAAGACAAGCGAAATATCCAGAATGGATCGCCAATATGGTAGTAGTTCCTAAGAAAAATAAGGGGATAAGAATTTGCATTGATTTCACTGATCTAAATAAAGCATGTCCCAAAGATAGTTTTCCCTTGCTAGATATTCCGCAGATGGTGGAATCTGCCGCAGGAAATGATCGAATATCTTCGTTAGATGGATACAAGGGCTATAATCAAATCCCACTTGCGGAAGAAGATCAAGAACATACTGCATTCTTTTCTCCCAGAGGACTATATTGCTACACAAAGATGCCTTTTGGATTACAAAATGCAGGAGCAACTTATCAAAGGATGGTGGAAAAGGTGTTCGCGAAATGGATACATAAAACTTTAGAGGTATATGTGGATGATATGTTGGTAAAAAGCAAACAAGCTAAAAATCATGTACAGGACTTAAGGGAAATTTTTGATTAGATGCGGCTTTTTAATATCAAAGTAAATCCTGAGAAATGTACTTTCGGAGTATCATCTGGGAAATTCTTGGGATATATTGTGTCAAAAGAAGGAATACAAGTTGATCCTGAAAAGGTGCAAGCAGTTCGAGATATGCCAACTCCAGCAACAATAAAAGATGTGCAAAAATTGAATGGACTTTTAGCCTCACTAGGAAGATTTATTTCGCGATCATCAGATAAATGCAAGCATTTCTTCAACATACTAAAGAAGGGAACAAAATTTAAATGAATAGATGAATACGAGAAAGCTTTTCAAGGAATTAACGAATATTTGATGAATATATCCATTTTACAGAAAGCAGAACCAAGAGAAGAATTGCTGATATATCTTGCGACAACTCCACATGCTTTAAGCGCGGTACTATTGCGAAATGACGCAGGAGTTGAAAACCCTATTTACTACATCAGCAAGACATTTAATGATGCGGAGAAAAATTATTCGAAGATTGAAAAGCTAATTTTGGCATTAGTTTATGCGGCTTCTAAACTTCGCATATATTTCCAAGCGCATAAAATCAAAGTATTAACAAAAGTACCAATCGAATCAGTAATGAAAAATTCAAAAAGATCGGGCAGAGTTGAAAGATGGAACGCACAAGTGGGGCATTTTGAAATCCAGTATGCAATTTTATCTTCGCCAAAATCTCAAATTGTCGCAGAATTTCCTTTGGAGGATGATGAAGCTGTAGAAGACATGATGAATATAGAAGAGGAATATGGGGATCCAAGAGATCTTTTAACAGAACCAAATAGGTGGGAGATATTAGTAGATGGATCTATCCAATGGAGAAGGAAATGGAGTGGGAGTCGTTTTTATTTCTCCAGAAGGCACAAAAATGACATTTGCATTTCGACTGGAATTTGAATCTACCAATAATGAGACAGAATATGAGGCTGTAGTACATGCTCTAAGATTTGCGATAGAAATGAAGGTGGAGAATGCAAGAATTACCAGTGATTCACAGTTGATTATTCGGCAAATTGAAGGGGAATATGCAACTAACGATATATCTTTGAAAAAATATAAGAAACTTGTTGAAGAATTATCTGCGAAAATTCCAAAACTTAAATGGAGGCATATTTCAAGAAGAGATAACAGGCTTGCAGATGCTTTCGCATTTATATCAAGTATGATGGTAGATCCGACTGCGAGAAATATACAAATACAAACACTCATAGCACCATCAATTAATAAAGAAGAAGAAGAGGAAGCTGAGGCAATGATAGTAGAAAATAATGACGAAGAATCAAGTCGAATTATTGCAGATTGGCGTGCGGAAATTCACGCATATTTAGCAAGGGGGGAGGTTCCAAGGAAAAGATTAGAAGCACATAAATTAAAAAGTAGAGCAACAAATTATGAGTTAAGAGATGGGGTATTATATCGAAAATCTTTAAATGGGCCTTCCCTCAGATGTTTGACACAAGAAGAAGGAAAACAAATATTAAAAATGTTACATAATGGGGATGCTGGTAATCACAGCGACGGAAGATCTTTAGCATACGGAACTAAAATGCAAGGTTATTATTGGCCATATATGCATGAAGATGCAAAGAATTTATCAAGAAGTTGCGAGGAATGTCAGAGATTTGCAAAAAGAATACATGCATCATGTGAAACATTAACATCCTCAAAGAATGTTTGGCCATTTGGAAAGTGGGGTTTAGATATTGTGGGACCATTTGTATCGGGAACAGGGCAAAAGAGATACTTAATTATCGCAACAGATTACTTCACAAAGTGGGCGGAAGTTAAAGCAGTACAGCATATTCGTGATAAGGACATTTTCACATTTATATTTGAAAATATCATTTGTAGATTCGGAATTCCAGCGCAGTTGGTGTCAGATAATGGAAAACAATTTGAAGGACAAAACATAGAAATGTTACTTAATGCATTCAAGATAAAGTGCGGAAAGTCAACTCCTTTATACCCACAGGCTAATGGTCAAGCTGAAGCAACTAACAAAACAATCGCAGATATTCTCAAAAAGAAGTTAGAAGGGCATCATAGAACGTGGTGTCAACAAGTTCATAATGCAGTTTGGGCTTATAATACAACACGAAGAGAAGCAACTGGGGAATCTCATTTTTGTTTAACATATGGGGTTGAGGCAGTATTACCAACAGAAGTTTCTATTCCTACAACAAAAAGAGAAGCTTGGGAAAAGAATCTTAGTGCTGGTATGATTCTAGACAAACTTGATGAGGTAGAAGAGAAGATAGAAAAGGCATTACAACATATGGAAAACTACCATCGAAGATTAGCTCGTGAATATAATAAACGAGTAAAGAAGCGTGAGTTCCAAGTTATAGATCTAGTTCTGCGAGAAACACCAGAATATCAGCGAGAAAATGGAGGAAAATTAGCGAAAAAATGGGATGGGCCATATATCATCAAAGAAATAGTTGGAAATGGAGCATATAAATTAATGGATCCAGAAGGAAGGGACATGGGTCAAAGACTTGGCAGACCATGGAATAAACAATATCTAAGAAAATATTATCAATAAAGGTTTGAAAAACTAGAATGAATGGATTACACGCAAGAAATTACGAGAGAATAAAAGAGATGTTTTGTAAGAACAAAGTTGGCTAAATATGAAAGCTATTTTCCGCAATAATTTGCGGAATAATTAAGAATTTTAATGCAAATGCATAAGATGGGCGAAAATTGCCGTAAAAAAGAAGAAGAATGGGACGAACTTTTATGGCGTACACCTTAGTTCGCGGATTCTATTCCGTAAGAGGCAATGTCCTTAAAGTGCGTCATAAGGGGGGTATCTCTTTGCATGGCTATGGGAAAGGCTATACCGCTGCTGGAACCTAGTCATGGAGATTTGGGATTATAGAAAATCCATCCGGGAGAGATAACTTGGATTCTCAACTATATAAGGTTATACCCTGGTTGGGCGCCCGAGAGTTTCTCCTAAGGAATGCAACGTATGATCAAGGCGCCGAGGTACACGGTTGAGCTGTGGGTGCCCGGGATGGATGAACCTACCCTGGCCATCCACGGTAAGTCTTGGCTTACGATGTGTTCGGCCTGAAGAAAACCCCACTTAGGGTGCAATCTTGTAACTATAATCCATATAAGGCATAAAGGAAAAGGCTGCGAAAACAACTGGTTGTTGGCAGAACCGGATGGGAAAGTGCTAGTCTTGTATGGCCGATGTATAATCCTTGAAGGGGCAACCGGGGGGAGAGATAAGGGCGATACCCTCCATTAGGGAGATGTGTATCAAAAAATATGGCAATGTCATGGGACTTTATGTTCGCAAGAATATTTAGGCCCGTAATATTTTCGCGTGACATAGACAGCAATGTCATGGGACTTATATTCGCAAGAATATTTAGGCCCGTCACATTGCCGCGTAACTGGACAAAAAGCCTAAAAAAGAAAAGTTAAGATGAGATCAATGGGTTTTTGCGATAAGATCAAAAGATAAAGTAAGTAAAATCAATAATAAGAGGATATAAATCGCAAAGACGTCCTGCGATTTCATCGCAAAGACGGCAATGTCATAAGTCTTAAAAAGCAAAGAGAGATTAATCTCACAAGGTGGTTTAGATTTATCATATTGTCGCAAAGATTAAGATTAAATGATAAGGCAAGATCAATGGATTATTACATGAAAAATTAAGAATGTCCTGCGATCTTATCACATAAAAGTGGCATATTAAGACCTTTAACTAGGAAGCCAAAATAAGACCACAAGAGAGGTTATATCTGCAAAGCATATAACAAATTTTTCGTAGCGTTGATTGGGATAATTCATCTATTATATTGCAGATTGATAACAAGAGGCAAGTCTGGGATTTTCTTACAAGGTTAACAAATTCAATACTTCACAAGGAAGATTATGAGGGGCAAATATGGGGATTATAAAAGAATATTTCATTATCTTCCTTGAGAATAATTATAAAAGAATATTTCATTATCTTCCTTGAGAAGAATTAAAAAAATAAATAAATCAAGTTACAAGAATTAATGAAGATTGGATTCAGATTAATAAAAATATATAATCAGAAGACGATGATGGGGTTACAAAGACTGCAATGTTTCGCAAAAGAGATTCAGAAATTACAATCATTTGCAGGACAAGAAAAAGAACAAGATATTTCGCAAGAATATAAAACTTCAGAGAATGTTCTTCCTTAATTACTACTATTATCTTCATCAGCGGCACCTTTTTCAGTTTGAATTTCTCCATCACCAGTGGTTGTTTTGTGAGGAGAATTGTGTTCTTCTGATTCTTTATGAGGATTTTCTTGATATTCTTCATCGTTGAGAGGGTTCCCTTCTTCTTCTATTTCTTTAGGTGGGTTTTGTTCCTCCTCAGAAAAATCTTCTTCTTCATTACTTGAATAATTTAGATCTTCATATATGGGATGGGGAACTTCGTTATTATCTATCTCCAAGGGTTTGATCTTCATAGGAGGTAAAGAATGAGAGAATAGAACATTGTTTATAAAAACTTCAGCGCCTAAATGAGCCTTGCGGAGGCAATTCTTTTCCCGGTTTCTGATCTCTATATCTTTGAAATATTCAAGATAATCAAACCTTCTCAATGCTCTGTTATGAGAGTTGGAAATCGCGGTATTCTTTTTGTGAAGTTTGGCTAACTTCATAGACAGATCAGAGATAGAAGCATGAAGATGTTTCTCAGATTCTGCGAAAGAAAAATTGCATATTAGATGGAATTCTCGCGAAAAATAAGATGGGAAGATACAATGAAGTAATTAATAGATGAGGCAGTCAAAATGACTACCTTCCTTTTGTGAAGATAAAGTATGAATTATGTTAAAGAAGCAACTCTTCCATCGATTCATAGCATCATCAAAATTATCCCCAACCTTACCTTTCAAATGAGATTTTATACTTTTTTCACAATTGCGAAGATAAGCATTTTCTTCTTTCAATCGAGTACAATCATCTTTGAGATTTTTGACTTTTACACTTAGAGCTAACCTACCTTTTATAAGTTTCTCTTGCTCAGCAACAGATGATTCAGTTATCTTTTTAAGCTCATCTTTCAATGCACGAAGGGATTGTTCTTGCTCTTTACACAACTTTTGAAGATTGCCTAATTGCTGCGAATAAGTCCTTGTTGTATCCACAAAGCTACGTTTCTCTTGGGATAAATTTTGTTTTCGTCTGATAAAGATTCCACCCTCAAATTAGTTTGATTTAGCGAATATAAAAGTTGAGTGGCTTCATTACTTAGGCGATCTCGTTCACAAATTAGCTGATTATTCTCATTCTTAAGATTATTTATCCCGTCAATTGAATATGCATGGAGAGTACTCAATCTATCAAATTGATTTTTCCAAGACTCTTTCCCAATGCGGGACTCATCAGCGATTGTTTCCCATTCAAGTATCTTCAATAATTGGTTACGTTTTGAAGCTAAATATGCGACAACAAATAAATAGAGAAAAATTGAGTACATAGAGAATAAAAAATTACTGAGGCAAAAACAGAGGCAAGAAAATTATACCTTTCAGATCATCATTTCTGCTGCGAAGAATTTCGCAGTCTAATTCAGAATTGCGAAGCTTATGATCAAGAAGTTCACATTCTAAAGTTTTTGATTGAAGGATCTTCTTCAAGGTTTCAATTTCACTTTCTAAAGCAGTTATCTTAGACGAAGAACCGAAGGATCCAAGATGCTTACTTAAAATCATACAAATGTCTTGTCTCGCAGGGTCTGTAGAAGATTTCATAGCATCATTTAAAACTTCAGATAACATTTGAAAAGCAGCTTCAACCCCTGTAGTTATTTCTTGAGAAGAAGGAAGAGAAGTAGAGGAAGAGGTTTTGGCGACAATAACTTGAAAATTAGAATCATTCGCGGTAGTAGGAGTAGAAGAAGGAACTTGGTTAGTCGCAATTACAGTCTCATTCGTCGCAACATCTTTCATTGCAGCTTCATTTATCACGACTTCATTCACCGCAGCTTCATTTACTGTAACTTCATTCACCGCAGTTTCATTTATCGTGGTTTCATTCACCACAGTTTCGTTAATCGCAGGATCATTGGTTGCTGATTCATTCACTTTAGTTCCAGCTGTTAAAGGTTCATTCATCGTAACTTTTGAAATATTGATGGAAATATTAGCATCAATAGTTTCGTTTGGAATTGGTGAAGAAGTAGTATTGGTGTTAATATTAGAATTTACACGAGGAGAAGGAGAAGATTTATCTTGCGGCGGAACATGGTCTGCAGGTAAAAACTCAAGAATATCCACTTCATCTGAAAGAGCTTTAACTTGACGAGAACGCTTAAGAGGTTTAGAAATATTCTCTCCAATCTGCGAATAATAATGTAGATAAGAAACAGAGGCAACAATATTGTTATTTCAAAGAAATAGATGTTTCTTACTACCTTATCATTCTCAGATCTTTTTGTCTTCCCAACACGCCTTTTCTGAGAACCCTTAGGGTTAGGGTTTTTGATAGTAATTTTAGTTTGAGAAGTGGTATTACTAAAAAATATGATAAAATATGAGATTATGAAGAAAATTGGGCGATAAAGGTAACATAACATGAACAAACTAAGATCCAAGATAAGAACATACCTTTGAGTCTCCATTAAAGCAGCAACAGGAAGGATACCAGTAAAGAAAAAGTTGCAGACAAAAAATAAAGGAAAAGTTGAAGAGAAAAGAGAAGATGAAAGAAGAAAGAAATACTCTCGAGTGGAACCTTTATTTATAGATGAAGGATGGGTAACCGGGTTAATCGGTAAAGATTGATGCGTGTCAGCAGTAAAAGCAAAAAGTAGGGAACTTTGTCGGGTAAAAAGTAAGGAGTTGCGGCAAATCAAGAAACTTAAGTTCTCATGATCTTTATCTTCTTCGCAGAAAAGATATGAGGAGAGGCAAGACGTAGGATCAGAATATTTTTACAACAATATTCCTGTGAAATAAACAACAGATCTGTGACACATCAATAATAAGCAACAGTTCTGCGATATGTCAATGATATTCTGCGAAACATCTCAAGATGACGAAAGAAATGACATATTGGATGAAAACGACAGAAACATGAGAAGAGCGTGACAAATTTGCGATGAATCGATTAAGCCTACGAAATATTAAGGCGGTGCCACCTGCGATTTATCGCAGGAACCTAGATCCGAAATTAAAGGGAATTTTAGCTGTAAATGAGCTGTCATGAGCTGTAATCCACTATGTAAATGCCTATATAAAGGAAATGAATAGTTCCAGAGGAGAGGATGAATTTTTGAGAGTTAGGAAGATTTTTAGGAGAGAGAAAATCTTTATCAAGTGTTTTGTGTTCTTGGTCTTTGTAAAATTCCTTAAGATCATATTAATGAAAAAGTATCTTTAATCTTCAAATTATGTCATAAATATTGATAAATTCTTGAATAGGGTGTAGTGTGGGAATTCCTGCAACTACAAGTTTGATTTCCCTTTAGATATAAATCAAGATTTTGGAAATCTTGTAGATTAGGGTTTTAACTTACAATCAGTATGTGTACTCACAAGAAGTCTGTGAACCTGGTTTTCGTAAGTGAACTTGGGTGATTCCAAAGATCAATTTCCAAGTTAAGAAAACCCTAATAATTCTACAACAAGAACAACTAGATAAATCTAGAGATACCTTGTTTAAAACTTCTCAAGGATTTTTACGATATGCCTCAATAGAAGTTTTTCTTTCTAGTCTCCGATTTCGATTAACAAGTGTTGGTATCCGATCGGAAACTGAAATCTATCAAAACCTAGGGTTTATGATCAACAACTCTTGAATGGTTTATATCAGAAGAGAAAACCTAAGAATAGACAAGAGGTGAAAAACCTAGATTACAAGTCGTATAATCAATCACGAAGACTAGATTCAACTTGGCTTTGTGATCCCCAATACAAAGACTTTTATCTCACTCTTGTTCACGAAGAACATAAGACATGGAAAACAACCTTATGAAACTAACACCAATTTTCCAAAGGGGATGAAAACAGTGTAGACTCATGAACCCTTTATTTATAGTGAACAATAGCTTGGAAGCTAAGCAGATAATTTATTTAGGTATTTTCCTTTTACAAGACTCTACTAAAATAGGAGTCTTTCCCAAGTTAAAACTCTTGCCAAAATAATTAAATAAATAACTTATTTAGCAACAATTATATTTATGTGAATAAATCAGATTTTAACTTAGGCAGGAATCATAAACACTTTAATATGGTAATCAAAAGTGTTTGGACCAATAACTAACTTGTATAGATAAAGAAACATCACCAACATGACCAAAAATCCCTTTTAGTCACGTACTGGGCCCAAGTTCGCGGACTCAAGGGCCCATGAAACATTTCCTGCTAATGAACTTAAATCACTCATAACTTTATCGTTATAACTCGGAATTGAGTGATTCTTGGCTCGTTGAATTCACAAGCTCATTCACTATAATATGATATCCTTTATAGGGATAAAGGTTATTGTCACCAAGGTCATGAATCAAATAACCTCAAGTATATATACATAAATGTATAATTACCGTCATTGGAGATGTTCCATAGAGTGAGCATTTATCTCGATAGATTAGAAAGGTAGAATTGAACAAGAATCCAAATGAAATCAATCACATACCTTTGTTAATGAAGTACTTGTTGATGTCTTCTTGTAGTCTTCAATCTTCAATCTTCATCCTTTAAGGATAGCTTCGATTCAACTTCTTAGACCTAATCTAGTTCGAAACTATCTTTAGTATGCTAAATCAAGAATGCATTTTGGAAACTAAAATTGAAAACTAACTTGACATACCAATGCTAGTGGGTTCAACCGAGATATGCTCTAACAATCTCCCCATTTTTCAATTTTAGTGACAAAACCATTTTACATATGGTTTGAACTTGTTAAAAGCAAAATCGACAATCTTGATTTCCTTGGTCCTTCAACTCTACGTGTGTTCATCCTGTACTTATTGAAGATCCAACATAGCATTATTACACATCATCAAAGTTTCATTGTATCACAACTTTGACAATAATACTACGGTGATATGTATCACTCCCCCTTAGTCAATACTCCATTTCAACATGAAAACCACTCCCCATTATATAATGATTCGTAAACCATATGTATTTGTAGTATGAACTACACACTAATTCTCCCCCTTTTTGTTAATATGAATTGGCAAAGGTAAGAAAACTAGTGGGATCCTCATGAAATTTTCACGGAGATATTTCATGACCAAAAGAAAGAAACATATCAACTTTGTTTAGATGATATCACATAGTCGAAACTTAGTGACTTCATCAAGGAGTTTATTAAGATACAAGTTAACCCCTACATGTTCCACAACCGCTTCTCTCCTCAAAGATATAACAATTAAGCACAAGTTCATTGAGGAACTCTCCCATATAAAATGTCATTCCTGAAAGAACAACAAGAATGCCCTTTCTCTAGGGAGAAGGGTTTATATAATGGATTTTAGAAATCCTACAAGGAGATACGATTTAAGAACCAATCATTAAAATTCTCTCATGAGATTGTGTTACTAAAAAATTAGAACTATCTCATGGTAATAAAACCAACATCCATGCCTTTGGTAATTGCTTCTAACCTTAAGCATTTCAATCACAAATCAAGTTAGGTAATTAAGAATCATACGCGTCGTATGAGCACTTTCATATCAACCGTATTCTTCTTCACCATAACTAGTTCAAATGACTCAAATGAACTAGTTAGAGATTTGTTCAATTGCTATGAGATCTCATGTACTACACAAGACATAATTTAAGAAAAAATGTTGTGATTCACTCGAATCAATTCATGAACTATAAAGCCACGGTTTGTAATAGCATTCCTTAGATAATTTAGATAAGTTCACGAACAATGTTTTTAGACATAACCTCTTGAGTTCGCGGACTTAAGCTAACCGGTTGAAGTTAATAAACTCCAGCAGAATTTCTCGGGTCGAGAACTTCCGTTAGTTCGCGGACTACACCTGATCTTCAACTACATCAGATATTCTCGGGTTTGAGAACTTACGCCAGTTCGCGGACTGAGTTGACTGCTCACGTTCCGGTTCCACTTGATCAACAAAGTTCGCAAACTTCGGTTCAAGTGCTAAGGACTTATACATATATGTTTATATCCCACAATGGTTATATAGTCTAAACTCTCATTTCAATCATTGAAACATTCTCAGAGGGCATTATATAGTTGTTATTCACAAACTATTTTTCGTCAGAGCGATTTCCAAAGTGATTGAAACATAACATGACTTTCGTCACTAGGCAAAGATAAACTTGGCTAAAGCGAAAGTTTACCAACATAATTTGTGAGCCCCAATTATTTTGCAATCCTCACCGTATTTATAAGGGATTTTTGGTAAGGATGTACTTTCAACACAATTAGGTTGTGTTGAGGTGAACAAAATCTTGCTCACCACAGGTATTTGAAACAAAATCATGCATGGACTCTAGGAATTTAAGAACTCCCTTGAAACTTTCAATAACTGTTTCATACCTTTTTAAGATGTTATCCCTTGTCGAACTCTTATCTAGGAGATCCTTCTTACTTGTTGCTTTATTTATCTTCTTTGGTACCCATTTCTGGGTAACTTTTGGAGCAACATATTTCTTTTTCTCCCCAATATAGTTATGAAACTTCTTCGGGGGAATACTAGAAGAACTGATTTTATGAGACTCAGTTTTTCTCCAGTTTGGAACATCAGATCTTGTCTTCTTAACAGAATCAGATCTGGATTTATCTCATTTAAGAAATCTGCAATTCCTTTGCAAGTGACCTGGTTTTCCACAATAAAAGCAATGTTTAGTGTAATGGAAAAAGTTATGTTTAGTGTTACCTGAATGTGTATGTGCTTGCTTTGGAACTTGACAGGATTTCCTCTTTTCGGTATCAGCAGTTGATCGAGATACTTTATTATTATAAATCGTGGAAGGTTTTGATTGAGAAGAATCTTTAGATTTGACAAATTTTACCTCTTTGCAAATACTAGGAGCGTCTATTACTTCATAGCCCAATCCTCGTGTATCACGATGAATTCTACATGCTCCCAATATCGAGGTTAATTTATCTGAGCTGCTATTTCTAGACAAACTCTCTTTTAAGCTCGAGTTTTCTTCTTCCAAACTTTTGACCTTCCCAAGCGCAATAACTAGATCATTCTTGGATGATTCACATTGAACTTTGAGATCTTCTCGTTCCATATCAAATAACAAGTTCATCTCGATGTTCTCCAAGTTATCTATCTTTGCATGAAGAATGATTTCCCAATCTCGACCTTCGGCAATTTCTTCTTTAAGCTTTCGTATTTCATTGAGATAATCTCTTGCACCACTAGAATCAAGTTGGTCTTACAAGTCTTTATTCCGATTACGAAGTCTTTCATATTTAACTTTCTCACTGAAAAAGGTGCTTTCAACTTCCGAGAGTTTCTTATGACATTCCTTAAGAAGATTATTAGTAACTGGATCATCATGGAACACTTCTTCGTCAGAATCAGAATTAGTATCCGAAAGAATATTTCCAGAAGCTAATGCAACCTTGCCTGCCAACTCTTGAGGATTATAAAATTCAGGTTCATCATCAAGAGTGGCTGCTGCTGCATATGCCAATTTTCTATGGCTCCAGCTAGGACATACTGAATACAAGTGCCCGAAACCACGACAGTTATAGCATTGTACATCATCATTAGGAGATATTGCACCTTTAGAAAAAATATTTTTCCTGTCTCTCAAGAGTTTTCTAAATTATCATGGAGTAGCATTCTTAGTATCCGGCGAACCAGATTTATCCTTAGAGGATTCAGAATTGTTTGCAGCTTTAAAAGAAATCACCTTCTTTTTATATGCGTGTTCATTATCAAAGATCTTTAACTTTCCCACAAGAGTATTTCTGGAGAGTGTAGAAATATCGTTTGCTTCTTCAATGGAATGTTTCTTAGACTCGTATCTTGACGGTAGAGACCTAAGAATTTTGCAGACAATAACTTTCTCTGGAATAGTTCTTCCTAATGAAAATGAGGCGTTAACTATTTGAGAAAGTCTTTGGTTAAAATCATCAAAGGTTTTATCATCAGACATGCGAAGGTTTTCCCAGTCAGAATCTCAATTTTGAAGCCTTGCTTCTTTTTCTGCGGCATTCCCTTCGAATACGGTTTCTAAGATATCCTAAGCATCTTTAGACCTATTACACGTAGTAACGTGGTGCTGAAGATCTGGGGTAATAGCATGGATGATAGCATTTAATCCGTCAGAATTTTTCTTTGCAGCAAGAATCTCAAGATCACTATATTCACCAATATCCTTTACAACAGTTACACCGTCTATTGTGACTGATTGAGGATCATATCCATTAACAATACGAACCCATGATTGAAAATCTCGCGATTAAATAAAGGAAAGCATAGCAATTTTCCACCATAAATAGTTCGTTCCATTGAATACTGGTGGTACGTTTATAGAGATATCACCTCTGTCCATAACAATCAGATTGCTTCAAACATACTTATGAGGTATTATCATGTTTTCCTGCTTTGATACCAATTGAAAAAGCGGGGGTCTAACAAAAACACCCAATATTTCGTTCGGAAATATGTATGGAACAAACTTCAATATAATCTCAACAATAATAACTCAATTGAGAAATAATATTAAAGAGATTTATCTCCTTCTCAACACAATCAATAGTTAAACAGAAGCAAGTACGTAAACCTGATTTTAGTGTGAGTTTTTTTGAAACAAGCTTTTGTGTTAATCACAACCTATTCAATATCCACCGTGTATAAACCTCTTTAAGCAACAATCACTAAAGGAATATTTCAACACAGTGTCTACTTGAAACAGGGTTAGTCCGGACTGGTATAACAATGTGAAAATAACAAAATCAAGTGTTCAAGATCAATCAAGTCTTATCCAACAAGGTCGAATTTAACAACTATGATTGATTAACGTACAACCTGTATTATTTCAATTATAAAGATAAACAATATAATGAGGAAAATGAAATAACACAGACACCATAAATTTTGTTAACGAGGAAACCGCAAATGCAGAAAAACCCCGGGACCTAGTCCAGAATAAACACACACTTATTATAAGCTGTTACACCAATTTCCTACTACCTATTCAGACTAGATTTAATACCTTCTTCAGATGTATTCTTACAGAACTCCTAGCAGAACACGATTCTCTTTAGGAACTCTTCACACAAATCTTTTAGAAGAACCCAAGGCTCTCTTTAGAAGATACAATAACACGATTGATATGATTCAATATTTTGTTTGCACAAAACACAAGTTTGATTTCCCTTTAGATGTAAATCAAGGTTTTGGAAATCTTGTAGATTAGGGTTTTAACTTACAATCAATATGCGTACTCACAAGAAGTCCGTGAACCTGATTTTCGTAAGTGAACTTGGGTGATTCCAAAGATCAATTTCCAAGTTAAGAAAACCCTAATATTTCTACAACAAGAACAACTAGATAAATCTAGAGATACCTTGTTTAAAACTTCTCAAGACTTATTACGAGATGCCTCAATATAAGTTTTTCTTTCTAGTCTCCGATTTCGACTAACAAGTGTTGGTATACGATCGGAAACTGAAATCTATCAAAACCTAGGGTTTCTGATCAACAACTCTTGAATGGTTTTATATCAGAAGATAAAACCTTAGAATAGACAAGAGATGAAAAACCTAGATTACAAGTTGTATAATCAACCACGAAGACTAGATTCAACTTGGATTTGTGATCCCCAATACAAATACTTTTATCTCGCTCTTGTTCACGAAGAACATAAGACATGGAAAACAACCTTATGAAACTAACACCAATTTTCCAAAGGGGATGAAAACCGTGTAGACTCATGAACCCTTTATTTATAGTGAATAATAGCTTGGAAGCTAAGCAAATAACTTATTTATCTATTTTCCTTTTACAAGACTCTACTAAAAATAGGAGTCTTTCCAAAGTTAAAACTCTTGCCAAAATAAATAAATAAATAACTTATTTAGCAACAATTATATTTATGTGAATAAATCACATTTTAACTTAGGCAGGAATCATAAACACTTTAATATGGTAATCAAAAGTGTTTGGACCAATAGCTAACTTGCCTAGATAAAGAAACATCACCAACATGACCAAAAATCCCTTTTAGTCACGTACTGGTCCCAAGTTCGCGGACTCAAGGGCCCATGGAACGTTTCCTACTAATGAACTTAAATCACTCATAACTTCATCGTTATAACTCGGAATTGAGTGATTCATGGCTCGTTGAATTCACAAGCTCATTCACTATAACATGAGATCATTTATAGTTATAAAGGTTTTTGTCACCAAGTCATGAATCAAATAACCTCAAGTATATATATATATATAAATGTACATTTACCGTCATTGGAAATGTTCCATAGAGTGAGCATTTATCTCTATATATTAGAAAGGTAGGATTGAATAAGAATCCAAATGAAATCAATCACATACCTGTGTTAATTAAGTACTTGTTGATGTCTTCTTGTAGTCTTCAATCTTCAATCTTCATCCTTTAAGGATAGCTTCGATTCAACTTCTTAGACCTAATATAGTCCGAAACTATCTTTAGTATGCTAAATCAAGAATGCATTTTGGCAACTAAAATTGACAACTAACTTGACATACCAATGCTAGTGGGGTCAACCGAGCTATTCTCTAACACTAACCTCAAGTGGAAGGATGATGTCTTCGTTGTAGTTCGTTACTTCTTCACATTCTTCAGGTCTTCAGAGTAATACTTGTATGTCTCAACATTCCTAGACTTATAGTCTAACATAAACGAAGTTGACTCTAGTATTTAATCAAGCGACTCTATATGAGTTTTGATACTAAAATATGATAACCAAACTTGACATACCAACGCTTGGTGAGTTCTACCGAGCTATGCTCTAACAATCTCCCCCTTTGTCAATTTTAGTGACAAAACTCTTATTACATATGGATAAACAAATGGGTTATTTGATTTTGGTACTTGGTTTTTATCCAATGTTAGTGTTTGGTCTAACATTTATCCAACTTAGTGTTTGGTACTTGGAAATAACGTTGATCCGCATTGACTAGATTTTTAACTAATTTTATATACAACATTATAGGAATTTACAAACCGACAATGATATATGGCACCCATATTTGGTGCACCCAGTGCACCCAACATTAGGTGGCACTGAAAGATACCAAATATTCATTTTCAGAAAAATCACAATTATTAAACTAATGTTCTTTTGTTTCATTGCCATTTCATACAGAGATCTACAACTAATCCATCTCTTCATTTTCATCTGTAGAATAGCTAATCTAATCAGCAAGAGGTAAATTAATATTTCCAAAGCAACCTAATTACATCCTAATCTCCAAACTAGCAAAATCTTATTATCCATCAATCACCTAGTAAAGTGCATTTGGATCTTCATATATAATCATGATTGAACCCGTAATTCCTTGCTAATATTTGTTTATTCATTTTTACCAATCAATCAAGCATCATAGAATCTAATTGGATTTGCAATCAAACTCAAAGACAAAAAGAATATGCAACCTCAAATAATCTCTCTTATATTGAAAAAAATCGCGATTTTGCAAGGTGTTGATTTCTTCATCAAGACTAATAACTAAACCATGATATAACCGATCAAAAAAATATTAATCAGAAGACTAGCGATTCAAGTTTCTTTACAAGACCCTCACAACCCTCGGATAAATAAAGAGTCTTCCATTGCATTTCATTGAATAATATTTGAAAGGATTGATCTTTTACTATAAATCAAATATGATTCTATGTTGATGTTTCTAGGATGTAATTCTCATGCCACGATGATTAATTCTCCGGATTTATTTTGATTTTGATTTTCGTTTTGGTTATTTATTGAGTTGGGTAAATATGAAAAGGAACAGACGAGACGAGTATGGGAAGGGATGACGAGTTGGCTTCGGATGTGGATGACACATAATGTTGGGTGCACTGGGTGCCATATATCATTTTCGTTTACAAATATATCCTTGATATGGGCCTTAGATCTCACGACTACGATATAATCATTAAATCAACGGTCCTGATTCAAGAAATCCTACCTAAATTATCTACCCTATCCACCTCCGCCTCCACTTTCGCCTTAACGTCTCTGCATATGAGAACTCCCTTGAAGAATGCATCTGATGTAAAATCATTTCTAAGTCTAAAACAAACCATCCAAATAAAAGATTCGATCAACCGAAACCCAATCTGTCCCATTCAATTCAAACCCAATTATACTCAATCATACAAATTCAATCATAACCCAATTATATCTATTCAAAACCTAATGAAACAAATTAATTCCTTACAATACAAATTAAGTGTACAACAGATTGGAATTAATTCATTAACAACTTTGAAGTCAGATATTACCTCACGTCCTAATACTACTATCCCTAACTCGATTTCAAGAAAACCAAACCATAACTTACGAATCTACAAATATTTCTTCGTTGTCGTTCAAGGCATAAATCACATCCACAGCAATAACATCTTCCTCCTAGCATGTTCAGTGTAAGTAACAATTTCAAGATAGATCTTCCTCCACTGAATTTTTTTTTTGGAATTTCTTTGTTTGTTTGATTGTCCTAATAGTAAAATTAGGTTTTTGGAAATTGCAGTGTTGCTATACAATTGGGACTTCAATCAGTAAAAGGTTTTGCAGATTGAGGTTAAATTAGTAGATCTAAGATGGTTTTGCAAATTGGAGTGAATTTGAAGATTAATGAAGACATTTTTCAAAACAATTTTTTTTTGTTCTAGTTAAATCTCGGTTGTTGTTCGGTGGTGAGGGTGGGGGTTATATGATGGTGGGGTAATACCGTGATAGTGAAAAAGAGAAAATTTTGAGGGTGTAAATATGGTTTAGGTAGTTATGTAATTGTTAGTAAAAAAATGATACTATAGTAAATTTATTTAATAATTGGATTTTATTTATTTATTTTAATAGTTATTAAACATAAGTTAAGATTTAACTGAGTAACGCGAGTCAACGTTATTTTCAAGTACCAAACAAGGTGGTCGATTTCGTATCTGGGAGTGTCTCGGCTGGGTCCGAGATGCCGGTACAAAATTTTCTCGCTGAGATACTCGACGGAATTTCGGAGCACTGATAGTCTTCTAAAGCAGACATTTTACACATGTATACTTATTAATTTTGTATGGGAACCTAGTGTGATTAAATGTGTCGCGTAAATTTCATGTACAGTCAGTTCCGCAACACCTGTATACCCACAATGATAAGCGGTAACAAAACAAATGAGAAGCTAAACTCACTCATTTTAAGCATTGAATTTCTCACTCTCTTAAACTCTCTTCCATAAGTAATTTACGTAGAAGCTTTGATGTTAAGACTTTGGTTTTGCTAAAGGAAATCATCTAAAGAAGAGCATGTTTGATGGACGATGAGTTTGGAGAAATTAAAAAGAGGAAAGGAGATCAATGAACTCTAGATTCAAGGGTGGTAAGAGAATTTAAACATTAACAAGGTGAAAATGGTGTTAGATCAGAAGAAATTTTCCTCCCTAATTAGAGAATCAAACATGTGAAATTTTTGGGCCATAGTGATGTTGATGGATCAGGTAGTGGTGATGCCGATTTGTGTATGGCTCAGTGTAGTCAATCACATGCAGGAATTAGTATCGTTAAAATAAAAAGGAAGATTCATGCAGCGGATAAAAATGAAAGATTCTTTGAATGAAAACGATGACACAGTTAGAACCAAAGAGAGATTCCGGCCGAAATTGGAAATTCCGGGAAGTTTCTCGGTAAGGTTTCGTCTCGGCGAAAATGTTGATATCGGTTCCCCAGTGGCCGGAAACGGGAAAATCGCCGAAATCTCGGCCGAGATTGACTATACTGGTACCAAACACAAAGGCTTACTTTGGTGTTGCTGCAGTTTTTGTAGAAGCACTTTTTTGTTATGCATTGTTGTGCGATGCTGTGAGAAAAAAACAGTTAGACGTTTGGTAAAAATTTAATTAAAATTAAAGCTGATTAAAAAAGCAATCAAAGTGTGTTTAGTAAAATATGAGATTCATCCATTGTTGTTGTAGCAAATGACGAAAACAGACATATCTCTGAAAATAGTTTTGTTCAATTTTATTGGGGTTAAAAATAATTATTTTTTATTATTAAATATAAACATATATAATATTAAATTTACTAATTATCACTATTATTATGATTGTTAAAAAATTTATTTTACTTAGTCATTTTTTAATATAATATATATATTATATATTCAAAGAAAAAGTCAAACTAAAAAAAATAAAAATTTATTTATTTAATTTTTATTTTTATTTTTATTTTATACAAATTAAATGAAATAGTATATAAAATAGTTTGAAAATAAAAAGTAATAATATTTAAAGAACAAAATATAAAAAATAAAATATTGATTGTATATAAATTTAAGGATAACTTTTGTCATTTATAAAATTAAGTAGGGATAAAAAAGATAAATAAAACATTAAATTTAGGTGAGACCAAAGCTTACGCTTTTGCTTTTGTACCTTTTAAAAGCTCCTCCACCCCAGCTTTTGAAAATTGAAGAATTTTGGAAGTGCTTTGGATAAAAAGCGCTTTAATTTTCTTTTACCAAACACTAGTTTCAAAAATTATTGACATATATAGGTTTTGAAATTGCTTTTGAAAAAAAAAGCATTACCAAACCCAGCCTAAGTTGGACAAATGTTAGACCAAACACTAACTTTGGACAAAAAGTGAATACCAAAAACCAAATAACCCTAAACAAATTACAAAATAATTCATTTTACATACGCTTGATTCCAAGTTTCAACATCACGATAACCTGCATATATTAAATTAATAAATGCCGTTGTTGACATTTGAATAACAAAAGTTTTTACTCCCCCTAAAGGTAAGCTAGGTAAATATTCAATCCGAACATCTTTGTTCCCTTTTTGTAGTAAGAATTACTACACAACAATATGATATGTTTCTCCCCCTTAGTCAATGATTTACTCTTTCGTTAAATATAACGTTTAAGCACAATTTTCCTTTCCTCAGTGATTAAAAATCACCTGTTTACTCCATATATTTCTCCCTTTTTTTGTCACAAAATGACAAAGATTTGAAAAAATAAAGGAAAAACCGAAAGGATCTTACAAATCTAAAAGACTTGTAAACAACCTGTACGAGTTAAGCACAAAGGTTTCACATACCACTTTAGATACCCAATATTAAAATCGAAACTACAAAGTAATTTAGTTTCAATATGTTATCAAAGGAAACAATTTTCCCTAATAATCTAACTGTAGTTACCTAAAATCTGAGAGAGGTTAGCAGTGAGATTCTAGGATTTCTGAAAATGAGTTACAGGAGGTTGAGCACGAACAGTCTTCGCCTAAACCACGCATAGTGGCCGTTCAAAGGCTGCTTCAATCACAGGGAAGAGATTTAGGTCTGGTCTTATGGAGGGAAGCAGATGAAGAGAGAGATCAGAGAATTCTAGGGTTTGAAGAAGAATTACTCTGAGAGGTTATGAGAAAGATTCGTAGCTTGGAAAAATAGATGGCCTATTTATAGATGAATTCTCTAATCTCAAGTTGGTGAAGATAATGATTGCTTTCCGTGCCGTGCGAAGCAATTCTCTCGTCTCTTCAGGAATAGGGATAAACTAGGTTGAATTTATCTCATTAGTCCACCGTATTTACTCTCTTCTGCGGTGAGAAATAAGCCGGGTATTTATCACACATACCGTAGACCGCTAGACCAAAATCCTAATTGTTATCCCCCTATTTGTGTGAAGCTGAGTCAGCCTTCGTGATGACATGTAGAGAGAGAAATATTCTCTTTAGCCGAGTTGGCCGAGATAGAGAGATATTCTCCAATTTGTAAGAATGACTAGGATGAGTCACGTGAACATGCATGAGATACCTCAGAATTCGTGTGGAGAGGAGACTTTATTCTTACGTGAGGCTCGTGCCTACCATGGGGAATATTCAGTCTTATTGGAGATTTCCCAAGAGAATCTCTCTGAGATTTTGTAGAGAGATTTTGCAAACGGATCGGAATCTCTATGTGGTCAGCTGGGACTTGTCTTGAAGAGAGATAAAAGGCTTTTGTACGCCCGATTAATGTCTCTGCGAGACTTTGACTCACTTGTCTTTGACCAACGTATCTTACAGAGATGTACTAGGAATCAACTGTGTGTCCATATGATGGTCCAACAAGACCAGTGTATCTCGAAAAGATGTTCTAGGAGTCTGTCGAAAGGGCCCGGAGGCAGAATAACTAGCGTATCTCGTGGGGATGTCCTAGGAGTTATTCGGAAGCCTTAGTAAGTCGAGTCAGAGCCTAGAGTAGACATGACCAGTATATGTCGCGATGATGTACTAGAGATGAGTCCTCGATCTCAAATAGGATGAGTCGTGCTTATAGGAGATATGCATATCTCCGCTCTGGGTCATAAGTCTGTCGGTGGCGTATTTACGCATCTACATAGCCTACATGACCAGCAGCATATCGTCGAGGATGTATACTAGGAATCATGGCATCACAATCAGCTGCGTCTCGCGAAGACATGATGGAATTGTGGCTGTTCTGGTTCATAAGTTTGTCGGGGACGTTTTACTCTCTACATAACCTGCATGACCAACAATATCTCGTCGAGGATGTGCACTAGGAATCACGGCATCACGACCAGCAGTGTCTCGCGGGGACGTATACTAGAAATCGTGGCTAAGAATTCCTTGAGGGTCAAGGGATTAATCTCTCGGGGGAATTTTGTCTATGATCTTGAAATAAAACTTTTACCCTTTATCTGAATTTCACCATCTACATTAAGTCCCCTACTCAGAGTAAAACCTTGATTGTTATATGATGAGTATATAAATGGTAACAAATCATTCATACGAAATTATGATTCGTTCATCCTTTTAGACTTGCAGAATCCGCGAGTTCATGTTTAGCCTTCGATTGTTATGACTCTAATATTGGAATCAATTCTGGACTTTGGAACTTCCTGAGATTTCGTGTTGGATGTTAATAACATAATCATGAAGTCTTGATGAAACAAAATTTCGGTCTTTAGCGAATAATTTTTTTTAATTAGGGTATACTTGGCCAAAACCCTAACTTTTCTGTTAGAGCACTGCTTGGTCAAACTCGCATGCGTTGCTATCTCAAGCATGTTTGTCAATCTTAGTGATCAAAACTATAAAGTCTTAATTTCTAGTCTATTATAGCTAAGGTCTCGAACTAGGATAAAAAGTGTAGTTGAGCTCAAGAAATCCATGGCGATCATCATACAAGACGAAGGACTACTCAAAGAACCAGTGGATCTTCATCGACTAAAAGGTATGTGGAGACTTGAACTTATCTATTACTTAAAAATCTATCTACTATATCTCCTATCTTGAGACAAAATTCGTTTTACTATATAGACTAAGAATATGCACATGTGACATTTCGAGCTGAGTATATCTCGCTTATCTATTTCTCAAAATAGGTGTTGGTAAAGCTTTCGCTTTAGCCAAGTTCATATTTGCCTAGTGACGAAAGTCATGTTATGTTTCAACCACTTTGGAAATCGCTCTGACGAAAAATAATTTGTGAATAACAACTATATAACGTCCTCTGAGAATGTTTCAATGATTGAAATGAGAGTTTAGACTATATAACCATTGTTGGATATAAACATTGTTGTGGAAACACATATATGTATAAGTCCTTAACACTTCAACCGAAGTTTGCGAACTTTGTTGATCATGTGGTACCGGAATGTGAGCAGCAACTCAGTCCGCGAACTGGCGTAAGTTCTAGAACCCGAGAATATCTGCTGAAGTTAAAGCTCAGGTGCAGTCCGCGAACCCGGTCCGCGAACTGACGGAAGTTCTCATCTCGAGAAATTCTGCTGGAGTTTATTAACTTCAACCGGTTAGCCTGAGTCCTCGAACTCAGTCCGCGAACTCAAGGGGTTATGTCTGAAAACGGTGTTCGTGAACTTATCTTAAATTACTAAGGAATGATTTTGCAAACCGTGGCTTTATAGTTCATGAAATGATTCGAGTTAATCACATCGTTTTTTATTCAATTGTATCTCTTGTAGTACTTGAGATCTCATAGCAATTGAACAACTCTCTAACTAGTTCATTTGAGTCATTTGGACTAGTTATGGTGAAGAAGAATATGGTTGATATGGAAGTTATCATTTGTATAACCATTTGGTTGACTAATATTGAACCAACCATTGTACACGTTTGGGTACGGTTACACGAACTCAAAACGTCAAGTACATGTGTGTATGGCAGGCTAAGTTTTCGATCTAACGGTTGAGAGATATTAGCTTGTATCTAATTAGGTTTTCATCTAACGGTGAATATTGAACGCTTTGTTACTAAGCTAACATTGATTGCAAACCCTGATTTCAAAGACTATATAAGGAGAACTCTAGCCATTGGAAAAACTAATCCCCACACACTTTTCCTGTGTGATACTAGTTTTTTCTAAGCTAGAGTTGATCTCCATTAACCCTTGAGTTTTCTCTCTAAATTTGGGTTAACGACTTAAAGACTTCATTGGGATTGTGAAGCCAGACCGATACTACTTTTCTTGTAGTTGTGTGATCTGATCTTGCTGTTTCTATCATATGAGTACAATTATAATAATTGGCTTGAGATTTCTAATTCCGATAGGCAAGATTAAAGTAGTCACAAACATATTCGTCTCATTGTTTGTGATTCCTCAATAATCTTCTTCGCTGCGTCGATTAAGTTTATTGTGAGGTGATTGATGAAACTGAGCTGTTCTTCGGGAATATAAGTCTGGTTTTATCGATTGGTTCATGTTCACCTTGATTTATCAAAAGACGGAACAAAACTCATAGGTTTATTCGTGGGAGACGAATTTATCTATTACCTGTAGACTTTTCTGTGTGAGACATATTCGTTTGCTAAAGTCATCGACTTTGGGTCGTAGAAACTCTTGGTTGTGGGTGAGATCAGCTAAGGGTATCAAGTACGCAGTATCCTGCTGGGATCATAGGCGTAGGAGCATAACTGTACCTTGGATCAGTGCGAGATTGGTTGGGGTTCAACTATAGTCCTTATCGAAGTTAATTTGGAGTAGGCTAGTGTCTGTAGCGACTTAATACATTGTATTTTTAATCTGGACTAGGTCCCGGGGTTTTTCTGCATTTGTGGTTTCTTCGTTAACAAAATTATGGTGTCTGTGTTATTTCAATTCCACGTTATATTTTGTTATATAATTGAAATAATATAGGTTGTGCGTTGTTTAATCGATTAGAATATCCGACCTTATTGTTTGTTGATTTAAATCGATTGACACTTAGATATTGGTCTTTGGTACCATCCAAGTTATCTCTCTTTGATTAGGCTCGTGAATCATATTTGCTAGAGTAAATCAAATCGAGAGATTGAGATAATAAATCCTTGAGTATTTTCTATTGATTGAGTCTTGTTGATTCTCTAGAAAACAACTCAGAGTTTTCCATACAGATTGCTAATCGAAATATTGGGTGAGGTTGTTAGACCCCCGCATTTTCAATTGGTATCAGAGAAGGCAAACACGTTAAAGACCTTACAAGTCTGTGTTTGTAGCGATCTGACTCTATAGACAGAGGTGTTATCTCAATAAACATACTACCAGTCTTCGATGGCTCTAATTACTTATGGTGGAAAATTACTATGTGAGCTTTTCTTCAAGCGCGTGATTTTCAATCATGGGTATATGTTGTTAATGGCTATGATCCTCCCGTTGCTGCATAAGGAGAAAATGTTCCAAAGAATATTGCTGAATATACTCCTGCAGATATTCTTGCTGCAAAGCAAAACTTCGACGGTTTGAATGCGATCATACATGCCATTACCCCAAATCTTCAGCACCATGTGTCTAATTGCACTAAGTCGCAAGAATCTTGGGATATCTTAGCAACCGTATTCAAATGAAACTCCAGTGAAAAGGATGCAAGGCTTAAGAACCTTAATTCCGATTGGGAAAACCTTCGTATGGCAGATGGAGAAACATTTGATGAGTTTAATCACAAAGTGTCTGAAATTGTTAATGTATCTTTTGCATTGGGTAAGACTATTCTTGAAAAGGACATTGTGATGAAAATTCTCAGATCTCCATCTAGATACGATGCTAAGAAGCATGCCATCGTTGAGGGAAATAACCTAGATACTCTCTCCAGAAACACTCTGGTTGGTAAGCTTAAGATCTTTGATCACGAACTTTCATCCAAGGCTAAGGATGTTGCGTTCAAATCACTAAAGGACACTAAATTACTTGATAAAAGTAAGAAAAAAGTGTATATCTCTGAAGATGATCACTCTGAGATAGATTCATCAGATGAAGATCTTGACAAATCAGTCTCGATGATCACAAGACAGTTTAGGGATCTTCTTTTGAATAGAAGTAAACGGTTCTCCAGAGATAATCCTAAGGCATCAGTCAAACCTCATAATCGTGTTCCTCCTAAAAACAGGGATATTGATGAAACTGATGAAGAGGATATGCCTCAGTTCTTTAAGTGTAAAGGATTTGGTCATTTTGTAAACGAGTGTCCAAATTGGAGAAAATACATTGGGAACAAAGGTCTTGCTGCAACTCTTGATGAAATATCTGACGACTATGATTCAAATGAAGATGAGAAATCAAGTGTTGCACTTCTTGGTGAAAATATTGATTTTGATAATTGTAGCAATACACATATCAATTTTGATATTCTTTCAGAAGATAATCCAACCATTCTGGAAGAAAAAGTTGATTGTTTTCTTGGAAACACTGGTTATAATATTTCGGGATCCACTATGTGCCTAGCCGCCTGCACAATTCAGAAGCCTGATTATTATCCAAGTGTGACGTGCTCATATTGTTCATTAAAAGGTCATGAACTGTCACGGTGTTACAAGTTCAAACACAAGCAAAGACACGTCAACAAACTTCAATGAAGAGAAAATCATCTAGCAAGAAAGCTCAAACTTGCTCAGAAGACCGTAGAGGTATGTAAGATTTTATCTTCGTCTAAGAAGTTAGTTTCCAAGGAAAAATCAAGACCATTTGAGAAGAAAGTATGGTCAAATCGTTTTGATAGACAGAGGTCTATGGATTCCTTTCAAGAGGAAATTGGTGGACAAATTGTTGTTCACTACAACACAAATTAATTGTGTTGTGTCTGAAATCTTGTCCCATGTGCCTGATCAAAAGAGACAATGATTTTATACCTCTCAGGCTTCAAGAAAAGTTTTGATTCTTCTTTTCTTAGTTTTGTCTATCAAACAAAAGAGAAAAGGGTACTATCGACAATTCTGCTCTTTATAGGGATAAGAGTTGATCGTCCACGAACCTGTTTTAGGTTTCAAACCCTACATTCCTTTTCCTTCTCTAAAACTTCTCTTTATCTTAAGACTACTTGTTGAGCTAATTGTGAATTCCTCTCAAAAACCTATACACTTATGGACGCTCCAAGAATGATGTCTTCTGATGAAAAAGAAGTTAATGTGATTGTTAAGCCATCAATCATTAAGGAAAAAGAAAAATCTCCATTTACTCCAACCTTGAAAAGAAAAAGAAGGAATACGAGGAAGCCAAGAGCCGTTCCTTCAAATTCTCAGAAGTTTTCTGATGTTATTGAAGTGTTGAAGGAGCTGCGAAAGGAGATTCAATAAATAATGGCTTTTGTGCATAAGACTCATGAGATTCAGAAGGCCCTGGTTCGACAACAGTAACCAAGAAGGTTCATTGATATAAACTCCTTTCTTAATGAACCCTATGTTCCAATGGCTGTCGACAACAATGAGTTCGGGGATGATAATGAATTATTCAAAGGTCTTAATGTCTAGTAAATCTTCTATGTTTTCTGTTTTATTTAGAATAATAACTAGTGTTTTGGAATAGCAATGATTGTGGTTACACATAGCTATATCCAATGATTTCATCTTCTTGTTTTTAGATTTTTTGGTTTAAAAATTCTAAGTTTGTTTGGAATATGATGGTTGCAGCATTAATCTTTATGGTTTTATATATTGCAATATTTTGATGGGATTTGTATGTTTACGTCCGTGAACTTGATTTTCCCATATTTTGTCAAAAGTAAAGTCGTTCACAAATGGGTATGCAAATATTGATAAAGGAATGAATGGACTTTTGGCAAAACACAAAAGTTAAACCCATATTGTCAATTGTTGATGTAAGATAGGTTAAAATATTTTGTGATTCAAGGATAAAGTCTATTATGTCACTTTGTGATAGAAAAATAGAATAGGTCCTTGTTTTGTAATCCACGGTATAGAGCTTAATTGTTCCATATTATTATGTATTACCATGAAGGTTCCATATTGTATCTTATGTTGAGCACGATACAACTAAGTCGATTGTTTATTGGCATGGTTGGTTGTTCCATAAAGATGCAAAATGTTGAGCATTACGAACTAAATTAATCAACTTGTGTGGTTATTTAGTTTGTGTTCCATGATTTCTCTCATGTTGAGTACATGTACGGTTAAGGTTGTCATTTCCTATGATAATCTTAGTCGGGGATCCATAATCTCTTATGTTGAGCCCAAATAAACTAAATCAATCATCTTGCGTGATTATTTAGTTAGCACTCCATAGATTTTTCTCATGTCGAGTGTGGACAATTGAATTGATTACCTTGTGATTAGTTTAATTGTGTAATCCGGTTAGAATATTTATGGGTTCTCTTGTGAATAATCTAATCGATGAATTAAGTCTCCATAAGTTTACTTGTGTTGAGCATATTTAGTCAAATTAACCATGGTTCGCTTTGGCTAATATGATTGAATATTTTGGATTCCAAATTCATACTTGTATATAATTTGTTGAGTCTAAAGAAATCCTTCTTTTCTCTTGAAATTAAGGTCGCTCTTGTTGTTCCCTTGGGAATGACATATAATTAGGGAGAGTTCTTTTGAACTTGCGCTTAATTTCCAAATCTTTGTGGGGAGTGCGGCTATGGAATTTTTAGGGGTTATCTTGTATCTTTATAAACTCCTTGATGAATGCATTTAGCATCGGATTTATGATTGCATCTAAACAAGATGATAGAACATTTACCTTTGGTCATGAAATGTCTCTTACGGAAATTTCATTAGGATCTCGTTCTTGTACCTTTGCCAATTTTATTGACAAAAAGGGGGAGAATTAATTGTAGTTCACGCTACAAATACATATGGTTTTCGGATCATTATGTAAGGGGGAGTGGTTTCCCTGTGAGATGGAGTATTGACTAAGGGGGAGTGAAGTATCACCATAGTATTGGTGTTGAAGTTGTGATGCAATTGGACTTTGACGATGTTAAATAATACTATGACATTGTATAACAATGATTGAGAACCAATGCTTTTCTCATTGTTATAGCTACAGATTTTCAACAATGATGATACTAAACTTACAACCTTTGGGATCATTGGACTACTTGGAAGTGACGAAGATTTCGAGTATTGTTGAAGATTAGGCATATGGAATAGGAGCTACAAAGTTTATTTATATAACTTTTGTATTCCATATGTATTGATAGTTTTGCCACTAAAATTGACAAAGGGGGAGATTGTTAGTGCACTGCTCGATCGAACTCGCATGCGTTGCTATCTCAAGCATGTTTTTCAATCTTAGTGATCAAAACTATAAAGTCTTGATTTCTAGTCTACTTATAGCTAAGGTCTCGGACTAGGATAGAAAGTGTAGTTGAGCTTAAGAACTCCATGGCGTTCATCATACAAGACGAAGGACTACTCAAGGAACCAATGGATCTTCATCGACTAAAAGGTATGTGGAGACTTGAACTTATCTATCGCTCAAAAGTCTATCTACTCTATCTCCTATCTTGAGACAAAAGTCGTTTTACTATATAGACTAAGAATATGCACATGTGAAATTTCGAGCCGAGTATATCTCGCTTATCTATTTCTCGAAATGGGTGTTGGTAAAGCTTTCGATTTAGCCAAGTTCATATTTTCCTAGTGACGAAAGTCATGTTATGTTTCAATCACGTTGGAAATCGCTCTGACGAAAAATAGTTTGTGAATAACAACTATATAACGTCCTCTGAGAATGTTTCAATGATTGAAATGAGAGTTTAGGCTATATAACCATTGTGGGATATAAACATTGTTGTGGCAACACATATATGTATAAGTCCTTAACACTTGAACTAAAGTTTGCGAACTTTATTGATCAAGTGGAACCGAAACGTGAGCAGCAAACTCAGTTCGTGAACTCAGTCCGCGAACCCAAATCCATGAATCAGCGTAAGTTCTCGAACCCGAGAATATATCTTTGAAGTTGAAGCTCAGGTGCAGTCCGTGAACTGACGGAAGTTCTCATCCAGAGAAATTCTGCTGGAGTTTATTAACTTCAACCGGTTAGCTTGAGTCCGCGAACTCAGTCCGCGAACTCAAGAGGTTATGTCTGAAAACGGTGTTCGTGAGCTTATCTTAAATTACTAAGGAATGATTTTGCAAACCGTGGCTTTATAGTTCATGAAATGAATCGATTAAATCACATCGTTTTTTATTCAATTGTGTGTCTTGTAGTACTTGAGATCTCATAGCAATTGAACAACTCTCTAACTAGTTCATTTGAGTCATTTGGACTAGTTATGGTGAAGAAGAATATGGTTGATATGGAAGTTATCATTTGGCTAACCATTTGGTTGACTAATATTGAACCAACCATTGTACACGTTTGGGTACGGTTACACGAACTCAAAATATCAAGTACATGTGTGTATGGCAGGATAAGTTTTTGATCTAACGGTTGAGAGATATTAGCTTGTATCTAATCAGGTTTTCATCTAACGGTGAATATTGAATGCTTTGTTACTAAGCTAACATTGATTACAAACCCTGATTTGAAATACTATATAAGGAGAACTCTAGCCATTGGAAAAACTAATCCCCACACACTTTTCTCGTGTGATACTAGTTTTCTCTAAGCTAGAGTCGATCTCCATTAACCCTTGAGTTTTCTCTCTAAATTCGGGTTAACGACTTAAAGACTTCATTGGGATTGTGAAGCCAGGCCGATACTACTTTTCTTGTAATTGTGTGAACTGATCTTGCTGTTTCTATCGTACGAGTACAATTGTAATAATTTGCTTGAGATTTCTATCTCCGATAGGCAAGATAAAAGTAGTCACAAACATCTTCATCTCATTGTTTGTGACTCCTCAATAATCTTCTTCGCTGTGTCGATTAAGTTTATTGTGAGGTGATTGATGAAACTGAGCTTTTATTCGGGAATATAAGTCTGGTTTTATCGATTGGTTCCTGTTCACCTTGATTTATCAAAAGACGGAACAAAACTCATATGTTTATTCGTGGGAGATGAAATTATCTATCTTGTAGACTTTTCTGTGTGTGGCAGATTTGTTTGCTAAAGTCTTTGACTTTGGGTCATAGAAACTCTTGGTTGTGGGTGAGATCAGCTAAGGGAATCAAGTGCGCACTATCCTACTGGGATCAGAGGCGTAGGATCATAACTGTACCTTGGATCAGTGCGATATTGGTTGGGGTTCAACTATAGTCCAGACCGAAGTTAATTTGGAGTAGGCTAGTGTCTGTAGCGGCTTAATACAGTGTATGTTTAATCTGGACTAGGTCCCGGGGTTTTTCTGCATTTGCGGTTTCCTCTTTAATAAAGTTCTGGTATCTGTGTTATTTCTATTCCACATTATATTTTGTTATATAATTGAAATAATACTGTTGTGCGTTTTTTAATCGATTTGAATATCCGACCTTATTGGTTGTTGATTTAAATCGATTGACACTTGGATATTGGTCTTTGGTACCATCCAAGTTATCTTTCTTTGATTAGGCTCGCGAATCATATTTGCTTGAGTAAATCAAATCGAGAGATTGAGATAATAACTCCTTGAGTATTTTATATTGATTGAATCTTGTTGATTCTCTAGAAAACAACTCGGAGTTGTCCATACAGATTTCTAATCGAAATATTGGGTGAGGTTGTTAGACCCCAGCATTTTCATTTTCTCTCTTTGTGCATCCTTGAGCTTCTGAGTTTGTATAGGCGAGTATGTGGGGAATATAGAATTTTGAATGGTTCATGGATGGCCTTGATGTTGGTGAAGGGCTATGAAAAATGATATGCATTTACTCTTGAAGTTACAGAGTCCCTATCCCATGTAAATTCTGAACTCAGGCTTGTATCATACCTAAACCCTATTTTCTCTTTTGTTCGCGTCTGACTCCTTCAGACACTCTGGAGAGGCTTGACAAGGCTTGGAAGGTGTGCATATATCTTGTGAGGTCAGAACCTTGAATGATGAGAGCTTGTTCATTTCCTTGTGCCAGTCAGACTCCTCTTTATTAGAGAAAGTACATACCTTTGAAACTAAGGGTATTTTTATCAAAAACCACTATGAATTTGATTTTTATTTGGCATGAGAGTAACCATGATATTCCCAGGAATGGTCACGGTTTGAAAGAGGGAGAGAGGCACGTGTCTGGTCCTGCTTTTGGAAATTATGAACTCGAACTTCCCAGTTTAAGCTAATTCCCTTTATTTTCTCTGAAATTCTGCTTTTCTGGACTCCGTTTCAATCCCATTCTTCTTTGAACACTTAAAAAACTTATTTTTCACTTGCATGAGGCCTTGGTAATCATTAGATCAGAGCTTGGTCGGTCTCTAGATGTATTATGGCTTTCTTCTTTGAAAATACTCAAAATTACAATATAAGGGTATTTTGGTCAAATTCCCTTATAAGATCGTTTTTTCTGAATAGTGATGAGGCAAAAAAAAGGGTTTAAGTAGATGTAGATAATCTTCCAAAAAAATGGGGAGAGGCTCGGCTCCCTGTTATAAGAAGAAAAATCCAATTTTCATCTGTCTTTCCCGAATTAGGGTTATTTCGTCAAAACGCTAATTCTCTTTTAATTTTCTCTTCCAAAAAAATCTGAGAGAATATGTGATGTCCCAATACTCTATAGAAGTATTCTTCCTCGTGTGAGGGTCTTGGATATTTCCTTTTTGGAGAAATACCTTTCTTTGTCGAACTCTTGAAATAAGGGCTTTTTGGTCAAAACCCTAATTCTCTTTTCAAAATTCTCTTCTGAAAAATTCCAAGGGTATGGATGACGTCCCATTGGTCTTGGAAAGTGTTTTTACAAGAGTGGGGAAGGTCTTGGCCACGGCTTGGAGGAATTTTTTGAAGGAGGAAAAGCCTAGGTTTCCTTATCTGAGCCAAATTGCCTTAATGTTCTCCTTTTGCTCTAATTCCTTTTCCTTTTGCTTGAGAGATCCTTTTTTGAGATAGGATTGAAAAGATAACTATTTTTCACTTTTTTTGGGAATTGATCGCTGTCGTATGCGTCAAAAATAAATTACACTTTCTCACTACTCAAAATATATAATATAGCAAGGGTAAGAAATGATCTTTCCCACAGAGAGGTCTAGGTTGTCAATATGTTTTTGATTTACTATAAACTCCAATGGGGGTTTTCTGATTTTTGTAGCGTAAAAAAATATAAAAGCAAAACAAAGAAATAAACAAACAAATCAAATAGAAGAGATATTGGTTAAGGATTCATCTTCATTCACAAACATGTTTTTTAACAATAAGTAGAATTGATATTTAATCTCAACTTTTATCAAAAGCCCTAGGATACCTTGATCGCAAGAATATCCCGCTAATTTCCTCTTGTTATCAACAAACACATTGAAAGATGCGAGTATGAGTTCTATATAAGAGAATTACCTAATGTGTAAAAGAACTAATCAAGTTTAATTCCCTAGACGCATTAAGTTCTATGAAATCAGGCCAATCAAAGCAATCGAACGTCTAAAAGCACTAATCCGATTTAACAAAGGTTATGGTTCACATTTGATCATAAGAATATATCACTACAAACTATAATCATATTTATGCTACTTGTAATATGGAATCTATCACTTTTGCGTATAATAAATCCTAATCTAGCAATAGAGATGAAAACAAACACAACCGATTCGCGACTCGATCAAACAAGCATTCAAATCATGTAACAATATAAACGATGAATCATAAACGATAAAGTATGGAGACAAAACTAATTTATTGAACACAAACCATGTTTGGAAATCCAACTTATTCCTTAACCAATAATAAAAACTAGGTACTCATGTTAAAGGAGTTCATCACAAGCAAAAAGAGAAAATCTATCATGTTGTAAACCCTAGAAAATAAGTAGTAGAAGATCCCAAACGGAAATATATCTAGGTTTAGAGAAAGACTTTTCTATTTATATGTTTTTCCCATTCCCAAATGGATACTCTTTCCAAAAGTAGGTCAAGTTTTCTCAAAACCCGTCTCCAATTGATTCACCTAGCCCATGTGTTAAACATCTGCTATGGAAATTTTGGGTCTAAAACTGGGTCGCCGGATTACTGACAACATCACCGGAATCCGGTCACCGGTCATCGGAATTTATCACCTGGAAACTACTCTGGCCACCTGAGATGTCTGAAACTGTCACCAGGAAAATATGTACTTCCAGCAACTCATCTCTCCTTCTCTGCAGTTCAAACATTCACAAAAACCATCTAAACCAATTCCTTGTTCTTGCGAAAACGTACCCAGAAGCGTAACTCCAAACTCATATACCTGGCCGCAAAATCTTACATCCGACTCGTACCCCCTTCATGATTCAGTGAAACTTTTTGATTCTTACTCTAATCCCTGAACTCCGGCATTCCGGGCTAGGCTCACCGGCTCGCCATTCTTGTTGCGTTTTGCACAGTTTCTGCATTTTTGGTACTGTCAAGCTCATCTCTTCCCTGTAAACTACCAACACCTGCTCAATCTCACAACAATTCAGTTCAAGTACATAACCATCTTCCATGTGATATTCATTCATTCATCTAGCTGATTCAAATTTCATTTCCAAACACAACAATTGTGGCATCACTTTCATCACATTGCACCACTGCATTGCCATCATCAGAATCATACAGATTTATAGATGATTTCGCCTTGTTCATTCCCTGTAATCTCTGCCTGTGAACTCATCAGAACTACCACCAGAATGCAGCAGCAACAATACCAGCTGCACCATTTCAGCACATAAACATACACATGCAATCTCATTTATCGCCAATGCGGTACACCACCAGACCCTTATGACATCCATTTTTGCAGCTTCTTACCAATAACATTATCTTCTAAGACAACAACACAAGATCGCAACATTCTCTCCATGCCTTCCCTGTGCCATACGAGCCTATATTGCAGAAATCTGTATCTTACCAGGTTTATTTCCATCCCTGCATCTCAACTGCAGCTGCACATCAACACAAATCAACACCAGTACAACCTCGTATCATAGTCCGTCACATCATCACCTATTAGCTTAGATCACTTCTTGCATCATACATCTAGTTTGGCACATTTCAACTGCATTACTTCCTTGCCTTCACTGCAACTCAGTTCACACATAGCTCAGCCATTTCTACATCATTCTGTCTCCTATCTCAGTAAAACAACACCACTTGCAAACCTGCCACTGCAACCATTTCAAGCCATTGCTTCAACTCCAGATATCTCCATCATCCTGCCATCACTAGAACCATGAAATATCAATTAACACCCTTGTAAACAATGCACTTCTATGAACCAGACTCCATTAGCTACCAAGTCAATGGAAACAACTCGGTTATGCGGCAACAAAACTCTCCTCTTGAGCTGATTTTTCTCGCACAAAACTCTTACCCAATATTCAATTCCATCTGGACTTCAAACCCCTTTTCTAACTCTTTGGGAACATCCATAGAACCAAGGATAACTGGAGGCAGGAGCTCGGTTCAGTTAACTATAGGAATTGTGGCAAAACTGGCCAGTCATTCAGGAATTTTATCAAGCACTCAATATGCGTTTTGTGAACTGCTGATGGATGTGCAATGGCTGCACCTTGGAGAGCATAAGAATTCCTTCCCTACTAAGACAAATCCATACACAACCCGTTCATTCCTAATACATTCAGAACTCAAAGACATTTATTATCTCAGTCAAAGCTTCACTTATTTATGATGATTTCAGTGCTTCAAAACTCTGTCTAAACCCATGTAATCTTCTTTGTCTGAGATTCAAAATCCCTGTACTATCGAATTCAAACATGTCCAACCAAAACCCATCTTCCGAAATCGCTGTAAACTCCAAAATACCACTTCAATACACTCTTTGACTACTCAAATCAATGGCACCAACTGTCATTCTTCCCTGTTCTGTCGACTGCAATACGATAACAAATTCGGAACCCAAGCTTTCCTTCTTGTCTCAAACATTTATTCTACCCATTGTAACTAGCCATAGGTAACCCATCGATCATAAACCCACCTGGCCTGAACATGCCGGCGTGAACTTTTGGTTGCAGCTCTTGGTTCTTGGTTCTGAATCGAGATGAAATGGGTGGAAGACATTCGACCTAGTCCTTTATATTCAAAAAAATCAGGTGGCCCTGAGTAATAAGAGCATGATGCTCTAGTAATTGGCTTTATGTCACTTTTAAAGCCTTTGTGCTTCTGCGCTTCAAGTCTGTTGAATCCGAGGCCGTCAAGCTACAAATTAAGCTCATATTCCTCTTCTTATATGTTACATGACTCCAAAATACCTGTAAAAGCAAAACAAAGCGTAATATACAAAAATACAAGAGAAATAACTAAGAAAAGCATAGGAAACTGATACTCAATCGATGTGAATTAGGCTCCTATCAAATTCCCCCACACTTAGTCTTTGCTAGTCCTCGAGCAAACAAAACAAAACTAAAATACAACAACTCCGTCTCGTCGAGATAACGGTTACTCTAAGAATGAATAACAAGCCTTTAAACCCCTAGGTGTCCCTAGTGGACGAGTTATAGTCTCGTGAAGGTTTATAAGAGGTCTACCTACAAAACCTATATTTCCAACTCCATCTACCTGTGACAAATCTATGAATGAATCCAAAATGGCTATTGGAGGAGGTACCCTGATGCGAATCCAAAATTAATATATATGTAAATTAAGCTCTACTCAGAAAGTTGAACAAACCACAATACTCGGAATCTGACTAACCACAATCACAATGAAAAGATTAAGAAGATGGATATAGAGGTAGATGTTTGCAAATGTTAACAAGTGATCGGTGTTTCCCATATCTGTCTGAAGGTCACCGCCAAGATGAACCTTTGAATCCTATTGGATTGAGCTACTGGTATGAATTCTAATATCAACACAGCTGGCATATACAAGGGAACTAGTGATCGACAATCTTAATTCTAGATCAACTCAACTGACATATACAAGGGAACCAGGAGTCGATTTTATTAAACAATAATATTTTTTTTTCCACTTTTTTTTCCACTTTTTTTTTTTTGAGACAGCATGATTAGATATTTTGGATCCAAGCGCATGCTTCTTGTCAGCAGATTACATGGTAATTCCCTTGGATACTGCATTCCACGCTTGTTTAGGAGACAGAGACAGGGAGAACACACACATATTGCTATCCAAGTGTCATTTTTATTCCGATTGGTCTAATTGGTTGGTTTTTTTTTTTTTTTTTAGAAACTCAATCACTCTATTTCATTCTAGCAGTAATAACAATTCGATATTTAGTGACCCACCAAATCACTTAGAGCACAATAGATAAATATGGAAAAATAAAAATAGAACGTGATATGGTAACAACTATCATTTTATTTCTAACACTCGAATAATTCTGTCCTTTTAGTTAATGGGTTCCACAACTCCTCCAGCCAAGATGGTTCCATCCATTTAGATTGATAGTGTCATCCTAAAGGCACATGTTTCTAGGTTTCGGAGTTTATAAAGCAATTTTTTTTTTTATGAACACAAGGGAAAACTAACAAGGCTAAAAACTCTATATGAGAACAGTCCCCCACACTTAAACTTTACATTGTCCTCAATGTAAAATCTAGTCATTCAAAGTAAAGTTCAAGATGGGAAATTCATAACATGATATATATATACACAATAAGAAAATAAAATGCATAATAAAAACTGATACTCCAACTCATAGCTATTTATGAACAATAGAGGATAAACACTAAACAAGCTATTTAGTTGGCCTCTAATCCCAACTCAGCCAAAATATACTTCATCGTCAAGAAAAAATTTCATCTACTTAGAAAGGCTAGTGTTTATTCTAAACTGTTCAAAAATCTCTAAAAGATGGAGTTTTGATATGCAAATATCCAAAATAAGAAAATAAAGATAAAGGACTTGAAAAATAAAAAGATAAAGATAGATACACAAAACCAGTGGGTTGCCTCCCATTTAACGCTTGGTTTAAAGTCGTCAGCCCGACTTGCAAGACGAATTCTCCATACACCAATAATCGGAAAAGTTGTGGATCCACCCATAGCACCTGTTTTGCAAACACTAGATTCGCACACATATTAGTAATATAAAACAGAAATGAAGCTATTAACTGATAAAAGCTTCCCCCATACTTATTCTTGTCCACACTTGGAAGTGTATAAAGAATATAGAAGGCGGGCACTTCCATGGTTTCTTGTTCTAAAACATGCATAGTATGAGAATCAAGAATCTCTAATGGAGGATATCGAGAAACAAAGTCATTCAACAATATTCTCGAAGCACATACATTCAAACTAATAAGAGGTAAAGGAGAAGAATCAATATGCAAAGGGTTAGACAAACCTTGCACAATCTCTCGTATCACGAAATCCTCTTCATCCTTGAAAAACTCAAGTGAATTATTCACCTCTTTTGTATCATGGTCCTCTATCAAACCTTGCAACCATTCTTCGTCTGTTTCTGCCTTAACCAAAATCTCGGCATCAACATCACCATTACAATCATATGCAATCTCAATTGTGTATTCCACAATATTAGTCATAACGGTCACATTCTCAACATACTCGTCTTCATTATAAGGCCTTGTTGCGAGATAAGCATATGATGGTGACAGATGAGGTCAGAATCGAAATGTATGACATGCAAGATGGCCAGGAAATTCCGACTAACCTTTTTCGAGAGGTAGGGAGAGTTCATGATCCTGTGTTTTGTGGCCCTGCATAAATTGTGTCAGGGATGCAAACTGTGGAGTGGTGAGACGAAAATTGCTAGCTTGGTTTAGCCGTATATCACCTTGACTTGGGCTAGGGAACATCTTGACATTAACTTGGAGGATCTGTTGGTATTGGCAAGTCGCGGTGCATACGTCTTGGAGAGGAAAAGCACGTCCGAGCGGTTTGGATAGGCAATGCATGCGTTGATGGCTTGGAAGGCAAAGCGGGCGCGGTCGGCTTGGCATGTGGGTCCAAGGCATGGGCGGCTTGGATAGGTAGAGCATGCGCAGCTTGGAGAGGCAAGCATGGCGGACGGCTTGGCATGTGGGGCCAAGGCATGGTGCGGTCTTAGAGAGGCAAGCATGGAAGACGGATTGACACGTGGGTCTCAGGAAATGGCGTGGACAGCCTTGGCGTGGTAATTTTGTCTTCGCGGGACCGGTTGCCTCTTTTCCTTACTTGGCTCAAAATAGGAAATCCTTTCTATGTTCAAAACTCCCAAGTATCACGCCTTTTTCGAGAAGTAAGTAGAATCCGTGATCATCGCGCCTGACAACTTTGCGTAAATCCTGCTTGTGGAACTGCCGGTCAGGCTGCGGAGTGATGGAGGATGGTTGAGATACAAGCTGTTGGATTTTAATCTAGCATGGTCATGCGTCTTCAGGGCTAGGTTTCGAAATGCGAGGCGGAGCCGCTAGCATAGACTTGGTGTAAAAATAAATAATTAGCATTGATTAGCTTGAAACGGGCGTTGACTTAGCATTGTGTTGACGTAGCAAAGACGCAAACTGCTTGGTAAAGGTGTTGGCAAGGGAAAGATGCGGACTGCTTGGCAAGGGTGTAGACTACTCGGCACGATGGTGGCTTGTCTTCGCAGACCCGATTGCATCTCCTCTTTATTTAGCTAAAATAGGAAATCCTTTCCTCATTCAAATTCCGAGAGTATTATGCTTTCCGCGTTTCTCACCAAACCCTAATCATCTTGCGTGGACAGATGTGAAACTTCCTCATGTTTACTGGTAGAATAGGGTTTAATTAAAAAATTTGATGTCACGCCTTAATTCACGGCTGGTAGAAGTCTTTCATTTTCGGGACCTTATTGCCCTGTTGTTTATAAGAGATGATATTGGATCCCTCGTTCGCACAGGTCATCTTGAAATCGTTCCCATTTTATTTCACATGTACCGTCTCATATTTTCTACTGGTTTCCCATTTTGTCTTCTTTCTTATGTAGGTTGCCGGTGCGGACAGGGTGAAAACTTATCCTTTTCTTTGATTTTGTAGTGCGTAATGGGATCTTCCAGCGATGATCAGACCCCTAACTCCTTCGAAGAGAAATTTTGGGTTCAGAGAAGACCAATTTTTTTTCTCATGAGAAGGAATTAGGTAGAATTGAATCTCTATTCCGTGAAGCTGCCGAAATTATTCGGGACATACCTTCTTCCTATCTAAGCGAGGTGCGGGTATGTGTCCAGACCCTCTTGGCTTCGGTGAACATGGAGGAAGAGTGGGAAGATGACGAAGTATCCCAGTGCATTGAGAGGATTCAGTGTAACAAAACTTCTTCACGACCAGGTGCTAGGGCGGAATGGTCCGCCTTTCGGTTGAAACTGCAGAAAACTGAGTCTGTAAAAGTTGTAGGAGAAGGCCATCGTAACCTCCCTGTCCAAGACGGTGTCATAGTCCTTGATTCTGATGCGGATGAATTGGAGAATCCTCTTTAAGAGGTAGTTGATGAGATTTTCTAGGAAGATGATGCTGCGGTTGAAGATGAAACTGAAACAGCTTACAGAGCGGACAACGAAACTGTTGTTGCCGATGTTGGGGGAGTCATGGTAGCTATGCTGGGTCAGTTGTTTAAGCGGATATAGGGAAGAAGAAAGATATTATTTTCGCTGAGACGGTTTCCAGGTGGGATGTTGAGGTGCCAACTACTGCTGATGCTGCTTTCGTATGGAAACTTTGCTGCCCGAGAGATTGTTAGGGAAAATGCTTGGAGAAGCTCTGACAAAGGAGTTTGGAAACTCGTGCGTCTGATTTTGATGACCAGTTTTCCTTTTTTTGTTGTTTCTCTTTGTTACATAGACATCTTGATGCTTTTGCAGACTTATTGTTATCTTCTTTTTATTAATGGAGAAGTTAGGGTTTCGCTAATTAGCATCCCGCTTGCGGTTCCATATCTTTGAATAAAACTTCTCATTTGACAGATCTCAATCTTCCATTAGAATAGGTTGTTCAACCTTCTGTTCCCTTCAGAGCTCTTGAGTAATTAAATAAGTAATTTCCTGTATGTCTTCGGCTTTTCTAGTCGTGATTTGATGGTTGATCATGTCTTCTGATCTTCGATAGTGAAGGGATCCCGTGTAGATTCTCAGTCCCCAAGTATGGTTTACATGTTTCTATCTTTATAGTGATTACTGTTGTGGTGAAGCTCTGGATGGTATCAACAAATGAGCGGCAACAGTTCTTGGTAGTAGATGCAATCAGCAGAGAATACATTGTCGTGGTAACAAAGTAGGTTGGCTGGAATTGTATGGGCTTCCGTAGAAATAGAAGGATTGGCTGAATGCGTAAGCGAGCAAACTTTCCATGATCACGAGTTTTGGCGAGATGGATCAATAAGTGGCCATGACTACAAAGATTGGATGGCTGTGATCATGATCATTGACATGGGGAGCGTGGTGGTACAACCCTTTGCAGGAAGAAACGGCGTTGAAGCAGCTTTGGCTCTTGGGGAGGATGTTAAAACTTAGGAAGCCAAACGCTGAAGTTTCTGCTTCGGATCCTAAAGAAGCTTATGAAGAGAACACTGAAGTGGAGAGGCTACTGGAGCGAACGTTGAAGAGAAGAAGCCGTCAGGGTGAATGTTGAAGCGGAGCGGCTGCGTTAATCAGTGTGCTGTCAAACTGGACACCCTTCAAGCGAATAATGGTTAGGAATCCCCAGTTCCTTCTATCAATCATACTTTCCAGGAGAGGTTGGGGTTTGGGAACGACTTCCCTGGTTGGAAACAACTGCTTCCCTGATACAGTGCGGTTGAGGGATTCAAATATTCTTTCACGTTGCGCCTTGGGGAAATATAGAATCTCACATAAATGTCTCATCATAAACTGCACGATTTTGTGGCCGAAGTCCCCAGAAATCATGCATATCCTAACAGGAAGAGAGTCTCTGTAAACTCAGGGGGTTGTTGATTTTCTTTGCCTCGATTTTGGATATGCAATTCCTGATCATTACGCGTCATGAAATTGGATTGCTGATTCCCTTCTACTGGGCATTCAGAAACAACGCTGGAAGAATGTAAGATGCTAGTACTGGGAAGATCAAGCTGTTAGCAATGGGAGGGTGCAAGCTATTAGTGCTGGGAAGATGCAAGTTGTTAGCGATGGGAGGATGCAATCTACTGGTGCTGGGAAGAAACAAGATGTTAGCACTGGATCGTCTTGGAATGGGAGATTGCTTGGCACGACGTTGTCTTGGCGTGGCGTGGACTGTTGGCTTGGCACGACGCTGGCTTGGCGTGGCGCGGCAGCAATAAATTGGTCAAGCATATTCCAGGTCTGTACTCCAGCGTTTCTCTTCCAATTTGTTTTCTTGTGTTGGTGCATACTCTAGCCATAGGTATGCCTTCCATAAATATGTAAGAATATTGTTCTTCCGAACTGGTGTAAACCTTAGCCGTTGGTATGTCATTCATAAACTTGTAGAAGTACTTGTTCTTCTCTTCGAATATCACAGTAGTAGTGTCGGCTACCTCATGAATAGTGACTAGTTATCGTTATTACGCAAAGTAGGTATGTACGGGTAGGTGATGGATTCCACGAAGAACTGGGCATTATGGTTCATCTAAGATCAAAAAGTTGCAGGACGAGGTGACCGAAGGTCCTTATGCGGACATGGTCAAACAACAAGTAGCGGAGGTCGAAAGGTTGTCCAAAGTTGGAGATGAAATAGGCGGTCCTCCAAATGACGAAGGACTCCTTCTTCGAGAAGAGCAAAACACTGTTGAATGGCTTCCTTTGAATGCACTTCTGTTTTGTAAAAAATTTCTGTTTTTTTTTTTTTTTTTTTGAAAGTCAAATAAAACACCTGGATTATGGTTTTGATTTTCTAGAATTTTGGGTTGATTGACAAGTGTTGCCTATATGGGTTTTGGATTATTATTCTGCAATGAATCATTTAAGAATGAATTGTTTTGGTCATGATTGCAAGTGATGTAAACATTTCAGGAAAACCTTAGAACCGTGTGTTGGTGTAGATGGGGAAAAACGATTTGCTAGTTTTTACAGAATTGAAGAGTAGACCGTGTGGAGACTCTTTGAACCGAGAAAAATGTTGAACCTCACACAGACGCACTTCAAGAAGAATATGCTTTAAGTTCGAGATATCAATCTGTAGGACTCCGGCCTAAACCAAGAAAAATGGCCGTGCCAGAGTCAATTCGGTCACAAGAGAGGATGGATTGATATGTAGGAGGGAAGCCGAGAAATGCGTGAGACCAATGGTGATCTTAAATTGTAGGTGTGTTGTGAATTCAGCGTAAGAATTCTCTGAATGATTGAATTTTGCTCAATTAAGAGTGATTTCTCTGAATTCGTGTAGACGAAAGATTGTCTGTATAAATTTTGATGAGAAATTCCTCATTGAGGCTAATGTTCTAGTGTTCTAATCTTGTCCTTTCAATCAGGATTCAGATATATTTTATAATGCCGGAGTTGAAAGCACCATGATCCCATGAAGTGTGACAGTTTGCTGGGATCAGAGAGTGGGGAAGTGGGAAATCGTGTTAAACCAATTACTCATCACGTGGAGACTTGGTTAATTTTCCACCCACTACTTTGCTGACTCTTCCAACTGATTGCACGACTTGCTCATATTCTCATTGTGGGTGAACACACGTGTCGTAGACCTCCAGACCAAAACCCTAGTTAATATCCCCCCATATGACACGATTGAAATCTCGTGATTACGGATTCAGTTGCTGACTTTATGGGACGATGAGTCCATGTAGTGCCGAGTTGAACATGATTAGAAAATATTCTGAAACTCATGAATTAAATGCATCTGATGAGATGAGGTACTACTGTAGAGCAAACTGTGTTGCTGAATTTCTGAATATTGATAGTTGAACCAATATTCTTTGATCTGAGCAAATATTGCTAGTCTGAGCGAATATTGCTAGTGTAATGAATTGTTGGTAGCAGGACCAAATAAAATATTAATTTAAGTTACTGACTGCTGAGTCGAGCAAAATAAATAAGAATGTTGATCATGGAATCAACATAAAATTATCAGAGTACTTGAATCTGCTCAGAATTACGTTTCTGCAGAGCTCTGGATTTAAAATCCTAATTTTACCGAAATGATGATTTATTGCAAATCAACGCAGGGACCGACTACATGGGATGACGGGTTCACCATATAACGCCCAGATGCTCGAATGAGCAAAAATACCAAAGTCTCTTGAGGACCAATTGGTGAAATAATGATTAAATGCTGGTTTAATCATTTACTGAAATAATGCTTATGTGAGCAACAAATAATGAAACCTGGTTTGTGGAAAATAGGGAACCGACCAAGAGGTCATGAGACCGGCTCTTGGTGTCCACGGGACCAATAGATGGTCATTTGAGCAAACTCCTAATTGTTTGGAAAGAGTTTGAACCTAATACGAGCAACTGAGCAAATTAGGATAAAATCATTAAAACACGCGGGACCAGCTATTTGCAAGCCTCAGGGTCACCCTTGGACAGTCAAGGGGATGTTCCCGTGTCACCATGGTGTCTGCGCTTCAGTCCTGAGAATTTTGACATTTACTGGTGCATGTTTGAGCAACATTTGGAGAAAATGTATAATCCATGGTTTTGCTGAAACTGAGAAAAATACATGAGATGAGGGAAAATAGAACAGGGAATTGCAAGGTATGGGACCGTCCACGGCTAGGACATGGCCGTCCTGCTGACAAGCACGGTCCCACATATTTTCCCAGTTTTATGTAATTTTATATGTTTTCTCCGATTTGAGGGAAATTCCATGAAACTGGAGACTTTGATGAAATTAGGGAACTTCCGTGAGATGAGAGAAATAAATTAATAATAAAATAGGGAATGAGAGTGTGGGACCGGCAATGGCCGAGGCATGGCCGGCCGGCCAATGGGTGCAGGTCCCAAGCCACTCTTCCCAATTTTACCAAATTTTCATGATTTTAGAGAATTTTCATAAAATCAAAGAGATTTGTTGAAATCAAGGTATTTTGTTGAAATCAGAGAGTTTTCATGGAATCAGGAAACAAAACATCAAACAATAATAAAATAATGAGTGTGTGGGACCATCTAGGGCATGGCCGGCCGGCTAGAGCTCGTTCCCACATTTTTGCTCCCAATTCTACTATAGTTTTCATAATTTTAGAGAAAATTCATGAAATTAGGTAATTTTCATGGTTTTAGGTAGGGCTGTCAATGGGTACCCAATTACCCAGAACCGGACCGGACCCGGTTGAAATGGGTCCGGTTTTGGGTCCTCATATTGGACCCATTAGTAGTTTTGATACCCGACGGGTAGACCCAATAAGGAACCGGTTAGTTCCGGGTCCTAAAGGGGTATACCCGACGGGTACCCGCGACTCCTGGGTACCCATCCCAAATTCGCTTAAAACCTAAAATGAGGCATCATTCCTAATAATTCCGCCTCCCACTCTCTGAAAACTCTCTTACTTTCTCGAATTAAATCTATTTCTGATAATCTAAGATACAATGGAAAAAGCGATTTCTATAGCGACTGCTAAACTACCATGATTTATTCATTTTTTCATTCATTTTTTAGGTTAATCTACTATTTTTAAGTTATTTGATGTTGTTGTTGGTAGTCACTAGAGAGGAATCAAAGTTATTTAAGTTTGTAGCTTGATTAAGAAGGATGGGTTGTGGCTAACAATTCTGGATGATTTTTATATGGAATTGGACGTTTTTTTTGAACCAGAAAATAGCTGAAGAACACTAGTTGTTGTCACTGTTTTATAGGAAGTGAATGGCTGAAATAAAAAAATTTCGATTTTTCTTGTTGCTTAAAAATGTTGGACTGTGTTCAAGCCCGAATTTGCAGGTGAAGAAGATATAAGAGGAGATGAGGGGGACGCACCTATTGACACCAAAAAATTGCACATAAAGTGTTTGATGAAAATCCTGAATCAAGATAAAAGGGGTAAGAATCATTATTGCATTCTTTACTTATTTCAGCAATTGTAGGAGTGATTTGTTGGTGTATTTTGATTATTTAGAATATCAGATATGTGGCTTATTAAATTTACAAGGCTTTGTGATTGAAATTACTCCTAGGCATACTAAAGCATCTTCTAGAATTTTATGAATTTATGCCTTTTAGATTCATTGTGCAATAATACCTTTGTTCGTATTTAAATTCCATTGGTTTACAGAACTTGGGGATTATAGTAGTCATGAGAAATGAGAATTCAGACAAGGAAGAATGGAGGCATTGAGGTGACTCCACAGGACCATAACAACCATGGATGGAGCTATAAGAGGGATATCCCGTACCATTACCGATGAATGGTCTTTTGGCTTTTAGTTTACATGTTAATGCTTTTGGACCATTACTGCATATACTTTTAGTTTCATTTGGACATGACTGATATTAGCTTTGGTGCATTGGATTATATGACAGTAGTACTGCTTGAGGTATGTTAGCCACAACTAATAATTGGCATCGAACATCGGTTGATTCCTTTTGCTTAAAGTCCCAGCACAATGAAAAGTACCAAAGTCTCAGGCTTAAAACTCACGCCTTCTGTCTGTAAGTGGAGACAAGAAATGAAAACTTGGAACCACTGTTTTCTAATATATTTTCTTATGAAATTCGTAGGAGTCTTGAGGTGTTATCTTTTTCTATAGAGCTCCAGAGATTTATATCTATCAATGCATTGATGCGTTTTTTCATCCTGTAATAAAACTGAATATGAGATACCCGTTTGATACCCGGAACCGGCAAGTACCCAGCTGTTTAATAGGGTCCGGTTCTGGGCCAACTAATTTAGAAACCGGACTCGGAACCGGAAAAAATAATAGGGTCCGGGTAGTATGGTACCCGGGAGGACCCGGACCCATTGACACCCCTAGTTTTAGGGAAAATTCATGAAATCAAGGAATTTTCATAATTTAAGAGGAATAATAAAATAATAGGGACGTGAGGTGTAGGACCGGCCACGGCCAAGGCATGGCTGGCCGGCTGGTGCTCGGTCCCGCGACACCTTTCCCTAATTTTATTATTTTTGATAAAATCATGAGATTAGGTAATCTCTTTGAAATAAAGGAGATTTTCCTGAACGAGAGAATTTTCGTGAGATTAGAGAAAAATAATAAAAATGTGATAAAATATAAAATCTGGCATGTGACTGGTCACGACATGACCGGCCGGCTGGTGAGCCCAGTCCCTGGCGCCTTTGCTAATATTTTATTATTATTATCTTTCCTTCCTATTTTGCATAGGTTCATTGTTTATTCGTATTTTCGAAATGCTCGTTTGCGCATTCAAAATGCTGGTCTGTGCATTATTTTCTAACTACACTTGCACCATTTTTGTCAAGGCTTATTCGATGCTCAGATGCCTATTTCGTTGAATATTTATCACTAACCCGTGGAGTTCTGCTGAGAAGAACCACGAATTGAACTGACGAAATATAACGAAGAATCGTAGAATATTGCTGGATATTCAGGCGATTAACTGATGTCTCGTAGAATATTGCTGGATATTCAGACGATTAAAGATAATTAATTAATGGCTCTATATTAGAAGGGCTTCTTATCTAGGAGCATTAATTATCTGAGGGTTGAGCAATATGAACTTGCTGGAGTATCATATTCCTCTTGTATAGTCAGGGAAAACCTGGTTGCATCCCGAAGACGTTGTCGCTCTATACTAGCAGGCATGCTGTCTAGGAGCCGCCCAATATTTCGATTATATACAATATGAGATGTGTCGTGGTCTCAGTCGGGAGACTACACATTTACATCTTCTCTGAGAGACTTTCTCCATCAGAGGTTTATAACATGAGCTTTCATGCTTAGACATGAGTCTCGATACTCATCTAATTGCCGGATCCGGAGTAAATACTGAAATTGCTCAGTATTCATGAGATGTGACATGGCCTCAGCTGAGAGACTACACATCTACACATACTCTGAGAGACATCCTTCTCAGTCAGAGATTTATGGCATGAGCTTTCATGCTTTAATGAGATACATGAGCCTCAATGCTTTAATGAGATACTCATGCTTTAATGAGATACATGAGTCCCCTGCTTAGTGAGGAACAATCATGTTCCTCAGTCAGCATTGAATGGTGATTTTCCAGGTACAAAATAAAAATAAGTAATTGAACTTAGCCATAAGATAAGATATTACCGGATTTCGACTGAATGAGAAAACCATGGTTTGAGCGGAAAACCAGTGGCATAATAGAACATCATACAGTGAACATAAATTGGTGTAGAACCGCTGATTCGATTGTGGAATATTGGTTGGTTTAGGCTTCACGGGCCGGGACCAAAAGGAAATCCTTAAGTAATTAGGTTTTGGAAATAAAATTAGGTATAAAAGGGAATTAATCCCTCTCTTTCTTTTCTCCCACACGACCGACCACTATCTCCATCTCCCTCTCACCTTCACACTGAGCATCAGGAGATAACAGGAGCAAAAAATCGTCGGAAATCGCCGTCGCCGGCCGTCCGATCACCGTCCGGCCAATTTCCGGCAACATGTGCACATTTTTTTTTCTTCAAAAGTTTGATGATTTCATGAGTTTTTCATGCTTCCATCATGTTAAAATTCTATACATGTGTACATATTAGTGCGAGTTTTATAGAAAACCCTCGTTTTATTAAACGTATGTTCGTTCGATCGTTAGTTTAGGAAACTAGCGACAATCTCTAACTTGAGAGAGATTTTTCTTTGAAAATAGACCTGTGTCCAGTGGTAAAATTTTGTTTATGAGCTTTCATGGGAAACAAAACATTATGTTAAGCGTTGTGTGCTTTCACAAAACCGAAATATACCTCGTTTTAGAGAATAATGCTTATTCGAGGAAAATAAATTTTTATAAACTTGTGTCCAGTGATAAAACTTTATTTATGAGCTTTCATGAGAACTAATATTTTATCACAAGAGGTGTGAGCTTTCACAGAACTAGCATAAACCTTCGTTTAAAGAAAACGCTAATACGAAGGAAAAAATATATTTTTTTTATATATGTAACCGTGATATTTTATGTGAAACATGATGACATATTTTATTCACATGGATTTGTTCTTATTGGATAAATTTTTGAAAATTTACGTGAACAAATTGCACTAATTATTGTTTTGTAAAATCGAGACGTGGGTTTTAAGTAACCTTCAAAACTAGACAATTTATTCATGATAAAATATTGTCTTGTTGTAAATTTCATAGTTCATTTGTGTGAATGTTCACATTGTGAAAATTATGTCTATGATTTTATGAGAAAATCAATTTTTGTAAGTTAATGAAGTTTTGTTCGCTATTGCAGGTTTCAAGGAACGAACCAATTTCGTGTGTTAACTCTTGTCACACAATCACTACTGTTAGTGAAATTGTAAAGAGGTAAGATTCAAGAGTTACCATTTTGTAGATGAATTTATCCGCATGTCGATAATTCCATGTTCTTGGTTTCAGAAAATGCCGACTTCCAGTAGTTGTAGCTATTATTCAAGTTTTGACGAAGATCCCAAAGCTCGTGTAGCTAAGTTGAGATCCAAGGAAATTCGCGATGAGGGAGCAAAGCCCAGCATACCTATGAATGAGCGGAGAGTTACTTTTTCCAAATTCAGGAAAAGAAAAGTCGAGGATGATGAGAAAGATGCTCATCAGCGCAGAAAGGATCGAATATGACGCAAAATATAGAGGGCCGAGGGAAAATGCCAATTCTTGGACGGGGTACCCTCTGATTTTTATGATGATGCTTCTGAATAAAAAATCACTTGGGGGTTGCCTGATCAGTGTGCCAGAGAATTCGAAAGTCCCATGGAGCAGATTGATATTGAAGCTGAAGCGGAAGAAGTTTCAGATTCAGATGATGATTTTTATGCTCATCCAGATGTCACCAATAGTTATGACAGTGATTTCGAAGAAGATGATTCTGAGAAGGATAATGATGAAGACTCTGAGAAGGAAAATGATGATGAACTGACAACTCAGATGGATATGAGGAGTAGCTTTACTTTCGATCCTTTTCTTTTTAGTATTTGAATACTTTCAATCTTCGTAGTAGATGTCTTCATTCGAACAATTCTATTTAAGTATTTAGGTCTTCCGTTCGAACGAGAGAGTTTTTATTAATGTGGGTTCTCCTTAATTGAATTAAGCAAACTGAGCCAATCTTCATGCCGAACTTATTATAATCTCCCTTAACTCTTGTGGTTCTTCATCTTATGAGAATATCCAAACATAAGCCATATAGCACATGGGGACGTGTGACTTGTTGATCACAATTAACCTTGGTCAGTCCCCAGTACACTATTTTACTCCGTATCTCCAGTTTGACCTTGTTCAATACTTAGGGTTTCAGTAAAACTCGCAACTGAATTGACTATTCGCAGAAGGTAAACATACACCATGCCCAATATATATATTTTCAAGACTCTGAGTCTATCCTCTACGTGAATATTTCTTCCATTCATGAGTCAGTTTTATCGTGTAAAAGAATATTGATCATCATACCTCGTAATCGCCATGTCAAGCAGTACCTATTCTCAAGATGAACCTCAGTCAAAGCGTGAAATATAAGCGTCCATCTCAGTAAGATGTACATCTCCCCTGTCTCTGTTTGATCGAGATTATTGACCGTAAGAAAATGATTTGGTGTAGGATAACCAGAAGAATTCTTCCTCTCATAACCCAAGACCTAAGCGGACTATTAGAACCCCTGCCCGATATAGGTCGGCTCATGCTGGGATTGGATCATTTGTAAGCAACCCTATAGCTTCTTGAAATTCCACTATGCTCAACTTGGCGAAATTAAATGTTTCCTCGTTTCAGGCGGATGTTCGCGTCGTTGTTGATGTTAGAAGGAGAAGGGGTGGAAAGTATGTGACTGTGGTTGAGGTTGAAGATAGTAGCAACCAGGAGTGTGAAGATTCTGCAGAATCCGTGGAGACAGAAGACAATGTTCATTCCCGTGAATACCCGACGGTTAGACTCTTGTTTGAATCTCCATTGATTAACACTTTCCCAGACAATAAGGTGGTTGGTGGATTCGTCATTACCAAGTGTCATGCATCTCTGTATACCAAGATCTGGAAAAATTATGGGCACATTGCTACTACGGAAGTGTGGAAAGGTTTTCTACTAACCCTCCTGACCACAGTTGCAGGTCTATTACCGATCAATGAAGAAATGGACCAGATGCGCCTGCGAGATGTCAAGAATCAGGAATTGCACAAGTGGGGTGAAATGATTTTGAACCGCGATACCCTATGGTTTAATGTAGGATGGCTCCGTCATCGGATCGAATTGATCAAGATTCATGCTATAGTTTTAGTTGTGGTAAGTAAAGGGTTTGATTCTCTGACTTGGGAAGTTATTGATTTTAGGACTTACTTAAATAAAATGCTAAAAGTAGCAAATAAAACAAAGGATGATAACAATATTGAGAGACTACTGGGAATAAGGATTTCACCAAACTCTTATTCTATGGTTTCAATATTGATTCTTAGACAATTATAGCTCCGAAAACAACGATTACTGACTCTTAATATTTTCCAAGTTAGATTTTACAAAACATTAATTGTAAATCGTAAGCATGGGTTATCAAATCACTAAAGCTAAGCATAACCCATCAAACCAAATGACAACTAATTAATTTAAAATCATAATTCAAATTATATTAATGCAAAAGTCATAAAAAGAATTTAATAAAGTTACCACAGTGATGAGAATTGTCTTCCTCCGTCATCCCAGTGATGGGGTTTAGCTCCTCATGTTGGAAACACGCTCAAAATTGATATTCATAGATCAAAATTGTTTACAAGAGGTGAAAAATAATAAAGGAGTGAAATTGCAACGAGGAATAAGTGTTGCAAAGTACTGTTAGAGTAAATGATAAATTCAAAGTGCAACAGAATAAACGACTGACTGAGTTGGTATGTTCTTCGTGTTCTTGAGAAGAACACTTCTATTCTGTCGTTCTACAACTCTTCTTCTTCCTCTTCACCTGCTGCTGCGATTCTTCTCTGCAACGTGATTCTATGCCTCTGCTTCACCCTAAAATCCCCGTATCCCCTATGTGAGTCTAACCAATGCTTTATATACATTACAGGGTCGAGATAACTCCGAGTAAATCTTCCAAACCTAAATCTTTTTCTTCTGCCAAAAGTCACGGAATTATTTCGTTCTTGTACTTTTGTTCTTATACTTTTATTTACACGGCTGTCCTGTGTCTGAGTTGTATCGATCACTTCCAAAGATAAAGTAAAACCGAGGAAATATTCTTTACTATCTTACACGTAACTTCCATACTAAACAAGCCTGAAGAAAACACTTCCTCTATTTCTTTTCAATCGATGATTACTTCCCTTTTTACTCGACTCCAATACACACTTCCTGTTTTGTTGCAAACTCTTCCCAAATATAGCATTTTATCATGTCCCAAGTTCACACGTACCTTCCATATATGCCAAAGAGAATCTGAGATACCTTGTACCCCTGTTTTAATGATTCAATGGGATTATTTCCCTCTTTTTACAATTATGAAAGACATACCATGCCTTTTATATCGTCACAGGCTTAAACAAGTCATGATCCATGAGACCCCACGAGAAAATCTCGTCCAAATCCATAACAGCCAGTTCGCAGACAAATAAGTAACTTTCCCGCCAAATTCGTTATTTGAGTAATAAAGAAGGGACGCCCCCTAACAGATGTTGGTGTGCGAATAGCAGTGGGGTGTAAATAAGACATCTTGGGTACAAATAGCAGTGAGGTTCCCCTTAGTAATAGAAGTACCCCTTATCCAAACTGAGAGTCCGAATAGTATGTGTCCTCCGGGTGGTTTTATCAACTTTTCGAGATGATTTCTCCGCACATGTTTATTTCTCCAAAAATACCTACAAAAACATAAAAAGCCAAAATAAGTACAAAATGAGCACTAACAATATACATAACTGAGACCAAAATAGACACATAAATGCGTCTATCAATTCATAAGGCGGCGGAGGCTGCTGATGCGATCTTTCTGACCACTGCTATACTGGAGGAGGAGAAGGTGCTTGCCTCAGAGTCATCCAGGGTTGGGAAGGCGGTACAAGAGTTGAAAACGAAAACCAAAAAAATTCAGAAGAAACTTGACAGGGTTGTTTACAGAGATTATCCATTGCTGGATAATTTGCTCTGAGTGATCGTTCAAGAAGGTTGAGATGTAGGCTTTTGATAGTATGAGGAATTCTTGTTCAATTGATGAAGGTTTAATGAACAAACGAGCATCTTGCATGCTCTTTAAAGGAAATAAATTACATTTGAGATGTATTTGAATAAAAGGTTAATTGTCTGCTGATGATCAAGCATAATAGGCTTTGAACCATTTGCCGTTGATAATATTTCCTTCCTTTCCTCCACTGATTGCTAAAATTTTGTAGTATCCACTAGACACTTCTTTGATGATAACATATGGCCCTTCCCATTTCGGAGAGAATTTGGGAGCAGACATATCTTGTTGAATGTGCTTTGCCATCTTTAGTACCAAATATCCTACTTGGAAAGTTCGAGGTTTTACCATTTTGTTGTAAGCTCTGGATATTCTCTGTTTGTAAGCTTCCACATACTTTTCTACTTTAGCCCTACTTGATTCGAGCATGTCCAGTTCAGCAACTCTCGACTTGGACACTTCGTCTTCATCCCATTCTATTCTGCTGTCTGCTGCCATTCTTTGTGAAGGAATTTTTATCTCAACCGGGAGCATAGCATCAGCTCCATAGATGAGCGAATATGTTGACGTTCCGATCGAGCTCCTTGGTGCAGTTCTGTAAGCCTACAAAGCCATGGGAAATTTCTCATTCCACGATCTTGGATTGTCATGAATCGTTCGACTGATAATCCGGATCAAAGTTTTGTTGGTACTCTCCACTTGTCAGTTCCCTTGGGGGTAATATGGTGTGGAGAAGATTTGTTTGATCCCATATTCCATGAGCAATTTCTCGACATCCTTGTTGGCGAAATGAGTCCCATTATCTGTGATGATATGTTTAGGGACGCCGAATCTACATACAATGTGTTCTTTGATGAAGGCTGCAACAGTTACCCATGTAGTACCTCTGAGTGGGATTGCTTCAACCCACTTAGTGAAATACTCAGTAGCCGTGATGATGTATTCATACTGCTTTGAGGATGCCAGATTGATCTTTCCGGTGATATCAAGTCCCCAGCTATGGAAAGGCCACAAACTATTCACAGAATATAATGGAAGACAATGAGTATGAATGAGGTTATCATGGACCTGACATCAGAGACATTTCTAAACATAGTCGTTTGCGTCATCCTCCATAGTCCGTCAGTAATATTTCTCGTGAATCTGGAGAAACAATTTTTTTTCCCTGATGTTCCCCTTCGTGGGTTTCCTTCAGGACCGTCATAATTTCATCTCCGGCTAAACATCTCAACAAGTCTCCTCCGAAAATTTTGCGGTACAAGATCCCATCAAGAAAGACAAATCTCTTAGCTCTCTGTGTAAGCTTGATTGCATCTTTCTTTTCTGGTGGCGACTTGTTGTCTCGAATGTATTCGATGTAAGGTTGTCTTCAGTCCCCCGGTGTGATGGAGTGTCATGACCTCCAAATGGTAAGGAGGCATCTGACAATTAGGACAAGCTCCCTGCAGAGCCCTCGACTGTGCCTCCATGGAGGGCCAGTAATACCAAAGTCTTTGAAGTCTTCTGTAAAGTGTTATCACTATAGTTTTCCCACATACTTCTTGATGCACACTTTCAAGTTTTTCTCTCGCTTATTCATCGCCAAGGCATCGTGATAGAGAAGCATCGGTGTTATGATGATACAAGTCCCCATGGAGCAAGAAGAAGTTCTTTAACTCTTTGACACTGATTATTCCTTCTGTAATGGAGCTACTTAGTTCACGAATAATAGGTGCTCTCTAGTCACTTGCTGGAGCATCTTCAGTTTGATTGAGCCATGTGGATGATACAACTCGTCTTTGCACTATGATAGATTTCTCTGACCCTTCGAATTGCAACTTGGAGGCAAGGGTTGCTAAGCAATCAGCATGCCTATTGTTGGTCCGGCCGGTATGGGTGATGGTTGCATCAGTGAAATAAGTCAGGAGTCGTTGTGCTTCATCCCTGAATGGAGCAAGTGTTATCTCCATGAGAGAATATATCCCATTCATTTGATTAACCAGCAATTTTCAATCTCCTCTGATCTCCAGATGCATTGCTCCTACTTGTTTAGCTAGGGATAATCCTAGCAAGAATGCTTCATATTCTGCTAAATTATTTGTACAGTGGAAATCCAGCTTGAATGAATGTGAGAATACTTCTCCTGATGGCGAGACCATGACTATGCCCGCTCCTATGGTATCATTACTAGGAGTGGCGGATCCATCAAAGTACAACAGCCATGTTTCATCCCTGACGACTGAGATTCATGGAAGTTCTCCTGGTACATTATCTTGTAATGTTGTGGAATATTCTCTTGGGAATGCCGCTAGTAAATATGCTACTGCTTGACCTTTGATTGCTTTGGGGGAAACATATACTATGTCGAATTTTGACATCTGGAGCAGCCACTTTCCAGGTATTCCTATCAGAGCGGGATTTGAAAGTAAAAACTTTATGGGATCAGCTTTGGATACAAGCACAACTCTGTTGGATAGTAAATAATGCCCGAATCTTTGCATTGCATGAGCTAATGCCAGGAATGCTCTTTCAACTTTCGGGTATCTGAGTTGAGCATCCTTCATGGTTCGGCTGTAATAGTAAATTGGATGTTTGACGCCTTCTTCATCTTCTTTAGCCAGCAGTGCTCCGATAGAAACGTCACTGAAAGTTGTGTATAGTATCAATGGTCGTCCTTGCACTGGATACTTCATGACTGCATGTGATAAAAGTATTTGTTGTATCTTCTGGAATGCTTTCTGTTGAACGTCCGTCTATGTGAAACTTGCTCCCTTCTTCAGCAGAGGAGTGAACGAAGCGATAAGTTGAGCCAATCCTGGTATGAAGCGTATGATATAATTCACTTTACCCATGAAGCTCTGTAATTATTTCACAGTACATAGAGGAGGCATGATGGAAATGGATTTTGCTTTGTCTGGATCGACTTTGATCCCTTCGGCAGTGACCAAGAATCCCCAGAAGAAACTCCAAAAGCGCATTTCAGATGATTCATCTTTAACTTGTATTCTCTGCATCTTTCGAAGACTTGTCTCAGAACTTCTAGATGGGATGCTCGAGATTTCGATTTCACCACGAAATCGTCAACATAGTCTTCTACTTGCTTGTGCATCATATCGTGAAATATTGCCGTCATGTCTCGTTGGTAGGTGACACCTGCATTCTTCAATCCAAAGGGCATCACAGTGTAATGAAAATTCCCAATGGGAGTACGGAACGCGGTCTTGGCAGCATCATGTTCGAACATCTTGATTTGGTTGTACCCGTTGTAACCATCCATGAACAAGAACATACCGTGACCGCTGGTCGCATCGACGAGCATATCAATGTTGGGTAAAGGGAAGTCATCCTTTGGGCAGCATTTATACTAGTTTCTGAAATATACACAACATCTTATTTGACCATTTTTATTCTTAACTGGAACAACATTAGACAACCATGTTGGATGTTGAATAGGCTTGATAAATCCTGCTACTAACAATTTTTGAATTTCGGCTTTGATTTGTTCCTCGACCTCATGCCTGAACTGCCTAGGTGGTTGTTTGACAGCTTTGGAGCCGGGGATGATATGTAGACGGTGAGTGACCATTTTTTCATCCAGGCCAGGCATTTATTCATACGTCCAAGAAAATATATCCCGATACTCCTTCAGTAATTATACCAGGCCTGCACGTTCTTCCGGTGACAGCGCAGAACTGATCAAGATTTGTCTTGGATCTTCCTCTGTGCCGATGTTAATTGTTTCAAGATCATCAGTAGTAGAATTCGTGCCATCTTGCAATTTTTGTGGAGCCTCCTGAACTTCATCCTCAGGTGGTAGTTCATTCTGACACAATTCACTAGTGCGGGGAGACTCTTGAACAATCTCCCCTATTAATTGCTAATCTTTGCGTCGCCGGTAAATGACCCTTCCTTCTGCGTTACAGATGGTTATAAAATTGGATCCTAGGGTCATGACTTGATCCTTCCGACGTTTTACGGGTGTAGCAGGTGGCTTGATTGGTTCTGCTTCTGAAGGTAATGATGACGCGTCAACGGATTCTTCAATAGCCTTCCAATTTGGTAGTGGAGTGGTATAAATTTTCCTAGGAGGTTCAGGGATGCTCCTTTGGGATTCAATGAATTCAGCATCATAGGCGAGAGTGTAAGGAGATGCTGAAGCAGCTATGCGAACGATTTTGTTGTTGAGTAAAGCCTTCATATATTGGTGGTAGGTTGAGGGAACCACCTTGTTTTCATGGAGCCATGGTCGTCCAAGTATCATGTGATAGTCAGGTTCTTGCTCGATCACATGAAATTTCACTTTTGATTGAATTGGCCCCACCCTCAAATCTATGTACGCATATCCATATGTATGACTTTGGCTTCCTTCAAACCCTGTCATTAGAATGGGATGGCGAATGATTTTACCTTGTGGAAATCTGTCCATCCTAAGAGTCTTCATAGTGACAATGTTCATGGAATCACCGGTGTCAACGAGATCTCTTCTAAAATCGGTGCCTTTGATGAAACCAGTCACGTATAGCACCCGATTGTTTCCTTCGTCTGCCATGTGATCTTTTTCTCCAAAAGTGATGTTTTCGATCGAATGTCCAGACACCAAAGATGCTTCTTTAACTGCTGGTGTTGGTGAAGTTATTTTCACGTCAGATGATATCTGGCTGAGTGCAGCAAACGTGTTTGTGTGCTGATCCTTGGAGAAGTGTAGGAGTTCACATAAATTTTCAATCAAATGTGAAACTTCCTATTCCACCGGCTTCTCATATGTGGTGAAACTACTGGTCTGAGGAGTATCACCAGTCGAGGGATTTGGAGGTTCCACCATCTCTTCTCTTAAAATCCTCGTCACATGTACCAGACAAGTGAACAGGTTATCGACCGCCCTTTTCATCCGGTCCACATTCCTTGACAAGTCTTCTTGTCTCCGTGCCAATTCAGCCAAGCTTGGGGTTTTTCCATTGATTGGTTCAATTGAGATAAATGGAGTTGTAAAATATGATAATGCATTGTAACCAGAATTGTTCGAAGGAGTGTGAGGGACATTACCATTTGAGAGATTCTGGTTGGGATCTGGAGCGATTTAGTTATTCCTAAGACCGACCATACTTATGAAATGGTGAGATTACAACCGAGAGATTAACCTCCCACTGTGGTCTCCAATCTGTATATGGGGAAAAACGATTTGCTAGTTTTTACAGAATTGAAGAGTCGACCATGTGGAGACTCCTTGAACCGAGAAAAATGTTGAACCTCACATAGATACACTACAAGAAGGGAGTGCTTTAAGTTCGAGAGATCAATCTGTAGAACTCTGGCCTAAACCAAGAACAATGGTTGTTCCAGAGTCAATTTGGTCACAAGAGAGGATGGGTTGATCTGTAGGAGGGAAGCTGAGAAATGCGTGAGATCAATGGTGATCTGAGATTGTAGGTGTGTTGTGAATTCATCTTAAGAATGCTCTGAATGATTAAATTTTGCTCAATTAAGAGTGATTTATCTGAATTAGTTTAGAAGAAAGATTGTCTGTATGAATTTTGATGAGAAATTGCTCATTAAGGCTAATGTTCGAGTGTTCGAATCTTGTCCTTTCAATCAGGATTCAGAGACATTTTATAATGCCGGAGTTGAAAACACCATGATCCCATGAAGTGTGACAGTTTGCTGGAATCAGAGAGTGGGAAAGTGGGAAATCGTGTTAAACCAATTACTCATCATGCAGAGACTTGGTTAATTTCCACCCACTACTTTGCTGACTCTTCCAACTGATTGCACGACTTGCTCACATTCTCATCGTGGGTGAACACACGTGCCGTAGAACGCCAGACCAAAACCCTAGTTAATATCCCCCCATGTGACATGATTGAAATCTCGTGATTGCGGAGTCAGTTTCTGACTTTATGGGACGATGAGTCCATGTAGTGCCGAGTTGAACATGATTAGCAAATGTTCTGAAACTCATGAATTAAATGCGTCTGCTGAGACGAGGTACTAATGTAGAGCAAACTGTGTTGCTAAATTGTTGAATATTGATAGTTGAACCAATATTCTTTGATCTGAGCAAATATTGCTAGTCTGAGCGAATATTGCTAGTTTAATGAATTGTTGGTAGCAGGACCAAATAAAATATTAATTTAAGTTACTGACTGCTGGTTAGAGCAAAATAAATAAGAATGTTGATCATGGAATCAACATAAAATTATCAGAGTACTTGAATCTGCCCAGAATTACTTTTCTGCAGAGCTCTGGATTTAAAATCCTAATTTTACCGAAATGATGATTTATTGCAAATCAATGCAGGGACTGACTACATGGGATGACGGGTTCACCATATAACGCCCAGATGCTCGAATGAGCAAAAATACCAAAGTCTCTTGAGGACCAACTGGTGAAATAATGATTAAATGCTGGTTTAATCATTTACTGAAATAATGCTTGTGTGAGCAACAAATAATGAAACCTGGTTTATGGAAAATAGGGAACCGACCAAGAGGTCATGAGACTGGCTCTTGGTGTCCACGGGACCAACAGATGGTCATTTGAGAAAACTCCCAATTGTTTGGAAAGAGTTTGAACCTAATACGAACAACTGAGAAAATTAGGTTAAAATCATTAAAACATGAGGGACCATCTGTTTGCAAGCCTCAGGGTTACCCTTGGCCCGTCAAGGGGATGTGCTCATGTCACCATGGTGTCCGCGCTTTAGTCTTGAGAATTTTGACATTTTCTGGTGCACGTTTGAGCAACATTTTGAGAAAATATGCAAAATCCATGGTTTTGCTGAAACTGGGAAAAATACATGAGATGAGGGAAAATAGAACATGTAATTGCAAGGTGTGGGACCTGAAACGGCTAGGGCATGGCCAGCCGACTGACAAGCACAATCCCACATATTTTCCCAGTTTTATGTAATTTTATATGTTTTCTCTGATTTGAGGGAAATTCCATGAAACTGGAGAATTTGACGAAACTAGGGAACTTCCATGAGATGAAAGATAAAATAATAATAAAATAAGGAATGGGAGTATGGGACCGGCAATGGCCAAGGAATGGCCAGACGGCCATGGGCGCGGGTCCCAAGACGCTCTTCCCAATTTTATATAATTTTCATGATTTTAGGGAATTTTCATAAAATCAAAGAGATTTGTTGAAATCAAGGTATTTTGTTGAAATCAGAGAGTTTTCATGGAATCAGGAAACAAAACATCAAATAATAATAACATAATGAGCGTGTGGGATCGGCTAGAGCATGGTCGGCCGGCTAAATCCCGGTCCCACAGTTTTCTCCCCAATTCTACCATATTTTTCATAATTTTAGAGAAAATTCATGAAATTAGGTAATTTTCATGGTTTTAGGGAAAATTCATGAAATCAAGGAATTTTCATAATTTAAGAGGAATAATAAAATAATGGGGACGTGAGGTGTGGGACCGTCCATGGACAAGGCATGGTCGGCCGGCTGATGCTCGGTCCTGCGACACCTTTTCCTAATTTTATTATTTTTGATAAAATCATGAGATTAGGTAATCTCTTTGAAATAAAGGATATTTGCTCGAACGAGAGAATTTTCGTGAGATTAGAGAAAAATAATAAAATGTGATAAAATATAAAATATGGCATGGGACTGGTCACGACATGACCGGCCGGCTGGTGAGCCCAGTCCCTGTCGCCTTTGCTAATATTTTATTATTATTATCTTTCCTTCCAATTTTGCATAGGTTCATTGTTCATTCGTATTTTTTAAATGCTCGTTTGCGAATTCAAAATGCTGGTCTGTGCATTATTTGCCAACCACACTTGCACTATTTTTGTCAGGACTTATTCGATACTCAGATGCTTGTTTCGTTGAATATTTATCACTAACCCGTGGAGTTATGCTGAGAAGAACCACGAATTGAAGTGACAAAATATAACGAAGAATCGTAGAATATTGCTGGATATTCAGGCGATTAACTGATGGCTCGTAGAATATTGCTGGATATTTAGACGATTAAATATAATTAATTGATAGCTCTATACTAGAAGGGCTTCCTATCTAGGAGCATTAATTATATGAGGGTTGAGAAATATGAACTTGCTGGAGTGTCATATTCCTCTTGTATAGTCAGGGAAAACCTGGTTGCATCCCGAAGACGTTGTCGCTCTATACTAGCAGGCATGCTGTCTAGGAGCCGCCCAATCTTTCGATTCTATACAGTATGAGATGTGCCGTGGTCTCAACTGGGAGACTACACATCTACATCTTCTCTGAGAGACTTTCTCCATCAGAGGTTTATGGCATGAGCTTTCATGCTTAGAGACATGAGTCTCGATACTCATCCGATTGTCGGATCCGGAGTAATTACTGAAATTGCTTAGTATTCATGAGATGTGTCATGGCCTCAGCTGAGAGACTACACATCTACACATACTCTGAGATACAACCTTCTCAGTCATAGATTTATGGCATGATCTTTCATGCATTAATGAGAGACATGAGCCTCAATACTCATCCGGTTGCCGAATCTGGAGTATAGTCTTACAATTTTTCCATTTGTCGAAAATACACCATCTACAGTTGGTAGATGACATGGGGTAAATCATAACATGGCTATCGATTTTATCATTCCCGTGAAAACTTGAAATAACAAATCATGTATCTTGTTCTAGGTAAGACTTACTCGGTTTTTAGGTCTCATGATGAAAAGTGAACCTTCCGAGTGTAAGACCGAGCTTCATGGGAAACACTGTCATGACTGTGAAAAGTCCCCAGTCATTACCGAGTCATCAGTTCTTAGGCAGATCGTTTGATTCTAACTTCTGGGAAGTCCCCAGTCATCCCTTGTCGTGTCATGACTGATAATCGGGTCGTCAGGTAACTGAATCAGAGTAGATCGTCTTCTTCTACCATCTTGATGTTTGGGTCGAAGGACGAGATCGACGGTCAAAAATTGACACTCTAACCGAAATATCAATCTCCCACTATGGTCGCCAATTGTTTGTAGGTGAAAATGGTTTCTGCTGATTTCGGTAATTTCGGGTGTACGGGTGAGAAATAATTTAAACCCTAAAAAATGTACTACAAGGGAGTACTTTAGATTTGAGAGATCAATCTATACAAATCCAGCCTAAACCAAGAAATGTCCGTTCCGGACTTGCTTCGGTCACAAAATAGAGGAGAATGGGTTGGTTTTGGGGAAGGAAGCAAGGAAAGTGATGAGACCAGAATAGTTGATTCTGGAAGAGTAGTTGTGTTACTGCGACTTGTATCAGAAAAATGGGAAGGCTAACAAATGGTAAGCTAGCAAGTAATTTCTGAGTGTTGTATATTCTCGAATGAACTTGTTGTTCTGTGGAAATAGGTAATACCTATTTATACAAGTGGAAGTGAAATGGAAAAATGGGTAAGTAAATGGGAGGAGGTGGTAACCGTATGCATGGTATTGATGTTCCATAAAATTGTTAACGTATGGAATTGATGTTCCATAAAACCATTAACGTATGAAATTGATGTCCCATGAACGTTTCACCTTTAACTCCCTGTATTTACTAACCGCCTCACCCTTACGACACTTCCTTATGACGGGCGTAGTGTACGCCGCATGTTGTAAACCTCCAAACCAATACCCAAAGAGGATCCCCCATTTTGTGATATGTGTTGATGCCTTGAATGTTTTTGTGGAAAACATGTAGCATATGGTTGTTTCCTGGCAAGTCGAGCTTGGGAGACTTGGTAGCTTGGTGACCTTCGACGGTCGAGATTTTGTATCTTAAGAGGAAAGGTAGCCATTGATCGTTGCACGCTTTCGTTCGTTGGTGGCCGCATAGGGAAGGCCAGCATGGTGGTGCGGCTAGGTTGGCATGCCATTGGCATGGAATGGTGGCGCATCTAGGTTGGCACGCCATTGGCATGGTATGGTGGCGTGGCTAGGTTGGCACGTTATTGGCGTGGCATGTCCTGGCGCGGTTTGGTGTGACCAAACTAGGGTTTTGGGTCAAAGGTTACCATGTATGGTTTGGTAACCTTGGATGGCTAGGATTTAGTCCTGAGATTGAAGTGAAACTGTTGATTTTTGTACGCCTTAGCTTGGTTAGACGTGTAGGGAAGGCCAGCATGGTGGCGCGGTTATGTTGGCATGCCGTTGGTATGGAATTGTTTGGCGTGGACAAACTTAGGATTTTTAGCAAAGGTTACCATGCGTTGTCTAGTAACCTTGGATGGCTAGGATTTGATCCTAGGATTGAAGGGAAACCGTTGATTGTTGCACGCCTTCGCTTGGGTAGCTGTGTAGGGAAGGCCAGCATGGTGGCGCGGCTATGTTGGTTAGGGCCAACGCAGGGTGTGGTTTGGCTTGGCATAGCGGGGGCAAGGGTTTGCCATGAGAACATGGTGCGGCTAGCTTGGTTAGGGCCTAGGCAAGGCGTGTTTGGCTTGGCATGGCAGGGACAAGGGTTTACCATGGGCGCATGGTACGGCTAGCTTGGCTAGGTGCGGTTTGGCTTGGCATGTGGGGCCAAGGATTTTCCATGGGCACATGGCTTGGCTATCTTGGCTAGGTGCGGTTGGATTGGCATGTGGGGCCAAGGGTCTGCCATGGGCGCATGACGTGGCTAGCTTGGCTAGGTACGGTTTGGCTTGGCATATGGGGCCAAGGGTTTGCCATAGGCGCATGGTGTGGTTATCTTGGCTAGGTGCGGTTTGGATTGGCATGTGGGGCCAAGGGTTTTCCATGGGCGCATGTCGTGGCTATCTTGTCTAGGTGCGGTTTGGCTTGGCATGTAGGGCCAAGGGTTTGCCATGTGAGCATGGTATGGCTAGCTTGGCTAGGTGCGGTTTGGCTTGGCATGTGGGTCCAAGGGTTTGCCATGGGTGCATGGCGTGGAGGGGCTAGCTTGGATAGGTGCGGTTTGGCTTGGCATGTGGGGCCAAGGTTTGGAATGACCAAGCTAGGGTTTTGGGCCAAAGGTCGTTTGGTAACCTCAGACGGCTAGGATTTGCTTCTGGGATTAAAGGGAGACCGTTGATTGTCGCACACCTTTGTTTTGATAGCTGCGTTGGGAAGGCCAGCAAGGTGGCACGGCTAGGTTGGCATGGGGCCATGGCAAGGTGTGTTTGGCATGGCGCGATAGGTGTGGCTGGCATGGTTTTCCATTAGCACATGGGTGCAGCTAGCATAGTTGGCATGCCTTGCCGCGGTAGGTGTGGCTGACATGGTTTTCTATTGGCACATTGGTGCGGCTAGCATGGTTGACATGCCTTGGCGCGGCAGGTGTGGATGGCATGGTTTTCCATTGGCAAATGGGTGCGGATAGCATGGTTGACATGCCTTGGCGCGGTAGGTGTGGCTGGCATGGTTATCCATTGGCACATGCGGTGTGAGAATTAGGGTTTTGGCATGTCGAAACCCTATATCATTAAAAAAGGTACCCTGGTAATTTTCTCGCAGACAAATTAAAGGGTTCAATAAATATGCTTGGTTTGGACATTATTACTCAAGTTCTGTGACGTCATTTCCTGACTAGGGTTTTACGATTTTACCCCTAAGTTAAAAACGGCCATCAACACTTACATAGCGAAAATAAATTTTTTCATGATAGCTCATAACAAATTTTTTACTAACAGACGCACGTCTATTAAAAAAATAACAACTTTTTCTCTCGTACAAGCATCCACATTTGAAACGAGAGTTTATTAAAATCTCACATATTTAAAAAAAAAAATCTCTCATACATTAGGGATTATTGCTAGTTTCTTAAACTAACGATCGAACGAACGCTTGTTCCTAAAACAAGGGTTTTTACAAAAATCACGTCTATACATGCATATGTATACATAATTCAACTTCTGATAAAAAAAGAAAAGAAAAGAGCGGTGCTACACCAATTTACGCTCGTTAGACGATGCTCTGTCATGCTACTGGGATCTTCGTTCAAGCCATGGTTCGCTCGTATAATAAAAATCCGGTAACATTCTATCTTACGACTAAGTTCAATTACTTATTTCGTCTGTAACTAAAAAATCACCATCCAGTGCTGACTGAGGAACATGACTGTCCCTCACTAAGAAGTAGACTTAATGTAGATGGTGGATTTTTTACAAATGCTAAAATAGTAAAACCATAATTATACATACTCCTGATCTAGCAATCAGATGAGTATTGAGGATCATGTCTCTCATTGAAACATGAAAGCTCATGCTGCAAGAACCTTTGACTGAGAATACTTGATCGCTGTCGTATGCGTCAAAAATAATTACACTTTCTTACTACTCAAAATATAAATATAGCAAGGGCAAGAAAGGATCGATCCCACAGAGAGGTCTAGGTTGTCAAAATATTATTGGTTTCTTATAAATAATCACCAGGGTTTTTTTGATTTTTATATGCTAAAATAAAATAAAGGCAAACAAAGAAAAATAAACAAATCAAAGTATTGAGAATATTGGTTAAGGATTCATCTTAATTCACAAATATGTTTTCTTCACAATAATTAGAATTGATATTTAATCTCAACTTTTATCAAAAGCCCTAGAATATCTTGATCGCAAGAATATCCCGCAAATTCCCTTTTGTCATCAACAAACACATTAAAAGATCTGAATATGAGTTCTATCTAAAAGAACAACCTAACGTGTAAAAGCACTAATCAGGTTTAATTCCCTAGATGCATTAAATTCTATGAAATCAGGCCAATCAAAGCAATCGAACGTGGAAAGCGCACTAATTCAATTTAACAAAGGTTATAATTCACATACGATCATAAGAATATATCACTACAAACCATAATCATATTTATGCTACTTGCATTCAAGGAGTATCACTTTTACGTATAATAAACCCTAAACTAGCAATAGAGATGAAATCAAACTCAACCGATTCGCGACTCGATCAAACAAGCATTCAAATCATATAACACTATAAATTGTGAATCATAAACGATAAAGTATGGAGACAAAACTAATTTATCATATCAAAAACCATATTATGTGAAATCCAATTATTCCATAACCAATAATAAAATTAAGTACTCATATTCAAGGAGTTCATAACAAGAAGAAGAAGAAATTCTATCATATTGCAAACCCTAGAAAAAAAGTAGTAGTAGATATATGATATTTTTGCCTAGGCTTCCCTATATATGGAGTTTTGTAACCTCCTCTTTAAGAAAACTAGGAAACCTAGTAAAAATAGGGAAGTGCACCTCCTCTTGAATTGTGTCCCATGCATCAAACCCCGTGCAAAATAACTTGCCAAACTCTGGCCAACTCACGGCCAAAGCTGAAACATCCTTCACGTCCAAGGCTTGAAAGAGACGCACCCTTAAATAGCCTATTGGGCCACGCAGCTAGACAGAAGCCTAGACCATTATCATCATTATGTCTACTCAGTCCGTACACCAATGAAGCCCGTTTATCCCTGAGTATGCTATGCTCGGTCAATATCATGTCCAACTATGCCACGGATTTCTTCTCGTTCACTCCATTTTGCTCGAGCTTGTCTTGTTCTCTCCATCACATGCTTCTCGATCTTGTCTCCCTGACTTCACTGTCTCTCGAGCTCCAAAAGCTTCTCAGTCAACTGGCATATGTGGACTAAAACCCGACCTGTTGATCTCTAAACATCGAGCTCTCCATCCATGCTTTGCCTCAGAAACCAGCAACTCGAGTTTTTCTTACTCGTCGAGCTCACCATATCCATCGTATCCCTTTGTCAACAGCAACAACTATACGTCCATCCAACTTGTTCGAGTTCTCTCTGTCCATCTTTGAAAACAACCTCCAGACTCGAGCTACAGCAATTCGATCTCCATCTTCGTTTACCGTTAACCTCAACAGATCAAGTCCATTGCAATGCCCTAAATAGATATCGACTCTGTAACTCCATCGTCCTTTGTAGCTCAACGACATCCAACTATAGTGGCAGAAACCACCGATGCATCAACACTTCCGTCAATATTTAGTCAGCTGAACTCGTCATCCCGTCAGTCATCTCTTTGCCGTCGACCACAGACTCCCAACATCACCATCTTCTCGACTTCCAAGATCATTCAATCCTCGAGCTCACTCTGTCCTTGAAATCCATCGATCCGCTCTGTCGGTTAATTCATCTCGAGCATGCAAACATCATTCTAACGTCTCAAGCTTCCTATCCAGTTCCCCTTGAGCTCTAAAAACTTTTTCCATCGCCAGTAATGCTAGCAAACTGCCAATGTTTACGAGCTTAGCTCCTTTAGCTCCATTTCGAGTTACAACGTTGAACTTCTCAGCTCTCAGCACAAAGCCTTCAAAGACTCATTCCATTTCTTAGTGTCGTCCTTCTCCTACAGTGACTGCAGCTCCCACTTCACATCCACTGTCCCTGTTATTGCTCTAACTTGATAACACCACTTCCAGCGAAATATATCACCAGCCAACCATCATGCTCGTCCCTGTACTTCTGCCCTGACGTCCAGCATCATCGACGAACGTTAGAAGCCAACCACCAAGTACGTGCATATGTGTGCATGCGGTATTGGTGAAGGAGACAAGTTAGGTACGCGTACTGGTAGAAGTTTTCGAACCGAGAATTTTTGCTGAGTTTATAGTCTGCAAACTAGTAAACTAGACACCTTAGGTTTCGTGTTGAGACGAAAGTATTGACTAAGGGGGAGTGATACATATCACCATAGTATTGTTGTTAAGGTTGTTATATAAGAACTTTGATACTGTATAATAATACTATGACACCGTGTAACAATGATCGAGAGCTTTTTTTTTCTCATTGTTATGGATACGGATCTTCAACAACTATGATGTTGAACTGAACATCTATGGAATCATGGGAGTATATGGAAAAGACGAAGTTTTCGATTAATATTGAAGCACCAAGGAGATCAAGCATGTGGACGAGAAGCTACAAAGTTTTATCTATTTTGTAATCCGTATGTATTGATAGTTTTGTCACTAAAATTGACAAAGGGGGAGATTGTTAAAGCATTGCTCGGTCGAACTCGCATGCATTTTTATCTCAAGCATGTTTGTCAATATTAGTGATCAAAACTATACGTCTTGATTTCTAGTCTACTTATGACTAAGTCTCGGTCTAGGATAGTTAAGTATAGTTCAGCTCCAGACTCGATGGAGATTATCTTACGAAGACGAAGAACTACTCAAGGAACCAGTAGAACTTCATCCGACCAAAAGGCATGCGGAGACTTGAACTCATCTAGCACTCAAAAGTCTATCTATCTCATATTCTTGAGACAACAGTCGTATAAGTATGATAGTTTTCATACATACACATTTGCTATTTCGAGCCGAGTTTACTCGCCTATCTTTTTCTCGAAATATGTGTTGGTAAGCTTTCGCTTTAACCACTTTTCATCTTGACCCTTGACGAAAGTCATGACGACGTTTCAATCTTGAAAATAGCTTTGATGACGATAGTCGATTCTTATGTCTTACAACTATTATAATATTATAGAAGAATGTTTCAATGATTGAAATGTATAGTTAAGATTACGTAACCACCTATGGATATAAGCATATATAGTTTGTTCGCATATTAGTGTATAAATCCATGTATCGGAAACCAAGTACGTGCATATGTGTGCATGCCGTATTGGTGAAGGAGACAAGTTAGGTACGCGTACTGGCAGAAGTTTTCGAACCGAGAATTTTTGCTGAGTTTATAGTCTGCAAACTAGTAAACTAGACACCTTAGGTATGCGTACCCGTAAGTGTACCCACGGAAGTTTTCGAACCGAAAATTTCTGCTGAGTTTGTAAACTCAAATTCGGTAGTTAAGGTACTTATACACGTATGCATACCCAAGATGGTTATATTTCTCAGATAGGTTAGCTCATGAACTTATACAATAAATCAATAAGGAATGCAATATTTGAAAACCGTGGTTATATTGTTCATGAATTGATTCGAGTGAATCAAACCGATTTTGTTCCAATATTGTCTATGTATAAAGATCTAAGAAATTGAAAAACTCTTCAACTAGTTCTTTTGAGTCATTTGAACTAGTTGTGAAGAAGATGAATATGGTTGATATGAAAGTGCTCATATGGCTAATTATTGGTCAACTATTTGTGAACCAACCAAATGTACACGTTTAGGTATGGTTACCCAAACCTAAATGAAATACATTTCATGTGTGTGTGACAAGCTAATTTTTGATCTAACGGTTGAAAGATATTAGCTTCGATAAATCATGTTTTTCACTTAATGATGAATATTAAATAATTTGTTACCAAGGTAACTTAGATTGCAAACCCTAATTTAAAAACTATATAAAGGAGACGTCTAGCAACTGGAAAAACTAATCCCCACATCTCCAGTGTGATACTAATTGGTTTGCAAGAGTCAATTCTCCTTTAACCGTAGGTTTATTCTCGAGACATTGTCGGATAATGCCTTAAAGGCTTCATTGGGATTGTGTAGCCAGACGAAACTACTTCTCTTGTAGTTGAGCGATCTAATATTTCCATTTTCTATCGTACGAGTTCAATTGAATAATTGGCTTGAGATTATATCTCTAATAGGGCAAGATAAAAAGAAATCACAAACATCTTCGTCTCATCGTTTGTGATTCCGCAATATCTAGTTTCGCTACCATACGATTTAGATTATTGAAATGTGATCAATAATTCTAGGTTATTCTTCGAGAATATAAGTCCAGGTTATTGATTAGTTCCTGTTCACCTTGATTTTATCAAAATACGAAACAAAACTCGTAGGTTTATCTGTGGGAGACAGATTTATCTATTCTCGTAGACTTTTCTGTGTGATACAGATTTGTTTATTAATGTCTTCGACTTTGGGTCATAGCAACTCCTGGTTATGGGTGAGATCAGCTAAGGGAATCAAGTGCGTAATATCATGCTGGGATCAGAGAAGCAAGGAGCGCAACTATACCTTGAATCAGTGTGATATTGATTAGGTTCAACTACAGTCCAGACCGAAGTTAGTTTGTAGTATGCTAGTGTTTGCAGTGGTTTAATACATTATGGTGTTCAATCTGGACTAGGTCCCGAGGTTTTTCTGCATTTGCGGTTTCCTCTTTAACAAAATTTCTAGTGTCTATGTTAATTCTATTCCGCAATATATTATGCTATATAATTGAAATATCACAGGTTGTGTGTTGTATCGATCGATTGTGAAATCCAACCTTTGGTTGTTGTTTGGAAATTGATTGATCCTTGGATATTGGTCTTTGGTACCATCCAAGTTTATATCTCTTGTATTTAATAAAGACTCGTAGATTTCTATTTACTTGGGCATAGATCAAATCGAGAGATAGAGAAATTAACTCCTTGATATACTTTTTATTAAGATTGAGCCTGATTATCTAGTTGATTCTCTTAAAAGTATATTAGAGTTACTCCATACAGATTGTTAATCGAAATATTGGGTGAGGTTGTTAGACCCCTGCTTTTTCAGTAATGCTTTCTTGCATGGATTTTTAGATGAAGATGTTTATATGTCACACCCACAGGGATATATGGTGTAGTTTTGAAAGTGGCAAATAAGATGTCGTTCACTCGGACTTATTGAGATTGGTTTTAAGATTTAATAATAAAAAATATATATAAATGATATCACAATATCGAGGTACTGAGACTCGGGATTCCACCAATTCTCATATTCACATGGTTCAACTAATAATTCTAGACATTTATAGCTCCAATTCATTGCCAAAAGTAGATTTTGAAAGTAATGACTACAAATCTAAAGCATGAGATATCAAAACACTTAAGAAAGCTTGACCCATTAATTGAAATCACAATCATTCAATAAAAATCATAAATCGATTAAAAATCAATGCAATAAGTCATAAAAAAAATTAATAGAATTACCATAGTATCGAAAAAGGGATTCCTCCACTGTCCTAGTGATGGGATTTAAGTCATGATATCAAAAACACGCTCAAAATAATAACTTATGGCTGAATATGTGTTTTATTGAAGAAAAATCGGGTTCATAACAGATATAATTGTTACAGAACCCACTATTACAGAGCCTACTGTTACATAGGAAGACTAATAGAAATAATTGTTAGGAAAAATGTTACAGATATATGAAATAATGGGTAACGGTTTTTCTATCTTTTTCTTCCTCATTCTGCTGGTGATAAAGAACTTCTCTGCAACTTTCCTGGATATTTTATCGAGCCTCTGTGGTGCTCGAAATCGACCCCAAACTTTCGATCCCCCTTTCTGGAACTCGAACCAACTTATATATACCCAGCAGACCCAAAAATACCGATTTAATCTCCTCTTTTCCTTTCCGTGCAAGTTACGTATATTTCCTATTTTATTTCTTCTTTACGCGTCAATCACAGAGTCTGAATTGTTCCAAATCCTTCCAAGGATATGGTGAGATAGCAGGGAAGATATCCTGCTTGTTTGTACACGTAACTTCCCCATATAAAACAAACAAAATCCGAGAATATCTTCTCTTTCCCTGTTTATAAAATCGAGATTAATATTACCTTATTTTACGTGGAAACACCAATTAGCACCCCCGTTTTAGTCCCACAGGGATATACCGAGAAATTCCCGTGAACATCTTCTACAAAATCTCTTCCCATATCTTCACTAAATTACCCGAAATATTCTCCACTCGCCGTATCGAGATAAAGAAGAATATTCTTCGTTTTGCGTAAATATTTGCACTACAAATCCTGTTTTGGGATAAGCAACCAATTCCAAGTCAATCCCGTTAAAATCTCTATGAAAAACTAGTTAGAATGCAATCCAGGAATACGCAGGTGGTGAAGAAGGTCTCTCACTCCAAAACTATATTTCAAACGGTAAAGATGGTACAGAGGCGTAACTAGCAATTAGGGTGCCCCTTATCAAATGAGGTACCCCTTATCCGAGATGGTACTGCCTTTAACATCGTCTCCAGGTGTCTTTAGTAATTTTTCTTGGGTGCCAATAACACTTTTTCGGAGTGTTTACAACATATTTCCGGGGTGCCTTTGACGCATCTTCTAGGTGCCTTTAGTAATTCCTCAAAAGGTACAAATATCACTTTTCGAGCCAATTTTTCCACATAAGCTTATTTCTCCAAAAATACCTACAAAGACATAAAATACCAAAATAAGTACAAAAATAGGTACTAACAATATAGAAAGTTGAGATCAAAATAGACACATAAATGCGTCTATCAATTTATTAATCCAGATTATCCTTCTAACTATGTTTGTTATCTTAAGAGAAGTTTATATGGCTTGGTTTCATAGATTCAGTTCTTTTCTATGCTTATATGGTTTTAAAAAGTCAATTTCAGATAATTTTATGTTTGTGTTATCTTCTCAACAAGGAATGTTGGTTCTATTATTATATGTTGATGATATTTTATTAACTGGTAGATCATCAATAATGACTGATACTCTTATTACTTCTCTCAAGAAACAATTTTCCATGAAGGAGTTAGGTGATTTTTTTAGCGACTCAGAAAAGGTATACATTTGAGATTTTGTCCAAGTCAAACATGGTAGATAGTAAACCTTGTGATACTCAAGTTTTCAAAGGTGCCAGAGTCTCAATTTATGATGGTACTAAGTTGGATAACACTAGTGAGTACAGAACACTTGTTGGTAGTTTACAATATTTAACAATTACAAGACATGATATCTGTTTTGGGGTAAACTATGTAACTCTGTTTAACCATTTACCAACAGATGTCCATTTACAGTTAGAGAAAAGAATGCTCAGATATTTGAATGGTACAATTGGATTAGGTATCACTTTAAGGAAAGATACTAACTTACAAACTTTGAAGGCTTATACAGATTCAGATTGGGTAGGTTTTCCAGATACAAGGAGCTCTACATCAGGTTATGTTACTTTTCTTGGATTCAATTTAGTCTCTTGGTCCTCTAAAAAGAATCCTACAGTTTCTAAGTCTTCATTTGAGGCTGAATATAAGTGTCTTTCAGTTGCTTTTACAGAGTTAAAATGGCTTTCTGATTTACTTTATGAATTGCATGTCTCTGTTTCTACACCAATAATGCTTCTGTGTGATAATATAAGAGGCTTTATCTTTAACATCTAATCTTGTTTTACATGCTATGATAAAGCACATAGATATTCAATATCATTCAATCAGGGAATTGGTGGAGCAAGGATTTGTGGAACTACAACATGTGCCAAGTGAAGAACAGTTAGCTGATATCTCCACCAAGAGTTTATGCTTTACTACAAGATTGTTACATTCTTTGATGGACACAAGTCAAGTGTGCAAGTAATCTTACATTTTTCTGTTGTCAGACTTTGTTTTTCAGTTTTTAGCCTTTTTTATTTTTATTTTTCAAACTGGTATTAGTGTGTCTGCTAATAACAGTTTGAGGGGGTGTATTAGACATAATGTAAGTGTGCCAGTTGTCTGTGTAACAAGTCAACACTGACCAAATATATCGTATGTGTGTGTTTCACGTATGAGTTGTAGTGTTATTACATCACAATTATTAGCCTTAAATAGGCTTGTAAGAATACTTAGTCTGGTAACGTTTAATAATACATCAATATCAGTTCTTAGTTTTTCAAGGAGAACTTTATTTAATCAACATATTCTACATTGTCTCCCTCCATGAAGGGTTTGTCTTTGTCTCTCCTTGAGAGCTACAACACACACTTCCATTCTTGTAAAATTGATAGTAAATTTAGATGGTCCATTTTACACAGGCATAATCACATTGATAGCAACTAGTATCACATTTTGACTATCACCCTCTAGATGTAGGTGATTTATTCCCCTTTTCTTAGCCTAGACAATAGCCTATGGATGTAGCTTGATCCTCATTGAAATCTTTTAATATGATTTTTCTTGTCCCAAAGCATTCACCAGCATCATTGCGCAATATTAGACCAATACCAAGACAATTAGCTTATTAATTTATTAAATCTAGCATCGCATCAAAATTGACTTTCACAAATGGAATAATTGATATAGATTATCCAGAACCTAGTTAGCAATTTAGTAACCAGCAATAATTTGGATCGGCAGATATGCGTATATTATCCAGCCAGGCAAAATGAAAATTCGGTCAATTTTGTGAGATTCAGTAAAAATACGGAAATGCGTTAATGCGTGTTTGGTGTGCTTTACATATATAAATGCGACACCAAAAATTCGGAAAATATATAATGATCCAAACCCTTATATCCATCTACAAAACTATGAAATTTCATCAAGAATGATTTGTTCATTTTATATGGGCTACCTTGTGGGGTAACAAAAAAAAACCCGTGTACATCAGTTTTCTAAATCCTGGGATATCACAAAGAGTACTCGTCTCCTCAATCCTAATGAGGGAAGATTGTGCACGTGAATCTCTAGTAACAACATATATATACTTAATAGGGGTGTGCTTTTTATTTTGTTTCTTCCCTTTTGATTATTCTCTGTATATTCTCAACTTTAATTTTTGGTTATTGTTTCTGTAACGAATCGATGCGGAGAATTTTAAGATAATCCGTAAAATTCGCGAGTAGTCCATTAAGCCCACAAAAGTCGCATTTTGTGATCGGGGTTGCAAATGACCAGTGAATTTTTGCGGGAAGAACTAATTCAAAAATATGCACGAATAATTCGGTAAAAATTCGCCTAATTACTATCCATAACTCTTATTAAACCTAACAATTCGTATGTAATATACCATTATTGTTTATGTTTTTCCTAATCTAACCTAAAAAGATTGGTCTTGTCAACAAGCATATGATATTTTATAAGAACAAACTTGGTACATGAACCATATAATAGTACTTGTAAACTGAATGAGTTGTGGGTGAGACTAACTTTTAAATAAGAAAATTTATTTGTTAAAAATCTAAGATCTAAACAGTAATTCGTAACAAACCTTGAAAATATTTTCACCAAAACCAATTTTATTTTGGGAACTTTCAGTAGGACCATTCCCATGTGGTCTATGTCATTCAAGAAATTGCAATGGTTCATTGTTTTCCTAAAAAGGATTTTCGGTTTTGTTGATAATTAATTATTTTAGCTTTCCAGAAAGACGAACTTAGATGGTTTTTTCATAAATAAGAAAAATGAACCACATAAACTCAGATCTAAGCATGCAATAATACCTGTAAACTGAATGAGTTGTGGGTGACACTAAATTTCAAATAAGGAAATTTATTTGTTGAGAAATTAAGATCTAAACAATAATTCTTAACATACCTTAAAACTTTTTTCACCAAAATCAATTTAAAATTTTATTTTGGGGACTTTCGGTAGGACCATTCCAATGTGGTCCATGTCATTCAGGAAATTACGATGGTTCATTGTTTTCCCAAAATGGATTCTCGGTTTTGGTGATAATTAAATTTTTATCTTTCCAGAAAGGCGAATTTATATGGTTTTTTGTATCAGAAAAACAATAAAATGAAAATCACGCGATCTAATTTTATACTTAAGTTTTTTTTTTTGATGATCATCCGTAACACTAATTCATTTTTAATAAATACTCCATCTGTCCAAATTATATAGGAGAAAAATCCAGATATCTTAGATAATCGAGACCAAATCAAACACAAAAATATGTCTATCATTGGTATGTCAAGTTTGGTTGTCATATTTTAGTATTGAAACTCATAAGTCTAGATTAGATTACTAGAGTCAACTTCGTTAGGTTAGATTAGGAAGTTTAGAAATGTTGAGACATACAAATATTACTCTGAAAACAAGAAAAATTCGAAGACGCATCAACATCAACGAAGACATCATCCTTCCACTTGATATTAGTAATACATGACTTGACTTGTTTATATTTTTATATCGTAAGCTTTCAATTCGTTTCTGATTAAAAAGATAACATGCGAAGTTATATACATGAAACTCTAGTATTATAAACTTGTTCATATTATTATGATCAAAATGTTAAGGAAGAATATATCAATAGTTGTGAATGCTTTATATTGGCATATTATATTGCGAAGGATAATGCTTATCCTTTGAACTTCGTAATTGCGTCATCAACATAATCTTTGTAACTCGTTACCAGATTGTGTAGTGAACATATTTTGGATTTCACACCTACAAAACTATGTCTAATTACATCATTTTAATGTAGTAGACGTACGACCTTGTTTTGTAGTTGAAAGAAATCAATAAGATTGAAGGTCCGGTTTTTATTGAAGATTTAAGGTAGGACCGATCCTAACCTATATTGAAAATCAAGGTAGAACCAATCATAACTTATATTGGGAGTCAAGGTAAAAATGATCCCTACCCATATTGAGAGTCAAGGTAGAACCGATCCTAACCTATATAGTCAAGGTAGAAACGGTCCCAATAAGCAAAACCGATTTCCTTAGTCATGTACACTTTAAGGTTTGTGTGATTTGGAAATTGGGATTTCAAAATAGGAAAGTTCAAGATGTCGACATAATGAGTAATTTGAACATGTACTGAAATCTTATTTATTAATTTTTCAAAGATATTCCTTGATACTCAAGGTGAGATCCCAAAACGAAATTTTTGAGAACCTTTTGATATTTTCGAATGTATATGTTTTTGTTTTACCAGCAAAAAAAATATATATCTGGAAAGATATATTAATTAAATGCTAGCTAATATTGAGTTGTCCAAGAAGGATTTCGGTTATACAGTAGGATATTGGTTGGAATTAGACAAAACCGAATTTATGTGTTTTATTGCATATCTTGAGAGTATTTTCGGTTTTTGAAAATTTCTTGTTGTCCAAACTAACTTGGTCTATAAATAGTGAAGTTTGTTCTTATTACAAACTTATCCTGAGGCAGGTACTTTGATTCATAGCCACTGTTGTAGTCGACAAATAGTATTACTTGTAATACTATCTTGGAGAGTAGAGTAACCTAATTAGGCGAAATCTCTTACCTCTGAAAGTTTATATACTTCTTTGGGATAAAAAAGTGTCTATTAGTATCGTTGATGGGAAACTAGAATTTGCAATGTTATTTTAGTTTTTAATTATTGATTTGATTGACTAATGGTTGTTAACTCTTGATTGCACCGAGTTTGATTATTCTTGAGAACCTTCTCTTCTGACATAAGGTCACTCAAACTAGATTAAGAGATTAACGGTAGTTCAGGTCTGATTTTTGATTTGATATTGAGTTGTGATCATCCATTGTTAAAAGATTCCATTTTTTCCGTGATCAATCATAAGTTGGAATCAAGTTTGTTATTATGAATGTACAGAAGACTATTGAATATTTGAAGACAAGAAGATTTTCTTATTGGTTTCATATCTTTGTGATTTTATTCGTGCACAAACTTGATCGGTTGGGATCCGACTAGATCCGGTTTATCTTTGATAGACTTACTAGTCGTACTTAGATCGACAAGCTATCATTTGTTGGTACTCTTTAATATCTGAATTTGGTAGTTCTGTTTGACTTGATTTGGAAGATCTAACCTGACAAATGCGTTTAATTGATTTTAAACATAATAACCTTTGCTAAATCTCAACTATAATATCTCTAATTAACTTCTCGGTATAAGAAGAGTGGTTACCAAACAAACTAGTCATTTACTATTTGGAAGACGATCTAAAGGGTTGAGTGCCTAAAGTCTTCATAGAAACTGAAGCAACTTAAGATAGTGGAATATATCTTAGGATTCACATGCGTTGGAAAGATTGGTCATAGGTGCAGGGATACTGAGTAAACTAGGTAACTAGGGGTTGTTTACTAGGTCTCAACTATATGAAGTTGGTAGTGGTCTTTGCATAACGACTTAATTATGAGAGTATTCAATACTCAACTAGGTCCCATGGTTTTTCTGCATTTGCGGTTTGCTCATTAAAAAAATCATGTTGTGTCATTACTTTTACTTTCCGTAATTATAATTATTATTTTATTTATAATCAAAAGTAAATACAATGTACGTTAATCTCAAATACTTGGGTCGATCCTTATAGTTAGGTTCTATTTCGAACTAGTAAATATTACTAAATGTATACCTTGTGGTTGATTTCTTCTTGACAGTCTCTATCTATATCAAAAATATTACAGGAACTTGGTACCCTTGTCATTTTAATTGGTATCAAAGCAGGAAAACACGAAAAGATTCTTGATTTTGACATGTGTTTTGGGGTAAAAACTGATTCTGCTGTTTTAGGTAAATTTGGGTGTGTTGATGAGAAACGGATTCAAAACCTAAACAAATGCACTGCACGAGAGTACTTTTAGGTTCGAGAGATCAATCTGTAAGACTCCGGCCTAAACCAAGAAATGGTCGTTCCATATTCAATTCGGTCACAAAGTGAAGGAGAAGGGTTGATCTTAGGGATGGAAGTAAAGAAGGTGTTGAGATCGGAATGTTGAATTACGAAGGTGTGGCTGTTTTATGACTTATATCAGAATGTGGAACTGGCTTGCAGAATGTAAGCTATTATTTCTGGGTGTTTTCTGGATACCTGTGTTAATAACACTTGTATTGTGTTTGAAATAGGTTGAAATCCTATTTATACAAGTCATGTTCGACTCGTAGGAAGTAGAGGTGATTCAGCAGTAGAGAGGTGGGGTTGTGTAAAAACGTGGTGATCACCACATTTCCATTATGAGGGAAAACTGGTCACACTTTCACCCACTACTCTCATTGTTTTTAACCGTCCGTTATTTCCTGACACTTTCTCGTAATGGGCGCATTGCATGCCGCACGTTGTAAACCTCCAGAATAATACCCTAGTGAGCATCCCCCAGTTTGTGACATGTTTGATGTCTCGAGTAAATGGGTCAAGTCGTGAGACTTGCCGCTAAAAGAAGCACATAGTGATTTTAGGTCAAATAATAAAATTATTTTTGAAATCAATATTTATAAAACATTTTATAATCGATGTTTATAAAGCATTGCTTTTAAACAAGCAGCTAAAAATAAATGATGTGCAGGAAGCATCGTTGTTTTAGAGCTCGTCCAAATTAGTCGCGAGTTGAATATCTTAAAAAGAGTGTGACCACCCTCTTTCATGGAGTTGGTAGGAGCTACGCCCGCATCCTAGGGAGTGGCCGATCAGTCCCTATAGGAGAGTGGGGACTAGTATCTATTCTAAAATCCTATCGATCGATCTAGGTTGGGTCTGGACCACTTAAATAGGCTAGCCAAGTCGAGTGAAGGAGTCGATTTGCGATAGTTAATGACTGTTGTTGAATCATACACGTAGCGCGAATGGCCACCTTGAAGTGATCGTTTTGGGATCCTATGAATGAGTCATGACTTGGCCTATCATTCCCTATGGAGGAGGGGTGGCCGGTGATCACGGCGTCATCCTGTTGGTCATCTAGAATCCGATCTAAATCGTCCGACCAACCTAGCGAAGTTGGACGAACGAGATGATTTGAGGCAGTTGTATGCTGTCGCTGATTGTATTTTAGGGTTTGATGCCATGCGTCCACCCTACCATTGGGCCGAATGATTTGTGGCATTTTCCACTGATTTGGATAGGTCGATTAGGTATATGCACAGATGGGTTACTAGTGAGTGTGCAAGCATCTCGTTGGCCTCCCGAAATTAAATCTAGGTCATCCGACTAGCTAGAATGGAGAAGATAGATGGTCGTGATCGATTTGCAGCAGTTGGGTAATGCAACTTATTAAATTTAGTGTTTTATAAGAGCGCGATCGCCATACTTTGGGTAAGCAGTTCAACATGCTTCTAGATCGCTGCATGTAGTTCGATCATCTGGGGATGGAGATGAGCCATCGCAGATCATGTTGGCACCTGTTGGATCGTCCAAAACACGATCTAAGTCGTCCAACTTGGTTGGCTAAGTTGGGAAGATGTGATGATTTTGAGACCGTTATGGTCGGTCTAGCTCGTTTGAGCTTTTCTTTCGCAGCGCGATCACCCTGGTTATGGTTAGCGATCAGAGTGATGTGGGTGAACTAAAGGGATCCGCTCATTTGGGATGTTAGTGGTCCCACCGGTGTACATTATGGAGGTTTCCTAGTTCCGCTAGGAATTGGCTAGGTTTTTTTAATTGTGTGGCCAAATCGTGTGGCCGCGATTGCTCTTTAAGACTGATATGGGCAGTCTAGATTTTCCTTAAGGAATTTAAGCGCGTCGATCGTGCTAAGCTTTAATAAAAAAAGCTCATTAACATGAAAATCTCTTTAACAGAGAGTGGTGTAGCATGTGCAAGTGTTTTCATGCGGGTCTCAATACTGACACTTCGGGAGATTCGTGCTACTCCGCTGCGAGTGAACATTAATCGTCATGTCATGCCTATATTGAGAGTTCTGCTGGGGAACATAGCATAGAAAAATACTAAGCGGGCAATGCTGGTGGAAAATAAAATTATAGAATATTTAGGATTGTTGTTATGCACCATTCTGAGTGAATTATATATATATATATATATATATATATATACAAATATATTGAATTGCTCAATACATTTGTGAGCGAAGAGGTTTATGCACTCATCACTTTCAAATGGCTTCTATTCCTTTGCATGATGACAACAAGTTTCAAAATTTTGACCCTGAACCAAAAACCACCATTAACATTAAGTCCCTTGCTTAGTACGTAACAGTGACATTGTTGCGGGGTAAGCACTAGATGGTGACAAATAAAGATAAACTTATGAGGCAAAGTAGACAGATGTTACCAGGAGACGTGAGTCGGCTTGTCCTTGGAACATGGAATGAGGAGTCCAGATGAGCGTTTCCCTAGCATGATATCGGTTGGCCCCATGTATATTAGGCAGACGGTTGGTTGGTGTTTATGGGTAAAAATTATTTCTGCTGGTTTTGGTATTTTTGGGTGTGTGAATGAGAAACGAATCTAAACCCTAAACAAATGCACTGTAGGGGAGTGCTTTTGATTTGAGAGATCAATCTGTACAATTCTGGCCTAAACCAAGAAATGGCCATTCCAGACTTGCTTCGGTTACAAAGTGAAGGAGATGGGGTTGATCTTAGGGAGGGAAGCGAAGATGGTGTTGAGATTGCGAAGGTGTTGGATGTTTATGACTTGTATCATAATAGTGATTTCTGGATACTGATGACAACACTTGGTTTTTCTATGTTGTTTGGAAATAGGCAAAGGACCTATTTATACAAGTCATTGAGCGCAAACCCTCATCTCGTAGGAAGTGGAGGAAGTTGAGTGATGGAGTAGTGGGTTCGTGTGGGTGATTGCACGATCACACCTTATCCCACTTCCCTCATCATCTTAACCGTCCATACCTCTTAACACGTTCTTGATGGCGCGTTGCATGCTGTAAACCGCCAGACCAATACCCCGGTAAGTATCCCCCATTTTGTGACATGCTTGATGTCTCGAATGAGTGGATCGTGGGACCCACAAGAAGTAGCATACGGTGCTAGATTAAATAACTGAGTTATTTAGGAAATCGATATTCATGAAATATCATGTATACTTTATGCATGTAATGCATCGAATATAATCAATATGTATGAAGCATCTCTGTTTTAGAGCTTAACGGAGTAAGTCGCGGATTAAGAGTCTCAAAATAGCTGCATGCCCAACCATCTTCGAGTGATTGTTTGGAGGCCGCATGGGTGGGACATCCCTTGGACGACCACTCCTTGTGGTAGAGTGACGGGAGGTGATCAACAAGGTACCTCATTGGACGTTTAACGCTTAGCCTAGGCTGCCTGACCAAGCTGGCAAAGTTAGACGGACGAGATGATTACGACACATATTTGCGACAGTTGATGATTTTTAGGGTTTTAAAGTGGTGCGCAAGCATCACTTTTCAGCGTGACCGAAATCAAGCATGAACGATGTTTTTGGTGGGACCGACCTGGCATACATGTAGACGGCTTGCCGGTATACATGTCCATACCATTATGTCTCGCGGAGGTACGATCAATTTGCGACAGGAATCATACCCCGCAAAGGACTTTAGGGGGGCCACGACATGCCACCTTTGGGGCATGCATTTTGAGGCTCCTGGTCCACTTCGGCCGGCCAGTCACACACACAGGTGGGCCCGCAGTGATCACGTTGATGCTCCCTCGACCTCCTTACTCTATATCTACACCCTCCATCCGAGCTGGTGAAAATGGATGGTCGTGATCAATCTGCGACACATATACCATGCCGCAAACCTTAATTATGGGTTTGGGACGGTCACGCGCGTGCAACTTTAGCCAAGCGATTTAGCAAGATATGCTTCTCCTTTGGGGAGACCAACCGTGCGGGGCCTACGTTGGGCCGACGATGAACATATCCGTACCTGTCTGATGGTCGTAGGCGTGATCTAATCCATCCAAACATGCTGGAGAAGTTGGATGGTTGTGATCGATTTAAGACACTAGTGGGATTTCCGCGACCCCTTTAAGCCTCACGTCAGCCACACTTCGAGCAAGCGCTCATTGCTCTAGGTGTAGGAGAAGAATCTCGCAACAACAACGCTCTTGCAAGGATTTCTACCACACATGGCAAGTGTCGCAAATAATTATAAGAAATGACGAAATATGTGAAGATTTTATCATTATTCGCAAGAATAAGGTGATAGTTCGCAATAAATGTAGCAAGAAGGAAGAATCCTGCGAGACATGGAGAGACTTGAGGGAAATGTAACAGAAACTTGAGAGAAATGAAGAAAGCTTGCGAAAGATATTACCGCAGAACTCAGATCCGAAATTAAGGGAAAGCTTAGCTATAAATGAGCTGTCATCCGCTATGTAATTACCTATATAAAGAAGAGAGCAGGAGAGAGAAAGGGGGAGATAATTTTAGGAAGAGAAAGAAAGATATTTTGTAGAGAGAGATTTTTAGAGAGAGAAAATGTATTTTCTTTATCATCTTCTTCCCCAAAACTAGATCTAGAATTCTTCCAAGAACTCCATTAATGGAGATTGTAAATGTAAATTGATGTAGCTACAAATTATCATAGTGAATAACCGTGGATGTAGATCACATTGATCGAACCACGTAAAAAATATTGGTGTCCATTTATAATTTTAGTATTTTTATCACCAATTTTATATTTAGATCTAGAAATTGTTATCAAGATATGATAAGGGGTGTGTTGTAGGTTTTCCTGCAATTACATTTTGGCGCTAGAAACAGGGACTGCTAATCGTTGTATAGAAGAAGATTCAAAGAAATTAATTATTAAGAAGTTGGATCTGTAAAATTCAGGGATAACGGAGTAATACAAATAGTAGATGAAGGGAAAGAGAGGCTGACAAACAGTAGCATATCTAAATCGCATTAAGTATTTTAGTTTTCAGGAGAGAAGTTGGCTACTGATGTTGATATCCTACGGGAATCTATGAACTTTAAAGGAAGAAATGGAGATGAAGAAAAAGTAGAAAAGAGAAACCAACCAAAGTCTTCATCAACAAATCAGGACAAATCTTTACCCTATTTCTTTTATACTCTGTTCGTACGTTTAGATCTGGGAGTGTTAAAGAAAATTTTTGAAAAAGAATTCTTTAAAAACAATCCTCTTTTCCTACATAAATTAGATTTTTCACAAACATATTTGTCTGAAATCAATTGAAATTGCAGATACATCACCAGCGAGTCTTTGATGATAAACCTGTTTAATGAGTTTCAAAAATATAAATTATTGTGATTTAAAAATGAGTCGAAGATTTTTCAGATATGATTTTCACATTTCATTTACGCATTAGCTTAAAGATTTTCTAATTTTCCCATCTGATCATTGTTTTGATACTTGCGAGGACAAAAATTCGCAGGATAGACTTGTTAGTGATGAACGAACCATCATTATAATGTAAAAAAGAAGAGCACGTGCAGTTCAATGCCATATAGAAACATCAAAATTAATAATGAAAATAACTACTTGCGAAATAATCAAAAAGAGGGAAGCAAAGAAAAAGAAGTACGGTCATTACCTGGCGAACAAAAGAGATTCTGCGGTGTTGGTTTTCGCCTCATCAGGTAACTAAAGAAGCAGAATTTCTTAGAAAGGAGCAAAGAAGACAATGAAGATATCAATCCATTAGACATGGCGGAGAGGGAGCTGTGACAATTTATGAACAACGAAGAAACCCGGTACAAAGAAGAACAGTTACGCAGGAGTTTATAATTGAGAACCAATGGATCTCTAAAATGATGAGTACTCAGGAACTTATCTGGTATAGCAGCAGAACTAGCGTCAGTCACATCACCACCTACATTCTTCCAATCAGCCCCTTTCAACAAATCTTTGTTCTCCTCTATCCCCATAACAAGTACTATAGTCTAGTATTCCACTCTCAAGAACTGATCAAAGTTACGCATAAGCAAATATCAGAAGCAAACGCTTAACAACCCCTCTTTCTTCAAATTTATTGTCAGTTCACCCAAGGACGGACCATAGAAAGTAGAAACTCCATTTCATTTTGAGTTGTGGGCTGAAAATATGAAGCATGTCTAAGAAGAAAAATTCTCACCACCTATTAATTCTTACAACACGGAATTTTGGGAAAGTTAACTAGCGAACCATTAAGTCTAGCGAAGTTAACTCGCAACAGAGAGGAATGAGATAACTTGCTTTCCTTGAATCTAATGATATCACGCAGATGTTAACTCGCAGGATATCGTAATTCAGAAGGTGAAGGAAAAGAAAGACGCACACAGGAGAAGAAGAAGAGCAGAAAAAGACAAAGTTTGTGTAAAGAGCGATTACATTAGGATATATTTTGCGAAGCTTACTACCTTAACACAAACAGCGGTTCGCATAGGTGGTTTGAGTTGTAGAAAACAAGATATAGGCCACGGGTTCGAGTCTTCATAATCACGTAGAATTTTTTGTTTTTTCTCGCAAATGTTTACATCCTAAGCATTTCCTTCGCAGAAGTTCACCATGCAGACATTTGCAGCATGACCAAGGCTTCAGTTTACTTTGCAGATTATTTCGCAGATATCTTATTTTCAAATACCCGCCTGAAGTAACCAGCAAGACCAATTCACTTAAGCCCATTAAAAGTAAGCCAAGCTATTTCACGCAGGCAATTGAGTAGCGAGAAAGTGAAATCCAATTTCCGCAGGATGCTTTTATTTCACATAAGAAGAATTCGCCAAGAATGGTTATAGGAAGGAATTTGGTATTTCATTACTTCGCAAAATCTTTCCTTCTCTCGCAATAAGAAAATGGGAGATTACTTCGCAAACATATTTCACAAAAAATGGTTAGAAATGTTGGTATGGCCCAACATTATACAAGAGGCAGATCAAGAGTTAATTTTGCAAGACTTCATTTCTCATTTCTTCTCAATTTTCAAGCAAATCATATACTTCCCAAGAGACAACAACAAGCCGCAAAAGATAAGTACCATTTCCTTGAATATTTTATCTATGATTTTTGCGAGAAAGATTTTTGATTTTATTTATCAAAAGCGATATATAATCGCAAGATTTCTAAAATTTCTAAGATTTCAAAACATTTCAAAGATTTTTTAGATTGCGATACAATCGCAAGATTCAAAAAAAGAATTCATCGCAAAAATTTAAAGATCTCAAAATTTTTCAAAGATTTCAAAGTTACAAAAAAAAAATTAAATTAAATTAAATTAATATATTTCTATAAAACATTTTTGATTTAAAGACGCGATATAATCGCAAGATTTCAAAGAAGATTTCAAAATATTTTACAGAGAATTTACTTCAAAAATGATATTATGAGAATGAAAGAAGAAATGACAGAAATGAAAGAAAGAATGAAAGAATGAATGAAGCAATGCGAAATTATCGCAAGAAATGCGAATAAAATTTCGCAAGAGAGAAATGCAAATTCATAAGATGGGCGCAAATCACCTAAAAACACATAAGAATGGGACGAACCTTTATGGCGTACACCCTAGTTCGCGGATTCTATTCCGTAAGAGGCAATGTCCTTAAAGTGCGTCATAAGGGGGGTATCTCTTTGCATGACTATGGGAAAGGCTATACTGCTGCTGGAACCTAGTCATGGAGATTTGGGATTATAGAAAATCCATCCAGGAGAGATAACTTGGATTCCCAGCTTTATAAGGTTATACCCTGGTTGGGCGCCCGAGAGTTTCTCCTAAGGAATGAAAAGTATGATCAAGGCGCAGAGGTACACAGTTGAGCTGTGGGTGCCCGGGACGGATGAACCTACCCTGGCCATCCATGGAAAGTCTTGGCTTACGATGTGTTCGGCCCGAAGAAAACACCTATAAGGTGTAGTCTCATAAATATAAGCCATATAGGCATAAAGGATAAGAGGCTACGAAAACAACTGGTTGTTTCTAGAACCGGATGGGAGGAGCTAGTCTTGTATGGCAGAAGTACGTCTCCTTGAAGGGGCAACCAGGGGGAGAGATAAGGGCGATACCCTCCATTAGGGAGCTGTGTATCAAAAGAGACGGCAATGTCATGGGAATTTATATTCGCAAGAATATATAAGCCCGTCATATTATCGCGTGACACAGACGGCAATGTCATGGGACTTTATATTCGCAAGAATATTTAGGCCCGTCATATTGTCGCGTAACAGGCCAAAAAGCCTTACGATAAATGTTAAGATGAGATCAATGGGTTTTTGCGATAAGACTAATGTTAATATGAGATCAATGATAAGAGGATATAAATCGCAAAGACGTCCTGCGATTTTATCGCAAAGACGGCAATGTCATAAGTCTTAAAGAGCAAGGAGAAAGATTAATCTCACAAGATGGCTTAGACTTATCATATTGTCGCAGAGATCAAAATAAATGATAAGACAAGATCAATGGATTATTACATGAAAATCTAAGAATGTCCTGCGATCTTGTCGCAAACAAGTGGCATAATAAGACCTTTAACTAGGAAGGAAAAATAATACCACAAGAGAGGTTATACCTAAAAGCGTATAACAGATTGCTAACGACTTTATATTAGTCTAATTTCATTTATCATATTGAAGATCAATAACAAGAGGCAAGTATGAGAATGCATAGAATGGAAATTACAATTTGTCGCAGAAAATAGTCGCAAGAAAGAAAGAGAGAAGTACACAAGTTTTACAAAAAGAAGATCCAAAAGAGAAAATAAGACCACTAGAGAGAACGCAAGTAAACTTGCGAAGATGATTATATTGCAGGAATAAACGGTGGAGAAAATAACAATGAGATACAATGAGCCAGAAAAATGAGGCACAAGAGAATAAACTTGCGAGAATAAAGAGAAATGCTCACACTAGAGAAAAAGTCAAAGAAATGGAGAATGGAGGCAATTTAAAGATACATCAATTTTACCGCGGCAAAATGAGATAAGTAACCCAAACATTAGCTATACATTACAATAGATAAGCATTCTCATCATACTCACATTTTAAAAGCATTGCATAAGCATTTCATGGCATAAGCATCGCATACACATTTCATAACATAATCATTACATAAATATTATATTCGCACAAGTATTTTACAAAATTTTACAGAGTAATACCGCGAAATTTCGCAGGACTATTTGCGACACTATTCGCAGAACTATTTGCGACATTATTCGCAGAACTATTCATAATTCGCAGTACTATTTGCGGCACTATTCAGAACTTCGCATAAATGTTCAAAAATTCGCAGAAAAACTCAGAAATGTTCAGAAATTAACAGGGTTATTCATAATCACGCAGACTCATTCATAAAATCGTAGATTCATCCAGAATTTCGCAGGAATTGTGACTATTTCGCAGAATGTGATTAATTTCTTAAAGTGATTACCACTTGAGGCAGAGGCAAGATAAGAATAGAGACGCAATTTAATCATTCAACATTTTCTCAAGGATTCTCCTTCATAGATAAAGAACAGAGGCAATTATGGATTACCAAGAAAATATTTTATGTTCTTTATCTTCTCGGCAAGAATCATTTCCAAAATGGGCATGAATTCTCACCAAAAATGAAGAAATAATTTCGCATGAATAGAGGCAATATTTTTCATTCAAGAGCAGATACTTCATATATTTCGAGGATTGAGTACTTCTTATACTTCTTCAAGGATACTTCGCATACTTCATACTTCGTGTACTTCAAAAGATGATACTTCTAATTATTTTTCAAAGCTTCAGAACTTCGCAAAAGAATAGAGGCAAGTATATACTTTTTAAGTTTGGTATTCTTTCGCTAGTTACTTCGTCAACAAAGGTTAGAGACTACTACAACAACGAGTTTTTTCTTAAAGATTGCTCTTCAAGCAATATTCAAGAAAAAAAAGGCAAAATGTAGGAGCAGAATCTCGCAACAACAACGCTCTTGCAAGGATTTCTGCCACACATGGAAAGTGTCACAAATAATTATAAGAAATGATGAAATATGTGAAGATTTTATCATTATTCGCAAGAATAAGGTGATAGTTCGCAAGAAATGTAGCAAGAAGGAAGAATCCTGCGATACATGGAGAGACTTGAGGGAAATGTAACAGAAACTTGAGAGAAATGAAGAAAGCTTGCGAAAGATATTACCGCAGAACTCAGATCCGAAATTAAGGGAAAGCTTAGCTATAAATGAGCTTCCATGAGCTGTCATCCGCTATGTAATTACCTATATAAAGAAGAGAGCAGGATAGAGAAAGGGGTAGATAATTTTAGGAAGAGAGAGAAAGATATTTTGCAGAGAGAGATTTTTAGAGAGAGAAAATGTATTTTCTTTATCATCTTCTTCCCCAAAACTAGATCTAGAATTCTTCCAAGAACTCCATTAATGGAGATTGTAAATGTAAATTGATGTAGCTAAAAATTATCATAGTGAAGAACCGTGGATGTTGATCACATTGATCGAACCACGTAAAAAATCTTGGTGTCCATTTATAATTTTAGTATTTTTATCACCATTTTTATATTTAGATCTAGAAATTGTTATCAAGATATGATAAGGGGTGTGTTGTAGGTTTTCCTGCAATTACACTAGGGCTAGGTCATGAGAAAACCGATCAAGTAGGTGAAGAGTGGTCCCGCCAAATATGCATACCAGCACTTCACCAATCAATCACGGGACGATCCAAGCAGTCCAACTTGGCTGGCAAAGTTGGACGGTCGTGACTTCTTTTGAGACTGTCTTTGACAACCTTGATCGTATGAGCCACTATAACCAGCATGATACACTCCATACCAGCTCGACCATCCTACTTCAGGTCTGGCGTTCGGTGGCTGTTTGGGGGCATAGCATGTGTTCGACCGGCCAGGGCATAAACGGGTCCGCTGGTGGTCATTGCGGTGATCGCCTGCTCCTGTTAGGGTTCGTCTAGGCTGGTTAAATCATGCAGCCAACTTTCGTGGCCGTGATCGTTTCTGAGACTAATTTAGTCAGTCTAGATTTTCCTTAAGGAAATCAAATGGTTTCGATCGAGCTGAGAGTGGATCGACTCGAAATTCTCTTTGTCAGAGAGTAGCATGTATGGGTATTTCGTGCATGTCTCAAAATTGGCACTTGGAGATGCATGTTACTCTGCTGAGAGTGAACACTCAGTCATTATGTCATGCTAATAATGAGAGTTCTGTTGAGAACAACACATGAAATATTAGGCAAATCATGCATTAATTAATAATGCTATAAATTCACAGAATATTTGGGATTGTTGTTACATGCACCATTCTAGGTGAATTATGTATATTTATCAAATTGCTTCAAATAAATAAAGCGAGTGATTTTCTATGCTCATTGCTTATCAAATGGCTTTATCCTTTGCAGGATGTCTGCATATTAAAATTGGTTTTACAATTTTAGTCCTGAACTAAAATCCACCATCAACATTAAGTCCCCTGCCTAGCATATAATAGTTGCATAATTGTGGGGTCGGCATGAGATGGTGACGCATACAACATAAAATACAAGATAAAATAAGTTTGTCTGGAGGGACTCTGACCGACCGTGTTTGCAATCATCCGCGTGAGCACGCCGGGCGCGATCACGGGCCTTGGTGGGACCGGTTTCCTCCTTTGGTTGTTTGAGCCAAGAAGGGAATCCTTCTTCTCCCAGGATTCTCCAGTTACTCGTGTATAAAATGGTGTTAACCTTTATATTTTTCCCTTACTTCCTCTTTTTTTTCTTTTTCTCGCTCGACCAACTCTCGTCCGTGGCCGAGCTTTGCCACCGCCGTACCGCCGTCGCTTGATAGATGTAGAATACACCGTATTTAATATCTATTGGTTATGCTTTCTTTACTATTTTTCTTGTAAATCATGTATTTTACGCGTTTTTTGAGTTTTGTAGCTACTTTAGAGTCATACGGAAGAAAAGAAGAAGAAATGATCCAAGACTGCACGCTGAGGGCAAAATCATCATTTCATTAAGGGTAAACACTATTTGGAGCCCAACCAAGGTTAAGGGGATACTACTGGGTGGCCACATCCCAGCTCAGTGGGTGCAAATATCCGCCTCAATACTTATACCCTAATTCAGTCGAGAAGATATTATCTTCTCCTCTTTTGAAGAATAGGGCTGCTGCTACTAAAACTGAGAGGAGGAAATCAAATCGAGGAAGATGAAATTGATGGAAACCAGAGAAGGAGAAGATGGAAAGGGTTCTTGTGATTTAGGTGCTGTCGATTTTGTGTGACATAGATAAGAAATCGAAGATGAATTTATTTCCAGGGTTTGAAAGAATTAGGGTCTACTGTTGTTCAATTGAAGCTAAGATGGACTCGAATCTATGGTGGTGAACTGATAAGGGTTTGTTTTTGCTACTGATTCTATTGATGGCTATGAAAATTAAGGATGGGTATGATCCAGATTTAGTTGACGTAGCAAGAACTACAAAGGGAAGATAAGATGGTTGTTGTCGTGAACTAAATGGGATTTTGGGTTGAATCTGGAAGAGACGGCAGCGAGATTGAAATGGGTTTGATTGTTCAGATGATGGAAGATGTTTGTGATGCTGAGAAGTCTGAGAAATTAGTGAAGAAGAACATGGTAATGGTGTTGATGGTTTGACTTGGGTTTGCCGGAATAAAAGAGAATGGGTTCTCTGAGTTCATCAGTCAAAAAAAAAGGAAATGAAGAGAGTGAATAGGCTATGATGATTCTGTGGTTAAAGTATGTTCTTGGTGATTCAGATGAAAAAGGATTTGGTGCTGTTGTGTTAATGTTAAAGATGATAAACCTACTGTTGCCATTAATATGAGAATGGTGAAGTTCTGTTGAATGCGTATGAAGAAAAATAGATGTATGTTAGGTTTTTGAATGATTGTTACAGGTGAAGACCAAAAATTGAGGCCTGAATTCGGCCGGGAATAGCCAAAAAATAGACGGAACTCTGTCGTATTTTTATACCGACGAGTTAACTCAGAGCCGGCCGTTGAGACGATTCAACTCACACCACTAAGGCCGAGTAAGCCGAATCAGCTCTGAGTTAGACGACTTACTAAGAAGATGACTCTCTCCTCCACCTGACCAGTTGACTGACAGTTTGACCATAATGACTGTTAAAATTAACAGAACAGTGACGAAATATTCTTTCAATGGGAAGAATCGCAGGTAACCGGCGGTGACGGATGCCAGCCAACTTCCGGCAGAAAACCCAGTTTCCCGACGACCCAAAGTTGCAGAATTTTGTGTGAGTTTTTCTCATGGGTGTGAAGACTTGGGTTTGGAATTGGATGGAGAATTGGGCTTGAATTTGGAAAGAGGAGATGGAAGATTTGAGAAAGGCTTGAACTTGGAAATTGAATTGCTAAAGGAAAGGGATTCTATTCCTTGGAAGATTTGGAGAGCATTGAAGCCTATAAATAGAGAAGTTCTCTACTTTTCTATAGACATCTTTTTGCACACCTCTATACACACAACACTTCTCTTTTCTTTATTCTTTGTGTGAACTCCTTAGCATGAGTAGCTAATTTTATTGATTGAGGATGAATTCCTAGTTCTTAACATATGATTTGAGTTTTATTTTAAACTTATTTTGAAGTTTTTCACATGATTATCGTTTGTTTTTACTAATATGAGTGTTTATGATTGATTGATAGGTTGTTTAGAGTGCACGCTAAATTGATTTGTTAATTTGATCTAAAGCTAGTGAAAGTTAGGGAATACGTAATAGTTTCTTGACTCTTTGCACAAGTAGAAAACACGAGACCTTGCGGAGGGATTCCGTGGAGCAATTGTGTGTGAAAACAATGCTAGAAAGTGGACCAAGCGAACCGAGTCTAACTACTAGTACTAAACCTAAATTCATAAATCTTAATGCGTTCGGGGAATTACATCTTGTAAGCGAACCTAAACGTGGTTCTTTTGAATAGAATCTGATAACTAAGCGAACCTGTTACTTAGTGGAATAAGGAATTTTGGGGTTAGCTAAGCGAACCTGCTATCCTACGGTTGGTGATAATCTGTGACTAATAAAAAGTGGAAAAGAACATAACTTGAATTATTGTTTTGCAGCGAAGAAGGATTCCTTGGTCTTGTTTCTCTTATTGATTTCAACTTTATCTTTTTAATTGCTTTGTTTATTTATTTTATTTAATTTCTTTTGCTCTTAATATCTAAAACCAAAACCCCCCTTTTTGTGACAATTAAACAACTAAAACCTCTTTCTCCTCGTGGGAACAAATTTGACTACCCTATATTACTTGTTAATTAGGTAATAAAATAATAATTAATTTGTTGTGGTTACGACACACATCAAATTTTGGCGCCGTTGTCGGGGAGCAGCGGACGGTTTTAGTTGTTTTCTTTTTACTTTTTGCTTTATTCTTGCTTTGTTAGATTATATTATCGTATCTAACTTAGTTTTTGAGCATTGTTTTTAAGGTACCGGTTTTCCATGTATGGTGGACAAGAGCAAGCATATTACAACAATCAATACGGTTTTCAACCTTAACATTATGGCAACTTCCAACAATCCTTAGGATACAATCAAAACCAATCTTTTGGCTATGATCAATATCCTACGGAACCTTATGTGGATATTCTCATACATATCAACAACCGTGTAGTGGGTATGTAAGTCAATCACCAAGGTGGGATAAGTCTACTTCTAATTGGCTTCGTTCGAGTTGTATGGAAATTATCAATGATTTGCAAGACATGCGACAAATACTAGACCATGATCGAAAGAATGTCGGACAAACCAATTTCTGCAACAAGTTTTCTTACCCGACTCCGGATCGTAGTTATGATCATCCACCCATTCAAAGGGAAGAGTCATGAGAAAGAGAAACTATTGTGGCCAACGGTGGTAAGCGTGTGAACGTCAGGAAACTTGCACAAAAATTATACAAATTGGAAGATGATGGAGACTCGGAAGAGCTTGTCGCAGAAATTAGTAGTACCATTCATATGGAACTTAAACGATATCTGGATAAAGGTTATGAAACCGATGAAGATTCTTATTATGGTGAGTCTGAAAATGGAGATGATTGTGTTGAAAATGACCAACCTTTGGAGACTTTTGATGACGCTAGTGTAGCTTACTCGAGCCTTGATCTTAATAATGATCAATCACCTATTCAAAAGGTAGAGCTTGAGGAAGATGCATTTAGTTCTTGGAAAAAATTCCTTAGGGAAACATATGAGTCCGCGGAAGTGTATGAGCATTGCAACAATGAGGAAGTTATTCCAACTCCGGATCATAATAAGGATCCTTCACTTATTCTAAAGGAGGAGATTGGGTGTGACTTACCTATTGTTGTAAACGGTGTAACACCTTCACAAGAAGATCTTACAATTTAAACACAAGAAGATTTTATGAGAGAAGAATGGCCCGATTTCGATGATGAAAATATGATGCTCGATAATGAAACCGAATTGATTGAATTCGTGGAAGACCCAATTGAACTTGCCAATGATTTTAATGATGCCAAAACTTTGGTTGAGATAGAGAATAATGAAGAATGGTTGGAAGGTTTGATAGAGGACCATGATATGCAAGAGGTAAGTAATTCGCTTGAATTTTTTAAGGATGAAGAAGATACCGTAATACAAGAAATTGTGCAAGGTTTGTCTAGCCATTTGCATATTAATTCTTCTCCTTTACCTATTATTGGTTTGAATGTATGTTCTTCGAAAGTATTTTTGGATGATTTTGTTTCTCGATATCCACCATTAGAAACACTTGATGCTAACACTATGCAGGTTTTCCAAGAGGAATCCATAGAAATTCCCAAATTCTATGTTCTTTATACACTTCCGGGTGTGGACAAGAATAAATGTGGGGGGAATTTCTATCAAACAATAAATTTACTACTCTTTTCTTGTGCTAACATTTGTATGAAGCTATTGTTTGCAAAACAGGTACTATGGGTGGATCCCCAAATTTTCCGATTGTTAGTATATGGGGAGTGAATCTTACAAGTGGAAAGTAGGGACGTCGACTTTAAAACAAGCGCTTAATGGGAGGCAACCCATAGGTTTTGTATTTCTTATCCTTTTATTTTGCTTTTTATTATTTTATTTATTTTTCTTGTTCCATATCATGTTAGGATTTCCCACCTTGACTTTACTAGGAAGATTCAATTACATTGAGGACAATGTAAGGTTTAAGTGTGGGGGAGTGGTTAAAAGAAAAGAAAAAAGCATAAAACCTCCAACTTTTAGAGATTTTAGAGTCACTTGCATACTTCTAGGTATGTTTACATAGAGAATAATTCTGACATACATAACTGAACTTGGAAGTGTTAGGGAACTACTTTCGGATTTCTTGCTTGTTAGAGTGTTAAATAATGGATTTAATCATGCCGGTGATGCAAATTAGGAGCAGAGAAGAATGCATTATTAGAGTTGCTGATCAATCATTAGTGGAGACTACCCATTTTTATATCATGTGAGGCACCGACCAGAATTCTTCCATTTGACTAAAAAGCTTTCTTTTGAGTGTGTGTCACCGTACGTTAATTCCGGGTAGAATGGTGAGCTACCCAACTTCACACCAATTTCAGCACTATTTTTGATCTCTTGAGTGCTAATTTTTGTCAATCATGAGGGTGACGTCTATTGATGAAAGCCTCCTTCTTGTAATTCGATTTTCAGTTAGCACCATTCTCTCTCTCGACAACAACGGGTCCATAGAAACACCATAATCATCAACAAGGGAGCGACTTCAAAATCTACAAGGAAAGTTGAAGACGTTTAAGGTTTACAAGTAACAATGGGACAAGAAAAAGATAAATTTCATATTCAAGTAAAGCAACATAGAATGAGAAGATTTTTGTATATGTGTTGAAGACTTACAATACAATGAGCATAATTATATATCCAAGTTGAAGAGTTATTTACAAGAGCAAAGAAAATCAAAAGGTGAGAATTATTGAAGTTTATGATTTCGGGACGATAGAAGTTGTGGAGAATCAAGCGGTAAAGTACTCTTCCCACGGCCATGGTTTGTTTTATTTTTCACTTTTTTTTGTATTTTATTTCTCTTGCCTCCATTTAAAAATAAAAAAAAATTGAAAAAAAAATTGAAAAAAAAAATTGAAAAAAAAAATGAAAGAAAAGAAGAAAATATAAGACAAGAGAAAATCTTTTATCATTGTTTTTATTTAATAAGCCGTGGGGAAGGAAAAATCTATAAGGAAGTTTCAAGCGACAAGGATTTTAAGGTAAAGAGTTACAAATTGTCAAGGATCTATGAAGTTCGAGAGTTTAACATCAATAGTTGAAGCCGAAGCCGAAGACCAATAAGGTGAAGACGAGAAGCAAAGACGTTTCTATTGGATTCCGTGAGAGTAGTGTTATCATAATTGGCAATCGGATGTGAAGTTAAGTAAGTAATCTCATCCTCGATAATAGTGGTTTATTTCCATTCTTAGAGATCGTCATAAAAATTGTTTTTCAAAATGTTAAGAGATGTGGTTTTTAAAATATTTCGGAAGCTGTCCTTCCCACCATTCAACGTGTTGCAGGATTTCTCTCTTCATTCCCACCTGTACACATGTGAGACCATAAAAAATCCATCTTTTTGAGTGCAATTATCATAAAACCCTTTTTGGTGAGGTAGAAGTCGAGGCAAAATGCTTATTGATCGTTTCTAAAACACGCGTTCTCTCATTATGGTGTGGTTATTTCTCACTCAACATTTAAGAATGAGAATATTTTCTTTAGTATTTATAACTTCTTATTACTAGCATGCAGAAACTCTATGTCCTCATAACTCTTTGGATGCTTGGGATGCTGGAACGCTTTAAAGTTGTAAGTTTTAGATTGATTTGCTCGAGGACTAGCAAAGTCTAAGTGTGGGGGAATTTGATAGGTGTAGAATACAGCGTATTTAATATCTATTGGTTATGCTTTCTTTACTATTTTTCTTGTAAAACATGTATTTTATGCGTGTTTTGAGTTTTGTAGCTACTTTAGAGTCATACGGAAGAAAAGAAGAAGAAATGACCCAAAACTGCACGCTGAGGGCAAAATCGTCATTTCATTAGGGGAAAACACTATTTGGAGCCCAACCAAGGTTAAGGGGCTACTACTGGGTGGCCACATCCCAGCTCAGTGGGTGCAAATATCCGCCCCAATATTTATACCCTAATTCAGTCGAGAAGATATTATCTTCTCCTCTTTTGAAAAGCAGGGATGCTGCTACTAAAACTGAGAGGAGGAAATCAAATCGAGGAAGATGAAATTGATGGAAACCAGAGAAGGAGAAGATGGAAATGGGTCTTCTGATTTAGGTGTTGTCGAATTTGTGAGACAGAGAGAAGAAATCAAAGATGAATTCATTTCCAGGGTTTGAAAGAATTAGGGTCTACTGCTGTTCAATTGAAGCTAAGATGGACTCGAATCTATGGTAGTGAAATGATAAGGGTTTGCTGTTGCTACTGATTCTTTTGATGGATATGAAGATTAAGGATGGGTATGATCCAAATTTAGTTGTCGTAGCAAAAACTACAAAGGGAAGATAAGATGGTTGCTGCCGTGAACTAAATGGGATTTTGGGTTGAATCTGGAAGAGACGGCAGCGAGATTGAAATGGGTTTGATTGTTCAGATAATGGAAGATGTTTGTGATGCTGAGAAGTCTGAGAAATCAGTGAAGAAGAACATGATGATGGTGTTGATGGTTTGAGTTGGGTTTGCCGGAATAAAAGAGAATGGGTTCTCTAAGTTCATCAGTCGAAAAAAGGAAATGAAGAGAGTGAATGGGTTATGATGATTCTGTGGTTAAAGTATGTTCTTGATGATTCAAATGAAAAAGGATTTGGTGTTGTTTATGTTAATATTGAAGATGAGAAACCTACTGCTGCCGTTAATCTGAGAATGGTAAAATTCTGTTGAATGCGTATGAAGAAAAATAGATGTATGTTAGGTTTGTGAATGATTGTTATAGGTGAAGACCAAAAATTGAGGCCTGAATTCGGCCGGGAATAGCCATAAAATAGACGGAACTCTGTCGGATTTTTATACTGAAGAGTTAACTCAGTATCGGCAGTTGAGAATATTCAACTCACACCAGTAAGGCCGAGTAAGCCGAATCATCTCTGATTTAGACGACTGACTAAGAAGATGACTCTCTCCTCCACCTGACCAGTTGACTGACGGTTTGACCATAATGACCGTTAAATTTAACAGAACTATGACAGAATATTCCTTCAACGGGAAGAATCTCAGGTAACCGGTGATGACGGATGCCAGCCAACTTTCGGCAGAAAACCCAGTTTCCCGGCGACCCAAAGTTGCAGAATTTTGTGTGTGTTTTTCTCATGGGTGTGAAGATTTGGGTTTGGAATTGGATGGAGAATCGGGCTTGGATTTGGAAAAAGGAGATGGAAGATTTGAGAAAGGCTTGGACTTGGAAATTGAATTGCTAAAGGAAAGGGATTCCATTCCTTTGAAGATTTGGAGAGCATTGAAGCCTATAAATAGAGAAGTTCTCTACTTTTCTATAGACATATTTTTGCACACCTCTACACACACAACAGTTTTCTTTTCTTTATTCTTTGTGTGAACTCCTTAGCATGAGTATCTAATTTTATTGATTGAGGATGAATTCCTAGTTCTTAACATATGATTTGAGTTTTGTTTTAAACCTATTTTGAAGTTTTTTACATGATTATCGTTTGTTTTTACTAATATGAGTGTTTATGATTGATTGATAGGTTGTTTAGAGTGCACGCTAAATTGATTTGTTAATTTGATCTAAAGCTAGTGAAAGTTAGGGAATACGTAATAGTTTCTCGATTCTTTACACAAGTAGAAAACACGAGAACTTGCGGAGGGATTCCGTGGAGCAATTGTGTGTGAAAACAACACTAGAAAGTGGACCAAGCGAACCGAGTATAACTACTAGTACTAAACCTAAATTCATAAATCTTAATGCGTTCGGGGAATTACATATTTTAAGCGAACCTCAAGGTGGTTCTTTTGAATAGAATCTGATAACTAAGCGGACATGTTACTCAATGAAATAAGGAATTTTGGGGTTAGGTAAGCGAACCTGCTATCCTACGGTTGGTGATAATCTGTGACTAATAAAAAGTGGAAAAGAACATAACTTGAATTATTGTTTTGCAGCGAAGAAGGATTCCTTGGTCTTGTTTCTCTTATTGATTTCAACTTTATCTTTTTAATTGCTTTGTTTATTTATTTTATTTACTTTCTTTTGCTCTTAATATCTAAAGCCAAAACCCCCCTTTTTGTGACAATTTAACAACTAAAACCTCTTGCTCCTCGTGGGAACGAACTTGACTACCCTATATTACTTGTTAATTAGGTAGTAAAATAATAATTAGTTTGTTGTGGTTACGACACGCATCACCGCTCGTGCTCCGACTTTCGTCCGATAACGAGGAGGTAGGTGCTTCACCATCTTTCCTTGCTCTAACATTTTTTTTGTGTGGACGTAAACCTTCTTAGGCAAACCTCTTTTACTCTTTGAGAAAGCCATCCCGTTATAGATGAAACTTCTTTGCGAAATATATCATGATTAATTCTACCAACAGAATTGATATCAAAGCCTTCGATATTGCTAGGATTGCTTAGTAGAACAAGCCATGAATCCTATGAATGTACTTTTTTTTCTTCTCTTTTTTCATCGTTGCATGCAAAACCAAGCCTTAGGTTGTAATAAGATCCTGGCTTAGGCTTCGTGTACATGATCCCATGGATATAACTCGTCTGCTCCTTCACCCATAGAAAATCGTGCCACAACACGTGCAAACCTGAATAAATGTGGGCCCCACGTGTATACTTCGATCAAACGTCGGCCCTGTTGTGCCTGCTTCGCTCGAACGTAGGCCCGCCATGTGCTTGCTTCGTTTGAATGCCAACTTGGGCCCCACTGTTCTCATACTCTTCCACATCCAAGGAAGTATGCTTCACTGGCCGTGGGCGCATATCCCACGAAAAGATTTTTTTTTTTTTGATCTATCGGCTCTGACCATTAACACCCATATTGTATCGTATGCATGATTTCTCCCTTAGTACGAAGTCATGACTCTTTTCTTTTGCACTTCATTGTATTTGTTTGAAAATGAACAAAGAGGCTCTTGTTAAGATGTCACCTGGGGATAATGTTGTTGCCAAGTTGGGAGGTGTTGAAAACTCCAGAGACATGCCGAATATAGATGATAAACTGTTCACCGTGCCTTTTTCGAATGTTAGAAAACATTCTAGCCATAAGATAACTCTGCTTTCGGTTTCATAAAATGAAGAGGTTGCTCCGTCATCTTCTCCAGCATTCGTGATGAGATTCTGTCTTCGGAAGAATGAGTATCCGCCTTCTCCTATTGGCTTCAAGGTTTGCCACACTCCACTGAGTTATTATGAAGGATGGATGAGGCGCATGTTAATCAATGAGCGTATCAAAGATAACTTGACCAAAGCACAGATCATTGAGGCTGTTATGGCGTCTGCAACTCTTCACAATAAGAAAGACACTGCAGGTTTGATCACTTTTATTTCTCGATGGCGCCCCTCCATGCATACGACCATTTATATATGGGGAGAAATTACCATTACCATGGAAAGCATAGCCGTGTTGATGAATCTCCCTATTGCTGGAAGTTTTCACTATAAGCTATCTGACGCAGAAAACGCAATCCTCGATGCTATACTTCAAAAGGCGGGATATTATGACCAATATAAAAATGATGTGAAATGCTTTTATACTTGGTGGGTGTCTAAGTGGTCTCCTGCAAAGCCAAGGCCGGGTCAAAAACTGGATGATGAACTCAGCTTAGTTGCATTTTTGTCCTTGTGGCTGTCTAGGGACATCTTAGATGACGGCTCTGGGAACACGACCTAGTCATGTTTTCTATAAAATTAGCAAAAGGTGTGCTTCTCCCTTTGGGAGCCTTATTCCTTGGTTCATTATATTATCATCTGTATGCTTTGGCGGTAGACATGTATGCTTCCAACGGATATAGGAAAGCGGAATCATATATCCACATTGCTTTTCTCCAACCGTGTTTGTGGGAATATTTTAAAGGTTATTCTTTTGTCCCTGTAACTTCGCTCCCTGGTTTGTATGGCGGTTCAAAGATATTCCGTTGGCAGAATAGACGTCTAAAACCCGGGTTGAGACTTGTTGATTTTCTGGATAACGTGCATGCCATAGATTTCCGCCTGTGGGGACCGGTACATTCTTCCGTGATTCAATCGAAAACCTTTACTGTTTCCCCTAAAATTGTGTTGCATACTGAGGGAAAACCATGAGTCCTGGAGAAACCATCTTCCTGCAAAGTTGTATGCCAGGATACATTCCAACTTTCTTCGATGAGCTCCTTTCTGTGGTTTCTTATAATATTGACAGAGCCGCCCGCCAAATGGTATTTGACCAGGGTGTTCCATTCCGTCGTCCGCAAATACCTTCAAAGGATCTCATCTATTCTCAATGCTGACAACTTCATACCGGAGTAGAGCCTTCCATTATTTCCCATAAGAATAAAGCCAGTGGTGACTAGTAGGTATAAGGATTTTTGAAGGGAGCAACTATTAACTTTTCAGACATTTTCAGAAGAAGTTGTGACGACTCTCCGTGGTGAGCCATCTTCTTGGATTTTGAAGAAGCACAAACGATTGAAGCCGCTTCCGGGTAAACGAACCAGAGCTAACACTATTTGGTCGGTTGTCAGCCGACGCAAATATAATTTCACTTTCTTGCTTCACTAAAATAAAGTAGTATGCAATAAGAAAGAGTTCGTATCCACGGAGAGGCTTTTTGTTGTTATGCAAATTTTCAGTTTCTTAGTAACCAAGGGGGGGGGGGGGTTTGAGTTATCAAAGCTATAAAAATAATTTGAAAGCAATAAAGTAATCAATATGGAGAAAGTATTGGTCACGGGATAGTTTCATTCACAAACACATATTTTCATCAATGACTAGAATTGAAATTTAATCTCTCATTTACTAAAAGTCCTAGGATACCTTGATCGCAAGAATACCCCGCTAATTCCCTGATTTCATCACAACCACATTAAAAGATGCATATGTGAATTCTTCCTAGAAAGCAACCTAAAGTGTAAAAGCAAATTAGATTTAACTCCCTAAAAGCAATAAGTTATATGGAATAAGACTAATCAAGGCAATCGAAATGTGTAAAAGCACTAAATCAATTTAACCCCAGTTATGATTCATATGTGACTAGTAGGATATATCTCTACAAGCACTACCCACATTTATGATACTTAGAATCAGGAATTAACAACGTTTTCGTATTGAAAACCCTAATATAGCTCTAGAAATGAATGCAAATCGAATTGATTCCGGACTCAACCAATCAAACAATCAAATCATATACAATATAAACAATGAATCATAAACAATAAACTTGAGACAAAACTAATGCATTGAATCAGATTTTATTTGTGAAATCCACTTTATATCCCATAACCAATAAAAGGTATTTAGCTACTCATGGTTTTTAGATTCAACATAATTATTATCAAAAATAAATTGAAGAACATGAAAAATAAATGGAAGCAAACCATAGTCGCTGCTCTCCTCCAAAAACCCAGTAGAAAAATACGTGATATGATATGATAAGTCCCCTAAAAGAATAGAAACTTTTCTTTTTATAGCCTTTCAACTTTCCATATTAGGTCTTCAAATCCCAAAGTCCAATAGCAAGAAGTCCACTCAGCCCATGAACCAAGTGTGAGAAACCCATGTGAGAATATGTCCCAAAAATATGCTCACCGGAAAACTGGTGCACCGGCCGGAATCCGGCGCCGGAAAAATCTCAGGTGACCGGCAAAGTCCGCCCGGTCACCTGCGTACGAGTCAGCTCGGGTCGAGTTCAGCGAGTCAACTCGGAGTCAACTAAGCTAGTTGACATGAGTTGGTCCAATCCAAATGCTGCAGTTTACGGGCAAGATGGCTGTGTCTTCTCTGTTTCAGTCACGGCCAAGAGGGCTGTATTATGTTGCACCTTCTGTCACTTCCCCTGCACTTAGACTTTGATAGCCATGAGGGATGTGTCTTGCAACTCCATTTGTTTCCACTACCACCAATAAATTCAAAACCTCATTCATTCACCATCTTAAGGCAGCATAGATTCAAACATGCTATCCCTGATTTTTATGGAAACACACACAAGTTACAGCTGCAACAGTTCTCTTTCCTTGACTTTCCCTTTCATCACCAGCAGTAGCCTATCCATTGGTCAAACCATCCACACCTGCAACACACAATTGAATTTTTCCAGTGCCATTGCCTCATCTGAAATGCCTCAATCTGTGCTCCACCAGTTCTCTCATTAGTCACAACCTCTCCAACTGAGATAACTGCAACTCTGCAACACCAGCTGCTGCTCCACAAGAACCACTAATGCACTAGCTTGTGAGTACCAGAAACAACAACAACTCCATTCCAGAACCATCACACACATCTGAACTGTAACACTGAGCTCTGCAGTTTTGTAATTTCAGTTCCATGTTACTCATCTTCCCTGCAGTTTCTTATTACATAGCACCCTTTCCTAGGCATACATCTAAAGAATTCATTCAATATTTCAGAGAGTTCAATTCCTTCCTTCTTCATAACCAGTTCAACTGTCACTGATACAAACCCAAAATAGAGCTCCATAACTTCTCAGAATCACTATCAGGTCACCTCAGATTGATTTCACAATATCAGCACTCCAGCTAATGCCCATCAGTTCTTTCCCTGTAATTCAATGTCATTACCTCCTGAAACAGAAGCAACTCAACTTATTAAAATACACACACAGGCCTAAGACTAATAAGAATTCAAGCCTTCAAAACCCCTGAATTTCAACCATTGGTGATAATCTAGCAATTCCATTACTTCCACTGATTTCAACAGCTTCAGATTCAATAGCAGCCAATCATCCTAACCATCTCTCAACAACATAATTTCTTGCTCTAGATCCAACTACTCTGTAGCTGCACCTGCAATTTCCCTCTCACCAGTTCACCATTGCTCCAGTTTATACCCATCTGCTACATTCAGCTATAGACCCATTGATTCAACCTCATCTCAGCTACCTCCTTATCAATCAAGGCCATTGAGCCAACCAACTACACTTGCAGCTGCCATTCACAAGCACTTTCTGAGTCAAGATGCTCAACAACAACACCAATTCTAACCCTTGATTTTCACTAATCACCACAACCTCATTTCATCAGATGCAAATAAAAGAAACCCTAACTTATACTTGAATCGACCCCCTGAGATGCCAACACAAACCCATTTCTACCCTGTTTCAATCCTCTTTGTTGAAAACAAATTCACACAACAACAACATCACCAGAATTAACAAGACAAGCATCTTCTTGAATATCTGAATTCTTCATCTGTGTTCAGTATCACCAATAGCTAGCCATAATTCGGATTCACCAGCAGTAAAACAATCCCCTCTCAAACTCTCGCGTTCGGGGTTCTCACAATGACCATTTCTGATTTTCCTTTTTTTTCTTTCTCAATTTCAGATGCAATGATTGAGAGAAAACATCTCTCAAATCTAGGGTTATTGGTTTGGGAATGATTGGATGGATTGTTACACCCCACTATAGAACCACCCAGATGGGTGCCCTGAGTTTCTTCCTTGGTTCTTTTAGCAATTCATTTTAAGCACAAAACTGACCACCCCTTAACATCAGCGGTCTTTAGTGCTCCCGTAGACTCCCGTAGACTGGTCGACCCTTAACCTTGATTCAATTCTCCGGATAGTGTTCTCATAGGAAATGACAGCTTTTCCCCTTTATGCTCCAATTGAATGCTCTCTCCTTCTTTCGAGTTCCTCCGCTAACAGCAACCTCCTAGCCTGCTCCACATATCGCATGAGAATTCCCTTTGTGCTCCCTTTCGCCCCAAAAGGACAATTTCTCTTTCTTTTGCTCCAAAGGACTCCATTGCACCTAATCAACTCAAAATCACACATAAGATACATATTTCACAAAATAAATAGCAAAGAAAGCATAAATACTAGATATAAAACTAGGTGTTTTACAACACCTATCAGATTTCCCCACACTTAGACTTTGCTAGTCCTCGAGCAAATAAAACAAAACTTATTCTAAAGAATACATACAATTCCCGTGAGCGTTTACTAGAGAAATGCCCACACAACCTACATTTCCAACTTACAAGTTCTCTGAAAAGATAGTATCCAACGCGCTAAGAAGACATAAAGATTCTGCACACTAGTCATAAGAAGTTAGACACATAAATGAACACAATCTCATTCTTAAAAGTTTAGAGAGAAATAACCATCCCTTATCGAAAGAAATTCGGGTTCGGAGTGATCAAAAGTCTCGACTCTGCCTCACAAGAAAGGGTTTTATGAAATTGCACTCAATAATAAACAGCTCTTTATGGGTCACACATGTGTCCAGGTAGGAATGAAGAGAGAATCCTGTGACACGTTGAATAGTTGGAAGGCAAACCCTCCGAAATGTATTGAAAACCCACATCTTTTATTCATTTTGAAAACCCATTTTTCTGACGATCTCTTAGAAAGGAAATCAACCACTTAACGAAGGTGGGAATATGCTTACTTACCTCGTTATCCGTTCAGCATGCAGCTAGCACCACTCTTACATCATCCATAGAAACGTCTTCGGTCTTCAATCCTTGTCTTCGTCTTCGGTCTTCAACTCTTGATGATAACTCTTGAACTTCGTAGAATCTTGACAATGTGATTCTTTCCTCTTATTCCTTGTTGCTTGAAACTTCACTGTAGATATTTCTTCTTCCGTTGGCTTATTGAATGAATACAAAACCAAAATATGATCTAAACAAACCAAAATATGATGCAATGAATTTTTTTTTTTTTTTTGAGACAAGAGAATATAATAAAAGTAAAAATACAAGTACAAATGCCATGGTGTGAGTACTTTACCGCTTGATTCTTCACAACTTGTGTGTCTCGATATCATAAACTTCTTGAATTCTCATCTTGATAATCTTCACTCTTGTACAATAGTGTTCAACTTGTAAAAATTATGCTCCTTGTCTTGTTTCTATACTTGAATCTGAAATCTGTTCATTTTTGTACCGTTGCTTGTAAACCTAGAACGTCTTCAACTTTCCTTCGAACTTTTGATGCTTCTCTTGTTGATGATGATGGTGTTTCTATGGACCCGTTGGTGTAGAGAGAGATAAAGTGGATGGTGCTAACTGCGAACAAGATTACAAGTGGTATGTAAGTTAGCAATTCGATGTCACCATTCATTATTGATAAAATAGCACTCAAGAGATCAAAATAGTGCTTCTATTGGTGGGAGGTTGGGTAGCTCACCATTCTACCTGGAGTTTACGTACGGTGACACACACTCTAAAAGCACATATTTAGACAGGTATAAAGAAGTGAAGGTCGGTTCCTCTCATGATGTAACATGGGTAGTCTCCACTATAGGGCACCACTACTCCACTACTGAATTCAGTCTGCACCATATTTTCCACTGGCATGGTTAAATCCAACGTTAACTCTCATACAAGTAAGAAACCCGATCATGTTCTCTGTCATCTCTAAGTTCAATCACTCTTATGAGAATATCGATGTAATCTTAGCGACATGGATACTATGTGACTCTAAACTAACTACAAGTTGGAGTTTTTCAAGCACTAATTTACACAAAAGTTGAAAATTTTGAAAAAATTTACAACGTAAATACTTAACCACTCCCCCACACTTAAACTTTACATTGTCCTCAATGTAAATTGAGTCATCCAAAGTAAGTCAAGATGGGAAATTATGCATGAAAAATGACAAGAAATCAGAAAAATAAAATAAAAGATAAGAAAAAACTAAAAAACAAGACAAGAAAATGAAAATAAGACAAGATATACTCATCCTATGGGTTGGCTCCCATTTAGCGCTTGGTTTAAGTCGTCAGCCCGACTATCTCCTTGCTTGCAAAGCCTTAGCTAGGGTCCCATACGTTATGGACACCCGAATGAACATCACTTGGATACCGCATGACTTCAAACATGTTGAAGCGAATTATCTCATCATCAAACTTCATAGTGAGTATTCCCTCGTCCACATCAATGACGGTTTTAGCCGTCTTCATGAAAGGTATCCCAAGCAGCAGGGGTATGGAAACATCTGAGCCATCATCCATTTCTAAAACACAAAAATCAGCTGGAAAAACTAGTTGGTTTACCTGCACAAGGACATCCTCAATAATACCCCTAGGGTAGACATTAGAACGATCCGCAAGTTCAAGCACAATATTAGTTGGTTTCAATGGACCTAAATTTAAAGACTTATAAATAGATGCTGGCATGATATTCACGGATGCTCCTAAGTCAAGCATAGCCTTACCAATCCTTTTAGTTCCAATCTCTACGGGTATAGTGAAACTACCCGGATCCTTGCATTTGGGTGGGAGTTTGTTTTGCAAGACCGCCGAAGCGTTTTCCCCCACACTCATAACCTCATTACCCATTAGCTTTTTCTTCTTGGTACACAAGTCCTTCAAAACCTTTGCATATTTTGGCACTTGCTTGATAACATCAATGAGTGGAATGTTTACATGAAGCTTCTTGAAGATATCTAAAATCTCCTTTTCTAGTTCCGCCTTCTTAGAACTTGCAAATCTGCGAGGAAAAGGTATAGGAGGAACATAAGTAGAAATAGGAGTTTTAGAGTTGGAAGTAGGTACCTCAGAATTTTGGGGAGAATCATCATTCTTTTCCTCCAAAACAGGTTCCTTTTGGGGTCTCCATATCACCCACATCAACAATTTCAGGTTGCACAAGTTGTGTACCGCTTCTCAATGTAATAGCACTAACATTCTCTCTTGGGTTGATAGGTTGAGAAGGGAGTCCGCCATTATTTTGTGCCTTCAATTTGTTGATATCAATCGCCATGGAGGCCACTTGAGTCTGCAAATCCTTGATAGCACTTTTAGTTTCTTGTTGGCTTTCTTTGAACATGGTCGAAATACCTTGCATCATTGCATGGAGATTTGCATCGATATCGGGACCTTGATTTTATACCGACTGTTGTGGTTGCTGAAATGGTTGTTGTTGTGGTTGAAACCCGCTTGGACAGTTGAAAGTAGGTTGTGAAATCGCACCTTGATTGTTGGCATAGATAAAGTTGGGAAGATCTCTCCATCCTGGATTGTACGTGTTTGAGTAGGGATCATACCGTCTTTGCTGATTTAGAAAGACCGCATTAGCTTGCTCCAACCCTTCACCATGTGAAGGTAAAATAACCGCAGCCATCCTTTGCATCATGTTCTCCATATTGTCCATCCTTTGATCACGGTGTGATGATGATGAATCACTAACTTCATGCACTTGCCTAACCATTGGTTCACCTCTTGTGTAGAATTGTTGCGAATTTGCAGCCATTCTTTCAATCAAATCGGTAGCTTGTGCCACCATCTTATTCACTAGTGCACCACCACCCGCAGCGTCAAGAAGATATCTATCACTTGATTGAAGACCTTCGTAGAAGTACTAGATTATCATCGCATCGCTGAATTGATGATGAGGACAACTTGCCACCAATCTCTTGTATCGCTCCCAACATTCATACAAATACTCTCCCGCATGTTGCTTTGTTCCACAAATCTCTTTGCGAATTTGAGTGGCCTTTGACGCAGTAAAATACCTCTCTAAAAAGATTTTCTTCAATCCTGTTCCATGTAGTGACACTTCCGGCAGGCAAACAATACAACCAATCCTTAGCATTGTCTACCATAGAAAATGGAAAAACTTTCATCATTGCACCATCGGCTTCAGTCTCCGCTGGAAGCATAGCCTTGACAATGGTATAGAATTCCATAAGATGCTTGTTTGGATCTTCATTCACCATACCATGAAACTTCGGAAACTCTGTAAGCAACCCCGGTTTGATCTCGAATGTTGAGTTGGTTTGGATACACCCCCGTTGTGCATCAAGCCTATGAGAAGCCAAATCCTTGAGTGTACGATTTGCGTCTTCCATTGCTTCGTCTTCTTCAACTAGTGGTTCTTCTACAAATGGAACCTCTAGTTCTTCTTCTAGTTGTAATTTTTCTTCCACTTCTAACTCTTGCTCTTCCGTATCTTGACTTGGTTGGAGTATTGTGCCTCTTCGAGTAGCAATCCCGTACCTTGGATAGTTCCAATCCTTGGAAGCCAGGGACTAGGTACCTGAAAACAATTCTCACAAACAAGTAAGAATCAAGACAAGAAACAAAAAGCAAAGATAAAAGCAAAAATTGTAAAAAGAAACTAAAAACTTAATAACAAGCCGTTTGCCTCCCCGGCAACGGCGCCAAAATCTGATCGGTTGTCAGCCGACGCAAATATAATTTCACTTTCTTGCTTCACTAAAATAAAGTAGTATGCAATAAGAAAGAGTTCGTATCCACGGAGAGGCTTTTTGTTGTTATGCAAATTTTCAGTTTCTTAGTAACCAAAGGGGGGGGGGGGGGGGTTGAGTTATCAAAGCTATAAAACTAATTTGAAAGCAATAAAGTAATAAAGTAATCAATATGAAGAAAGTATTGGTCACGGGATAGTTTCATTCACAAACACATATTTTCATCAATGACTAGAATTGAAATTTAATCTCTCATTTACTAGAAGTCCTAGGATACCTTGATCGCAAGAATACCCCGCTAATTCCCTGATTTCATCACAACCACATTAAAAGATGCATATGTGAATTCTTCATAGAAAGCAACCTAAAGTGTAAAAGCAAATTAGATTTAACTCCCTAAAAGCAATAAGCTATATGGAATAAGACTAATCAAGGAAATCGAAATGTGTAAAAGCACTAAATCAATTTAACCCAAGTTATGATTCATATGTGACTAGTAGGATATATCTCTACAAGCACGACCCACATTTATACTACTTAGAATCAGGGATTAACAACGTTTTCGTATTAAAAAACCCTAATATAGATCTAGAAATGAATGCAAATCGGATTGATTCCGGACTCAACCAATCAAACAATCAAATCATATACAATATAAACAATGAATCATAAACAATAAACTTGAGACAAAACTAATGCATTGAATCAGATTTTATTTGTGAAATCCACTTTATATCCCATAACCAATAAAAGGTATTTAGCTACTCATGGTTTTTAGATTCAACATAATTATTATCAAAAATAAATTGAAGAACATGAAAAATAAATAGAAGCAAACCCTAGTCACTGCTCTCCTCCAAAAACCCAGTAGAAAAATACGTGATATGATATGATAAGTCCCCTAAAAGAATAGAAACTTTTCTTTTTATAGCCTTCCAACTTTCCATATTAGGTCTTCAAATCCCAAAGTCCAATAGCAAGAAGTCCACCAAGCCCATGAACCAAGTGTGAGAAACCCATGTGAGAATATGTCCCAAAAATATGCTTGCCGGAAAACTGGTGCACCGGCCGGAATCCGGCCCCGGAAAAATCTCAGGTGACCGGAAATGTACGCCCGGTCACCTGCGTACGAGTCAGCTTAGGTCGAGTTCAGCGAGTCAACTCGGAGTCAACTAAGCCAGTTGACATGAGTTGGTCCAAGCCAAATGCTGCAGTTCACTGCCAAGATGGATGTGTCTTCTCTGTTTCAGTCACGACCAAGAGGGCTATATTCTGTTGCACCTTCTGTCACTTCCCATGCACTTATACTTTGCTAGCCATGAGGGATGTGTCTTGCAACTCCATTTGTTGCCACTGCCACCAACCAATTCAAAACCTCATTCATTCACCAGATCAAGGCAGCATAGATTCAAACCTTCTATCCCTGATTTTTATGGAAACACACACAAGCTGCAGCTGCAAAAGTTCTCTTTCCTTGACTTTCCATTTCATCACCAGCAGTAGCCTAGCCATTTCTCAAACCATCCACACCTGCAACACATAGTTGCATTTTTCCAGTGCCATTGCCTCATCTAAAATGCCCCAATCTGTTCTCCACCAGTTCTCTCATTAGTCACAACCTCTCCAACTAAACTCACTGCAACTCTGCAACACCAGCTGCTTCTCCACCAGAACCACTAATGCACTAGCTTGTGAGTACCAGAAACAACAGCAACTCCATTCCAGAACCATCACACATAGCTGAACTGTAACACTGAGCTCTGCAGTTTTGCAATTTCAGTTCCATGTTACTCATCTTCCCTGCAGTTTATTATTACACAACACCCTGTCCTAGGCATACATCTAAAGAACTCATTCAACATTTTAGAGAGTTCAATTCCTTCATTCTTCATAACCAGTTCAACTGTCACTGATACAAACCCAACATAGAGCTCCATAACTTCTCAGAATCACCATCAGGTCACCTTAGATTGATTTCACAACAGCAGCACTCCAGCTAATGCCCATCAGTTCTTTCCCTGTAATTCAATGTCATTACCTCCTGAAACAGAAGCAGCTCAACTTATTAAAATACACACATAGGCCTAAGACCAATAAGAATTAAAGCCTTCAAAACCCCTGAATTTCAACCATTGGTGATAATCTAGCAATTCCATTACTTCCACTGATTTCAACAGATTCAGATTCAATAGCATCCAATTATCCTAACCATCTCTCAACATCATAATTTCTTGCTCTAGATCCAACTACTCTGTAGATGCACCTGCAATTTCCCTCTCACCAGTTCACCATTGCTCCAGTTCATACCCATCTGCTACATTCAGCTACAGACCCATTGATTCAACCTCATCTCGGCTACCTCCTTATCAATCAAGGCCATTGAGCCAACCAACTACAGTTGCAGCTGCCATTCACAAGCACTAGCTGCAATTCACAAGAATTTTCTGAGTCAAGATCCTCAACAACACCACCAATTCTAACCCTTGATTTTCACTAATCACCACAACCTCAGTTCATCAGATGCAAATCAAAGAAACCCTAACTTCTACTTGAATCGACCCCCTGAGATGCCAACACAAACCCATTTCGACCATGTTTCAATCCTCTTTGTTGAAAACAAATTCACACAACAACAACATCACCAGAATTAACAAGACAAGCATCTTCTTGAATCTCTGAATTCTTCATCTGTGTTCAGTATCACCAAGAGCTAGCCCTAATTCGGATTCACTAGCAGTAAAACAATCCCCTCTCAAACTCTCAGTTTCTGGTACTCACAGCAGCCATTTCTGATTTTCCTTTTCTTTCTTTCTCAATTTCAGATGCAATTATTGAGAGAAAACATCTCTCAAATCTAGGGTTATTGGTTTGGGAATGATTGGATGGATTGTTACACCCCACTATAGAACCACCCAGATGGGTGCCCTGAGTTTCTTCCTTGGTTCTTTTAGCAATTCATTTTAAGCACAAAACTGACCACCCCTTAACATTAGCGGTCTTTAGTGCTCCCGTAGACTGGTCGACCCTTAACCTTAATTCAATTCTCCGGATAGTGTTCTCCTAGGAAATGACAGCTTTGCCCCTTTATGCTCTAATTGAATGCTCTCTCCTTCTTTCGAGTTCCTCCGCTAACAGCAACCTCCTAGCCTGCTTCACATATCGCATGTGAATTCCCTTTGTGCTCCTTTTCGCCCCAAAAGGATAATTTCTCTTTTTTTTGCTCCAAAGGACTCCATTGCACCTAATCAACTCAAATTCACACATAAGATACATATTTCACAAAATAAATAGCAAAGAAAGCATAAATACTAGATATAAAATTAGGTATTTTACAACACCTATCACTATTGATAACCGTAGTCCCCAGGATGTAGGATCTAGGTCCAAAAAGCAGGCATGTGGTCCCGTGGTCTTCAGTTCTTCTCATATGCAGGTACTTTAGACTTCTTCCCTTCAATCCTCCAATTTTATTCATCTTGAATGATCTTCACTAAGGGTGATTCTTATTTGAAATCAGGGGTTTCCGAAAGAGAACACTTTTATAAGGTTGGATCATGGTCGTAGCGCAGCTTTAGAGAAATCTGGTGATACTGAAACTCTTGAAGGAGATAACGAGGATGATGGAGTCTCGGTTCACAATGAAGGAAGCGTCTCTAGGTGTAAAGAGGAGCTTGAACGTTCCAGCGAACCGGGAGACGAGGCTATGATGGATTCCAACCTTGAGATTGGAGGGAATAACAATGCAGGGGCTATTGGAGATACCACACCCGTGGAGGCTGTAGACGTGCTTCCTTATAAAGAGATTCCCGTGTCTTCTAAGGCATTAGTTGTGCACTCTGCCACTGATAGTGTTGTATTTGACCCTCCTTTTGGCGCTCCTTTCGTAGATCATGTGCTGGTTGGAGGATTCAACGTTCCATCTAAGTACGAAGAGTTATACACCAAGTTATGGAAGAAGCACGGTCACATCTCCATCTCCAAGAAGCTTAAAAGTCGCTTCTCATTAGTCAAACGTGCTGAAGAAGCTTTATCTTCTATCTATGGCATGAGCATCGTGACTGGGAGAACCATTTCTGAAGAGGTAGTTGCAAACTAGGAGTTCCACCGAGATGTGTTCGTGAAGTATGAGTTTAACGCCTCCTGGTTATGTGAAGGATTCGCTGAAATCCAGAAGCTGCAAGGCGAAATGGTTGATGTCCCATCTATGAACTTCATTACACAGCAAGAGGCGGAAGTCAAGCAATTGTCCCATGAGTTGAAGCTGAACCAGGTTGTTCTCCAGAATATGAAAGGCACTTTTGATAAAAAGACCAAGTTGTTGCTGGACGACTTCCCTTGAATAATTCATGTCTTTATTTTACTCTTAAGTATCTTTGAGCGACGTGAGAAATTATTTTCATGGTTTGGTTTCAGGTTTTGAACTAATAGGTGGTTGAATTTTGAATTGGTTTATTTTGAGATAGTTTTGGGAGTGATTTTTCTGAAAGAGATTTGTTTTGGAAGGAATTTGCATTCTGAATATAAATAATGTGACTATTCCAATGATATAACATACGAAATTGTAAATATCGTGTGAAAAGGAACACGTCTTAGGGGGTGATTTGCATTGGATATCTTTCTTAGTGTGGGACGCAAATTCCCCAGTAGGCTCTAAAACTATCTTTCTCGTAAATTTGTTTAACGGAACTTACTTTTTCTTCAAAGTTCCATCTGCATGAAATTGGATCTTCCTTGGTACCCACTTCAAGGAATTGTATGCATTAATCTTCAGAGAGAGGACAAAAATCTTCTGAATTAAGCTTCTTCTGGACAATGAGCTTCAGGGCGTTGCATTCACTGGTAAGATGGTGAAGAAAACGGTGATAGTGACAATATCTCAGATATATCATCTCCTGATTAGTCGGTTGTCGCCACACATGAGGCAGCTGGACTTATCCGTCTCATACCCATACCTCCAATAATTCTAAGACTTTCTTCATCGATAATGGGAAATACGGGCTTCTTGCATTGACAGATGTTGTTGTGATATCTCATGTTGACCTTGATATGAAGAACGTTTCGGAGTCGGGGTGCAATACTGTGTCAACATATATGCGGCCCGCTTGGTTGGTCATCTTTGCTGGGATACTGCTGTTCTCGAGGTCCTGGTATTACCATTATGAGGCTGAGTCGATTATTCCCATCCCTTGTAGTCATGTGACTCTTGGCTAATTTTTCCTTCTTTAGGAAGTTATTCGTTTGGCTGAAAAGTCGCGGCAGATTGAACTGCTTTCTGTACTTCATAAAGGGTTTTGAGATACAAATCTTCCAGCAAGGTTTCATAAGATGGTGTAGATGGGGCAGAACGAGTTGCGGGTTTTTAAGGAATTTGGGAGACGACCGTGCGGAGGAAACTCCCTGAACCGAGCAAACTATATAACCTCACACAGATGCACTGCAAGAAGTAAGTTCTTTGAATTCGAGAGATCAATCTGTAGTACTCCGGCCTAAACCAAGACAATGGGCATTCCATAGTAAATTCGGCCACAAGACAGGATGGGTCGATCTGTAGGAAGGAAGCTGAGAAATGTGTGAGATCAATGGTGATCGAAGATTGTAGGTGTGTTGTGTATTCTGAAAATAAGATAAGTTCTGAATGATTGAATTTGCTCTGTCGAGAGTAATTGCTCAGACGTTGAGTTATTAATCTCGTGTTGTCTGTTTGACGTGAGATTCCCCTTATTTCAATCATGATTCAGAGACTTATTTATATTGCTAGAATTGTAAACACCGTGATCTCATGAAGTGTGACAGTTAATGGAATCAAAGAGTGGGGAAGTGGAAATCGTGTTAAAACCAGTTGCTCAACGTGCGGAGACTTGGTTGATTTTCCATCCACTACTTTGTTAACTCCTCCAACTGATTGCACGACTTGCTCACATTCTCATCGTGTGTATGAACACACATGCCGTAGACCGCCAGACCAAAACCCTAGTTAATATACTCCCATGTAATATGATTGATGTCTGTGATTGTGGAGTCTGCAAGGCAGACGTATATTTAGTTAGTTAGTTGCTGACTTCATGGGACGATGAGTCCTTGTATTTTTGAGTCGAACGTGATTTGAAAATGTTCTGAGACTTATGAATTGAACATGTATGTCTGTTGAGACGGAGGTATAATTCTTGAAGAAATGTTGATAAATAAAGTAAACACATATTGTTCATTTGATGAATCATTGAATATTGATAGTCGAACTAATATTCCTTGATGTGAGCAAATATTTCTCGTTTGGTGAGTTATTGAATATTGATAGTTGAACCAATATTCGTCAGTGCGAACAAATATTGTTCATCTGAGCGAATGTTGCTCGTTTGATGAATTATTGGTAGCATGACCAAATAAAGTATTAAATCAGAATAATGGCAACTGAATCGAGTATAATTAATAAAATGTTGGCCATGAGATCAACGTAAAATTATTAGCGTTTGAATCTGGAATTATGAACCTTGGACTCAAAACCCTAATTTGATCAATTGATGACTTATTGAAAATAAACCACAGAGTGAAGGAAGGACCGGCTACATGGGATTATGGGTCGACCATGTAGCGCCCAGATGCTCACGTGAGCAAATACCAAGGTCTCTTGAAGACTTGTTGATTTGTTGATGAAAGGACGATTAAATGCTGGTTTAATCATTTAATAAAATAATGCTCGTCTGAACCTTAGGTGATAAAACCTAATTGATTATGAAGAGATGAGGGACCGACCAATGGGTCATGAAACTGACCCTGGGTGGTCATGGGATCGAATATTGATTGTCTTATGAATTTCCAAGTTGTTTAGAAGAGTTTTGGACCTAATACGTGCAATTGCGCAAATTAGGTCAAATTATGAAAATACGTGGGATCGTCTCCTTGCGAGCCAAAGAGCCAACCTTGGTCAGTCAAGGTAACATGCTCACATCACCAAAGTGTGCGTATCTCAGTTCTGAGAATTTTGATATTTTTGATGTGTGTTTGAGCTATTATTTGGGAATATATGAAGAAATCAGAGATTTTGCTGAAACCGGGAAAACTTCATGAGATGAAAGAAAATAATAATAAAGAATGAAGGAATCATGAAGTGTGGGACCAGCTATGGCCAAGGCATGGCCGTCCGTTCAAAGAGCCCGGTCCCACGACATTTTTCCTAATTTTATAATATTTTCATGATTTTAGGGAAATATGATAAAACCAAGGAGTTTTGTTGAAATCAAGGAGTTTCTATGAGATGAGGAAAACAAAAATGTTAAGAATAATAAAATAAGGGCGTGTGCGACCGGCTTGGGCATGGTTGGCCGTCTAGGGCCCGGTCCCGTGAGTTTTCCCTAATTTTATGTATTATTTCATGATTTGAAGGAAACATCATGAAATAAAGGAATTTCATGGGATTAAGGAAACATAAAAATAAAAATAATAAAATAAGGGCATGTGGGGCCAGCTAGGGAACGACCGGCCGGCTAGGGACCGGTCCCACAAGTTTCCCTAATTTTATAGTATTTTTCATGATTTGAAGGAAATATCATGAGATTAAAGAGTTTTCATGAGATTAGGGAAATAATAATAAAATATTAAGGAATCATGAGGTGTGGGACCGGCCATGACTAGGGCATAGCCAGCCAGCTAGTAGACACGGTCCCATGACACCTTTCCTAATTTTATATTATTTCCTTGATGCGAAGGAAACACCATGAAACAGAGGAGTTTCCTTAAAACGAAGGATATTTGTTCAGAAAGGATTTTCATAAGATCAAGGAAAATAATAAAAAATATGATAAAACATAGAATTGGGCGTGGGACTGGTCATGGCATGACCGTCCAGACGGTGAGCCTAGTCCCTTAGCGTCTTGATTAATATTTTATTATTTATTATTTTCTTTCCTATTTTGCATAGGTTCATCGTCTCGTCGTATTTTGAAATACTCATTCGTGCATTCAGGTTCTTGTTAATGCATTATTGTAGAGTATATCTGCACTATTTTGGTCTGGGATTACTCAAAGGTATCTCAGATGCCCGTTGTAGAAATCGAAGGATCGCCTAGCACGAGTCGAGTGCCGGTCTATTCTATGTCCATAATTGTTATGGGGTGAGGTCCATGTTCTCATCCGTTCGTGGATGTTTAATGTACACAGGGTCTGCCAGAGATAATTTCTTACTAGTTTGTTAGTAAAGAGGGGGCAAACTCTGCAAGGAAAAGAGATGTTTTGAAGTCTCCACCTGACTAAAGGGAGTCAGGACCCTTTTAACTAGTTTGAATTCTTTTGAGGAAAACAAAACCTAGTTATGACTTGCATATTTATGGTCTGCTATCAGAGAGTCTGGGTAAGGAGATTCTAGTACGGGATGGGAAGGTGTTAGGCACCATCCGCCCAATCGTAAGATTGGCCTCTACTTCATGATTAAAGGGGAAAAGTTTATAATTTACTTTTATCAATGCTTATGTGCAGGATTTTAATACCGAAATTTATTAGAAATTGAGAAAAGATTTTCATGCATCAATTATTTAGAATATAGAATTAATGCAAACTTTAATATTATATATATATATATAATGAACATATTTATTATGGGTCTAATGTGGGAGGGAATTCCGCTTTAAACCCACACTTTGACTTATCCCACTTGGAAAATTAATAATAAAGCATAATTATTTTTATGTAATGTAAAGAGTAGCTGCGGTGTTACTACGAAATGGAAAACCATTCCGTTCCCGTATGACTACATAATTACCGAAGAGATAGGAAATTAATATACCTGAACTATGATATTGAAACTTGAAGGATTCTTAGGATGATTTGTTGCTTTCGTCAAGTATGCAGAAAGTAATTAAAGTACCAGCAATTTAATGTTAATCTTTTAAGAACTTAAAGACAATTAACTTGAAATATGATGTAAGAAAACTTGAAAATATTCTAATAACGATTTCTTGCTTTTGTCAAGTATGCAGAAAATAATTAAAGTACCAGCAATTTAATGCTAATCCTTTAAAAACTTAAAGACAATACTTGATTTGATTACTAAGCGAAGGAAAAATAAAGGAGAAAGTGTTTGAATGCGAGAAATTATTATTGAGTCTCTGCTTGAAGTGTTTTCCAGTCTAAAATGAAGTCTCTGGAGTGTTTTTCGTTGTCTTTGAATGAGAAATTCGATCTCTATTTATAGGGAAAAAATCTTCAACTCTCCGCCAATTTCGGGTTGCTTTGTTGAAAATAAAGGCTGTAAATCGTCCTTTTTTCCTTCGCATGCAGCCGCCTTCGTCCTTTTCTTCCTTCTTCTTCATTTTCCTTCGCTGCTTTTCAATTGTATGCGACAATTAAAAATCTGATTATGACATGTGGGACCGACGGGTACTGTTCACGGTATTGTTACTATTCAAAAGCATTGTTACTGTTCATACCGGTGTTACTGTTCACCGCATCAAGAACATGATTGCTGTGAAATTAGTCTCCTACCCAAGCTCCATATCATCCCTAAGAACCTAGTGATGTATTCAAAATCGAAAATCATTGTCGATCAAAATCCATCATCATCGATTCATCGTGATCATCATGATAACCACCATTAAGAACACCCATGTTCTTCATGTTCTTCATGAGGAAGAAAGAGAGGTGCCCTTAGTAAAAAATCGGGTGCCTTTAGTATTTCCCTGGAACTTGACTGCTTTGACTTTTAGTCTTATGAGATTTTGTTTTGCTCATAACTTCTTCATACAAACTCAGAATGATTCCATTCTTTCGCCATTGGATTCGTATTTTCTTCCTCTCTATCATGATAGCTAGAATTACTAGGTTTGGAAGGATAATGAAATGGGTAGGAGCTGTGCTTGTGGGCTTGAGAGCTTGTGGGCTTGATTGGTAGAGATTGTGGGCTTGAGAGCTTGTGGGCTTGATTGGTAGAGCTTGTGGGCTTGATTGGTTGAGCTTATGGGCTTGATTGGTAGAGCTTGTGGGCTTGATTGGTTGAACTTATGGGCTTGATTTAAAGGATATGAAAATCCTTAATGGCTCCACAAAGAAATTTCTCTTGTATCCGGCTTCGAAGTATAAGAATGATATTTTCTATGGAAGGTGTGGAAATGGGGTGTCAACACCCGTGTGTTGAATATTTATTACTAACCCATGAAATTCTGCTGGGAAGAACCATAAATTGAAGTAATGAAATATTATGAAAAACATTGAATATTTTCCAGGGATTTAGTTAATGAATCTAATGATTTTAAGAATAATTAATTGATGGCTCTATACTAGTATGATCGTCTAGGAGCATTAACTATTCAGGAATTGAGAGATATGAGCTTGTTGAAGCATAATATTTTCTTTTATATAGTCAGGGAAAACATTGTTACATCCTGAAGACGTTATTGATCTATACTAGCAGGCAAGCTGTCTAGGAGCCGTCCAATATTTCGATTATATATAGAAGTAATTACTGAAAGTGCTCAGTATTCATGAGATATGTCGTTGCCTCAGCTGAGAGACTACATATCTACATATACACTGAGAGACAGTATTCTCAGTCAGAGATTCTTGTGGCATGAGCTTTCATGTTTTCGATAAGAGACATGAGCCTCAATACTCATCTGATTGCTGGATCAGGAGTACATACAATTATGGGTTTATGATTTTATCCCTTTTCGAAAATTCACCATCTACAACTGGCTCTTTTCCTTTATCCGATAAAGGTTGTGGTAATCCTGACAAGTCCTTCCCCCATGGAATTGTTTTGGGCCTCCTTCGTTAGCCGAATCATGCTGCTCGTCCCTCCTTGGTCTCCTGGTGTGGCCATGCATTCTTCATGCATCTTTGCTGGTAAAGACACGACTCCCAGAAAAAGATTCAACATTCTTTGCGTCGTCGTTTGTGATACTCCACGGGTAAACTCTTGCCGAGTCCTTTTGTAATCGAACTTCTATATCGTTCAAAAGACGAAATGTCTCACTCTGCCTTCTGGCGATACCATCTTGGTTTTCTAGGACATCCTCTAGCATCCTGGCCACACTTTCCATGAGGTTTGGATTATGCATAGCCTACGAATAATTTTGCTTGTGTGGATACATCATAGAATGAAAGTTGGACTCAGTGATTAAAAGAAATGAACAGGTTAATGATTGAAACAGATTTAATATCTACCCTTTCGAAATTGAAGAAATTGAATCTGATATTGAAAAAATGAAATTGGGAATTTGGAAATTGATATTGCAACTGAGAGATTAATCTCCCACTGTAGTCGCCAGTTGTTTATGGGTAAAAACTATTTCTGCTGGTTTTGGTAATTTTAGGTGTGTGAATGAGAAATGAATCTAAACCCCAAACAAATGCACTGCACGGGAGTGCTTTTGATTCAAGACATCAATCTGTACAATTCTGGCCTAAACTAAGAAATGGCCGTTCCAGACTTGCTTCGGTCACAAAGTGAAGGAGATGGGGTTGATCTTAGGGAGGGAAGCGCCGAAGGTGTTGAGATTGCGAAGGTGTTGGCTGTTTATGACTGGTATCATAATAGTGATTTCTGGATACTGATGACAACACTTGGTTTTTTCTGTGTTGTTTGGAAATAGGCAAAGGACCGATTTATACAAGTCATTGAGCGCAAACCCTCATCTCGTAGGAAGTAGAGAAAGTTGAGTGATGGAGTAGTGGGGTCGTGTGGGTGATTGCACGATCACGTATTAGCCCACTTCCCTCATAATCTTAACCGTCCATACCTCTATACACGTTTTTGATGGAGCATTGCAGCTGAACACTGTAAACCTCCAGTCCAATACCCCAGTAAGTATCCCCCATTTTGTGACTTGCTTGATGTCTCAAATGAGTGGATTGTGGGATCCACAGGAAGTAGCATACGATGCTAGATTAAATAACTGAGGTATTTAGGAAATCGATATTCATGAAATATCATGTATACTTTATGCATGTAATGCATCGAATAGAATCAATATGAATGAAGCATCGCTGTTTTAGAGCTTAAAAAAGTAAGTCGCGGATTAAGCGTATTAAAATAGTTGCATGCCCAACCATCTTCGAGTGATTATTTGGAGGCCGCATAGGAGGGCCATCCCTTGGCCGATCACTCCTTGTGGTAGAGTGACGGGCGGTGATCACCAAGGTACCTCATTGGCCGTTTAACTTTTAGCCTAGGCTGCCTGACCAAGATGGAAAAGTTAGATGGACGATATGATTTACGACACATATTTGCGACCGTTGATGATTTTTAGGGTTTTAAAGAGGTGCGTAAGCATCACTCTTCAGCTTGACCGAAATCAATCATGGATGATATTTTTGGTAAGACCGACCGGGCATGCGTGTAGATGGCTTGCTGGTGTATATGTCCGTACCATTATATCTCGAGGAGGTACGATCTAGGACACTCAATTTTTCTAGCAAAGGTGAGTGTACGTGATTAATTTGCGACAGGAATCATATGCCTCAAAGGACTTTAGGGGGGGAACGCATTTTGAGTCATTTGGTCCTGCTCCATTTCGACCGGTCAGTCACACACACAGGTGGCGCGCAGTGATCACGTTGATGCTCCCTGGACCTCCTTAGTCTGTATCTACACCCTCAATCCGAGATGGAGAAGATGGATGGCCGTGATCAATCTGCGACACATATACCATGCCGCAAACCCTAATTAGAGTTTTATGACGGTCACGCACGTGCAACTTTAGCCAAGCGGTTTGGCAGGCTATGCTCTTCCTTTGAGGAGACCGACCATGCGGGGCCCACGTTAGGCCGACGGTGAACATATTGGCGTGATCTAAGCCATCCAAACATGTCTGATGGTCCAAGGCGTGATCTAAGCCATCCAAACATGCTGGCGAAGTTGGATGGTTGTGATCGATTTAAGACACGAGTGGGATTTTCGTGACCCCTTTAAGCCTCACGTCAGCCACACTTCGAGCAAGCGTTCATTGCTCTAGGGCTAGGTCGTGATAAAGCCTATCAGGTAGGTAAAGATTAGTCCCGCAAATGTGCATACTAGCAATTCACCAATCAATCGCGGGACGACCCAAGCCGTCCAACTTGGCTGGCGAAGTTGGACGGTCGCGACTTCTTTTGAGACTGTCTTTGATAGCCTTGCTCATACGATCCACTACAAAAAGCACGAGCCACTACATACCAGCTCAAACATCCTACTTCAGGGATGACGTTCAGTGGCTGTTTTGGGGCATAACATGTGTTCGACCGGCCAGGGCATAAATGATCACCACTCTCCTGTTAGGGTTCGTCTAGGCTGGTTAAATCATGCGGCCAACTTGTGTGGCCATGCTCATTTCTGAGACTGATTCGGATAGTCTAGATTTTCCTTAAGGAAATAAAATGCGTTCGATCGAGCTAAGAGTGCATCGACTCGAAATTCTCTTTGTCGGAGAGTAGCATGTACTGGTATTTCGTGCATGTCTCAAAATTGGCACTTGGAGATTCATGTTACTCTGCTGAGAGTAAACACTCAGTCGTCATGTCATGCTAATAATGAGAGTTCTGATAAGAACAACACAGGAAATACTAGGAAAATCATGCATTAATTAATAATGCTATAAATTCACAGAATATTTGGGATTGTTGCTACATGCACCATTCTAGGTGAATTTTGTATATTTATCGAATTGCTTCAAATAAATAAAGCGAGATATTTTCTGTGCTCATCGCTTATCAAATGGCTTTATCCACTGCAGGATGTCAGCATATTAAAATTGGTTTTATAATTTTAGCCCTGAACTAAAATCCACCATCAACAATTGGTATCCCAAACTGCATTCCAAGTCCCTTGTACATCTGAGTATCGTCTGAGAGTGTGTCCAAGTTTTCCTGGCTTCGGTTTGCATGAAAGAAAAATGGAGGCGCGATGAAGCATCTCAGCCAACACGTGCTAGGACTGAAAGGTTTGTTGTCTGGCTAAAGCGCCGGAGGGTGAAGCATGAGTAGCTCTCGGGATAACGTGAACCCCTGGATAAACATGAACACCTTATTCATGACGGCGTCATAATCCTCCACTCTGACATGGACGAACCAGAATACCCTCAAAAGGTTGTTGAAGCTATTTATGAAAATGATGTCAGGGCAACTTCCGAAGAGTGTATATGAGGAGTGGCATCTGGAGAAAATGTTGAAGCGGGCTCCAAAGTGAATGTTGGTGCAGCTTCCGAAGAGGATATTGACACGGCTTTTGGAGAGGATGTTGAAGAGGCTCCGAAGTGAATATTGGTACAACTTCCGAAGAGGATGTTAAATCAGATTCTGGAGAGGGTTCCAGTGAAGGCGTCATTGACCCTGGCGTTGATGATACTTCTTTGATGTTTAGTAGTCGTTTGTTTCATGCGTCTGGAGCCAGGGCTTCATCAAATAATAATCCTTCATTCATGATTTTATGTTTCCAGTGGGATGAATGAATGAAATTTCCCGACTAACAAATCCAGATTCTTAGAAAGATCTCGCAATATCTTGAAACTTTAGATGCAGTGCTCTCTGGTAGCCTGTGTTCATGATACAGTAAAAACTCCATAATTAATAAACTCTATATATTAATAAAAAATCATGGTCCTGACTTGGGCTAGTTTCAAATAGTAATAAAATCTACATTTTAATATTAATAGAATTTTCTAGTCCCACCATAAGGAATTTACCTCCATATATTAATATAATTGACATAATCGGAAAATTATAGATCTTGTTACATCAAAATTTAAGAAAAAGAAAACTATGCATCCATAGTTGTTTGAGAAAAGGATGTAATTTTTTGGATTGTTATCTCATCTTCTGATTTGCATATGCGTAAGACCTCGTTATTATGTGCAAATTCTTATTGAAGACAAAATATTTTTAAGTTATCGAGCATGTTTAAAGCTTCTTGTCAAGGAATTTTTTTTTTATATACCTCCCTATATTAATAAACTCCATATATTAATAATTTTGTGAAGTCCCAAGGCTATTAATATATGGAGTTTTTACTGTATTCATTCCTAAAACGCGATTTTTCAATCTGATATCTTCCCATTCTATTGAGTCGGCATGGTGGATAGGAAGACATCACACAAATAGTAATGGATGGAAAGTCTGTGTTTTCTTCTCATGGGAAGGGGTGCCTCTTCCACAGTAATATTTCCACACATGTAACGCTAGTAACAATAATTTGGACTAAGGAAAAATAAAAATTATTGCTCGAGCAACCTTCTGTTTGATATTCCTCTTGCATATTACATGCTTCTTGAAGATTTGTGGCGTGCCGGATAGGTATGTAGAAGCATGGGAGCTTTGACACGAATCTAGAGACCCAATAAGCTGTATATTATGGACTAAATAGATGAGAGGTGCCTTATCTTCAATTAATGACATATGAAACGTGATTCTGAACAACAACTGTAAACTGGGAGTGTCACTGGGTACGTGAGCCACCTTCAGATTCGTTGCTTCCCGGTCCGTGAAATGATTTTCAAAATCCGAAAATTGCATATTGAAGTGGACAGAAACTCCTCTAGGGATCAGGTCGATCAAAAGAGGTGGTGATTAATTAACCGTCTAAATGTTGAAGTAGGTTGCTCTTCGAGATACTGTGGCTTCCAAGAAGCATCTGTTGCTGCTTGATGATTTGTTTTGATATTACAGGTGTCTCACCTTTCACGAGTGATCGAACTCGCACTTTTACTCCTGGACAATCTATTAAAGATGATGTCACGCGCAAGAATAACAAATATTTGGACGCATGCTTAGCAAATGGACACGAGTTTGGAGTCTTGGCATTCTCTTAATTAGGAGAGTTGAGTGAGGATTCTATTGTATATTTGAAGAGGTTGAGCAACTGCATGTCTATTCATGATGCTAACCATAGAATTGGAAGTTCACTATTTCATAGGTTAGGCATTATTGTTCAAAAGGGTGTTGGCGCGCAGCTTGTCTCTAGGCTTCTATTTCTTGTAACCTTGATCTTTCTTCTTAATACCCTTGGGGTACAATAATAATAAAATCCATCAATGGCATCTTTTTCATTGAATAGGTATTACTATACAGAAAGGTGTTGGTGCTCAGCTTGTTGCTAGGCTACCAACAAACTCTTTGTAAACTCTGACTTTGTTTGCTTTTCTAATAAAAGCCTTCTATGGCATCCTTTTCATAATAATAATAATAATAAATATTTGGCGAGCTAGGTGAAGATACAATTTCATTCATGAAAAGATTGCGCAACTTCCTAATTAATCGTGATGCTAATCATAAAATTGGTGGGTTTTTATTTCATCGATTAGGAATTATTATTCAAAAAGGGGTTGGTGCCCAGATTGGCGATGGCGCCGGTTTTTGTCCCTTTCAACAGCAGATGGTTACCTTGCCTTTTAATTATGGTGGCTTTGGTGTTTATACAAAATCCGATACAAGCCTTTTTTGCTATTTGGCATCTCATTTTTAGACATAACACCTACAGTCCTCCATGCTGAGTTCTGTCGACACATCAACATCAAGCCACAATTACCAACAGGCACTCAACAAATATATGCAAGCTTGTAGACTCTCCTCCTTCAATATCAATTCTACTGCCCCCCATCCTATGAAAGCATTAAAAGTACAATTTTTCGAAACCGTTAAGAGAGACATACCAGCTAAGTTCGCAATGATGCCTAGGGATACAATATTGTGGCAGATTAATCAGATTGGACACAATGGACTTTTTGAAGACTATTCCCATTCCAGGGCTTAATCAGACCCATGGACCGAGATAATTCCGAGTTGTTAACCAATATCGGCTAGTTATACCCTTATTCCCTGTAGACTTTGTTTGCTTATGATATGGCAGGGAGATGGATGCTTTGGTGATCATGCCCTCCATTGCGCAAGCGAGGTCGGTCTCAAGTTCCAACATGATTTGGTGCGAGATGTTATTATGGATATTTGTTACCGTGCAAGAGTTGTGGCTAGAAAGGAGGCCCCTTTAGGCTTTTTATCAGCAGATCTTAAACCTAATGATATTCTTATACCTAATAGGGAAAATGGCCGAGACACCTATTTCGACGTCATTGAGGTCTCACCTTTTTCTGGCGACGGGATTCACAACTTTGTACTGGGGCGTTCCATCTCTACGGCGCTTAGTCGTAAGCGCAACAAGTATTTTGAAAAATGCACAACTCATGGGTATGGTTTATGCGCTTTGGCCTTCACGACCTTAGGTGAGCTGGGAGATGACTTCGTTATTCTGTTGAAGATATTGAAGAATTGCTTAACCAACTACGATGCTTATAACAAAGTAGGAGGTTTACTTTTTCATAGGGTAGGTTTGGCTATCCAGAAAGGTGTTGGTGCACAGATTGTGACCCGATTACCAACCATTCTTGTGTAAATATTACTCTTTTAATTTTCAATAAAATCCTTAGGTGGCATCATTAATAATAATAATAATCCTTTTCTCTGCAGGGATATGCCAATAAACATATCATCGTCTGCTAGGTCGTCATCTATTGTGGTTACAATTTCTGGTTTTGATGATACATCTTCTTCATCATCAATCCCCCGTAGATATCCTACACGCGATGCAGTCACATCCATATCTCCTTCGTCAGCTCATAGATCACTCACATCATCATCTCAAGGGGATAAGTTCAATTATCCCTTTAAACATTATAATGGTTGTAGTGACGGAGTTAGAGGCAGTGGTTATGCTAGTGATAGGTGTGACAAACACCTAATTTTATATCTAGTATTTATGCTTTCTTTGCGATTTTTCATGTAAATTATGTATCTTATGTGTGAGTTTGAGTTGTTAGGTACTCTGGAGTCATGCGGAAGAAAAGAAGAAGAAATCATCTAAAGTTATTTTAAAGGGCGTAATTGTCATTTCATAGGCAAGTGATATTGGGATCTTGGCCAAGGTTAAGTGGCAACTCTCTCAGAGGAGTATTAGAAACAGCCAGTTGATTATTAAGGAATGGCCACCTGTTATAGGGTATCACCGGGGTGTTCTCCTAGTTAGTAGTGGGGTATCGTTATCCACCCCCTACACCTTATAACCCTACATCAAGAGACAACATTCCTCTCAATTCATTACATTTGTGTTTCACCTTAAATTGAGAAAGAAGAACAAAAGGCGGTTGTTGGACAAATTGAGAGAAACTGAGAGAGAAGCAGCCGTTGCTGCTTCTGATTCCGAGAGATCGAGAAGAAGTGAGGGTGTTGGTGCTCGATGAAGCTACAACATATGAAAAAGGAGACGGATTTGGTTCTGTCAAAGAAGTTAGGGGTAATTCTGAAATTGTAGAAAAAGGGTTCGATCTAAATATGTTGGTGTTGTAATTGGGAAGATGAACTGCTGGTACAGGGAATGAAGAAATGGTCAATTGTTTGAATAGATGTATGTTAGGACATTATAACAGGGAAGAATAGATTGTGTTGGTGACACTCAAGGGTTGGCTGAAATTGATGTTGCTGTGAGATTGAACAAAGAAGAAATGAGAAGGAATTAAGCTGTTGGAGATGGGTTGTCGTTGACAGATGGGATGTTGAATCTGAGACTTCCATTAAAACTGTTGAATCGAGAAATATAAATAAGGGGATATGTGGGTTTTAATCAAAATAGATAAGAAGAAATCAGCGGTTATTCTCAATTTGAAATGGATTATGCGAGATTGCAGCGGAATTTGTATGGAAGAACTATTGTTGTTGGTTGTGCAGTTGGGAGATATTGCAAGTGGATATGGAACTGGTGGTGTAGTTCGAGCTCATAAGGAAGGTTACTTGAGATGGAAAGTGAAGCTGTGGAGTAATTGCAGGGGTTATGGCCTGAGAATGGGAGTTGTGTTAGTGATTTGGTTTGAGGAAACGGTACACCTGAAATTGAGTTGCAATAATTAATACAGGGAAAATTGGATCTATGATAGTGTTACATGGCATGGATGCAGCTGCAGTTCTTGAGGTTAGGATGAACTATAAATTGGAGTTACAGCTTAAATGGAGGTACTGCAATAAAAAAAGTGTTGATGATGAGTATGAAAGGGTGTTTCTGGTGGAGTTTGAGTCACTGATGGTTGCTGTGAGAATGAAGATGCAGAGCTTCTACTGAGTTGCAGTTTCTGGTGAATTGGAATGGCGGTGCATAAGAACTCAACCTGAGATGAACAGAACTAGTGGTAGTGATGCTAAGCAGAATTGGTGCAGATTATATCTCAAATGGAGGCATGAAGCTACAAATGTTGTTGGAAGTGATTAATCTGTGATGAGTTTGTTGGTGGCATTGTTGCAGGAAGTATGTGTAGTGTGCTGTTTTTAGATGAGCTAAGATGGAGTGATGGTCCATTATAGATTTAAATCCGAGAAGGTCAGTATGCTGTTGCTGTCAAAGAATGGGCTTTGAAGGTGTTGATTATACTGAAATGGATGGCAGATTATGGTACAGAGTAACTCAGTTGCAGGTGTTGAAAGAATCATTGGAATAGCCATCATGGCTGGATATGAATTGGTGTTGCTTCTGATAGAAATGAAGAGAATAGCACAGCCATCATGGCTGAAGCACAGTTATTATGCAACTACAAGCTCAATCCTATGGCCTGGAAAGACTGAGTCTACTTTTGACTCATCATGACTAGGTCTGAGTTTGACCGAGCTAACTTAGTTGACTTCCCGATCCTGACTTTTCGTTGACTCGTTTTACTGGTGACCGGGTGGACTTTGTCGGTCACCTGAGATGCTTTTCCGGTGCCGGATTCCGGCCAAATTCCTTCCAAAAACTCAGTTTTCCGGCAAGCGCTTTTGGGACAAATTTTCTACACTGGTTTCTCTTACTTGTGGGCTTGGTGGATTTCTATATAATGGACTTTGAAGACTAAACATAATTTTGGAACAAGAAGACCTATAAAAAGGAAGTTTTCTACAACTTTTGGGATATCACAATTTTATCATTCTTTTTTCTTGGAGTTTTGGGAAAACTATTTTCTAGGGTTTGTTTTCTTTTATGTTTCATCTTCTTTCTTTGATTATTATGATGATGAACTCCATTAATATGAGTAACTAAATACAATTATTGGTTATGGGATCAAAGTTGATTTCTTCAAGCATGTTATTTGATTCTATGAATTAGTTTTGTCTCAATTCTATCGTTTATGATTCATCGTTTTTATTATCATATGATTTGAACGCTAGTTTGGTTGAGTCCGGAATCAATTGGATTTGTTTTTATCTCTATAGCTATATTAGGGTTTTCAATACGTAAAAGTTGTTTTCTCTGATTTCTAGTAGCATCTTGTGGTTATTACTTGTAGTGATACATCTTTTTAATCGCATATGAATCGTAACCTTTGTTAAAACGAATTAGTGCTTTTACACGCTTGTTTGCACTAATTAGTCTTATATTTCATATAACTTATTGCTCTTAGGGAGTTAAACCTAATTGTGCTTTTACACTTTAGGTTACTTTTTACGAAGATTTCACAATAGCATCTTTTAATGTTGTTTGTGATAAAATCAGGAAATAAACGGGATATTCTTGCGATCAAGATATTCTAGGACTTTTGATAATTGCGAGATTAAATTACCAATTCTAATCGTTGATAAAAAATACATGTTTGTGAATGATACTATCCCGTGACCAATATCTTATCCTTATTGATTATTCCAATTATTTGATTTGCTTTATTTAGTTTTACTACTTTGATAAAAACAAAAAACGCTCTTGGTTATTTAAGAATCTGAAAATTGCATGACAACAATCGCCTCTATGTGGATACGAACTCTTTCTTATCGAATACTATATTTGTATTTAGTTGAGTGAGGAAGTGAATTATTTTTGACGCATACGACACGCATCAAATTTTGGCGTCGTTTCCGGGGAGGCATTCGGCTTGTTATATAGTTTTTAGTTTCTTTTTATTATTTCTGCTTGCATATTTGCTTTACGTTTCTTGTCTTGTTTCTCACTTGTTTGCGAGAATTGCTTTTCAGGTACCTAATCCCTATATTCTAAAGATTGGAATTATCCAAGATGCGGGATAGCTACTCGAAAAGGCACAATACTCCAACCAAGGCAAGGCACAACGGAAGAACAAAACTTGGAAGTAGAACACGAGATTCCTTTTGAAGAAGAAGAAGAAGCAATGGGTGATGCAAATCGTACACTCAAGGACTTGGATTCGCACAAGCTGGATACACATCGAGGTTGTATTCAAACCGACTCTACTTTTGAGATCAAGCTGGGATTGCTTAGAGAATTACCAAAGTTCCATGGCATGGTGAATGAATATCGAAACAAGCACCTTATGGACTTCCACACCATTGTCACGGCCATGCTTCCAGCGAATATGGAGCCCAATGGTGCAATGTTGAAAGTTTTTCGATTCTCTTTGGAGGATATTTCTAAGGATTGGTTATATTTACTTGCCTCCCGGAAGTGTCACAACTTGGAATGGGTTGAAGAAACTCTTTTTAGAGAGATATTTTCTTGCATCTAAGGCTACTCAAATTCTCAAGGAGATTTTCGAAATGAAGCAAAATGTGTGAGAATCCTTACATGATTGTTGGGAATGATACAAGAGATTGGTGGCAAGCTGCCTTCATCACCAATTCAGCGATGCTATGATCATCCAATACTTCTATGAAGGACTCCAATCAAGTAATAGGAATCTTCTTGATGCTGCGGGTGGTGGTTCCCTAGTGAGCAAGATGGTGGCACAAGCTAGAGAGTTGATTGAGAACATGGCAGCGAACTCCCAACAATTCTTGAGTCGTGGTTCAGATGTGCTTCTTAGGAGAGTGAATGAAGTAAGCGAGGTGGAGGAACTTCGTCAACAAATGGGTAAGATAACAGCAATGCTGCAAAAAGTTTAAGCCGCGGTGATACCAAGTTCTCATCAAGGGTATGAAGAATCCAATGAACAAGCTAACATGATCTTTCCAAATCAGCAAAGATGGTATGATCCATATTCAAACACTTACAATCCGGGATGGAGAGATCACCCCAATTTTAGCTATGCTAACAAGCAAGGAGAGGTTCAACAACCTACTTTCAACTGTTCGAGTGGATTTCAACCACAACAACAACAATTACAGCCGCAACAACAACAATTTCAGCAACCACAACAATCAATGCAAAATCAAGGTTTTGATATCGATTCAAAGCTTCAAACAGTGATGCAAGGCATTTCTACTATGTTTAAAGATAGCCAACAAGAGACCAAGAGTGTGAACAAGGAGTTGCAGACACAAATAGGTTCCATGGCTACTGAGTTGAACCAATTGAAGTCACAAAATAGTGGGAAACTCCCTTCTCAACCTATCAACCTAAAAGAGGGTGTCAATGCAATTACATTGAGAAGTGGCACACAACTTGTGCAACCCGAAGTTACTGATTCGGGTAAGGTGAAAACACCAAAGGAACCTGTTTTGGAGGAGAAGAATGAGGATTCTCCCCAAACTTCTGAAGTACCTATTCCTAACTCTAAAAATCCTATTCCTACTTATGTTGCTCCTATACCTTTTCCTCGCAGATTTGAAAATTCCAAGAATGAGGCACTAGAAAAGGAGATTTTAGACGTTCTTAAGAAGATTCGTGTGAACATACCACTCATTGATGCTATAAAGCAAGTTCCAAAGTATGCAAAGGTGTTGAAATATTTGTGCACCAATAAGCAAAGGCTTAAAGGCAATAAAGTGCTAAGTGTGTGGGAGAATGCTTCGGCAATCTTATAACACAAACTTCCACTGAAATGCAAGGACCTGGGTAGCTTTGACATTCCCGTCAAAATTGGTAACACTACATTTAACAAAGTTATGTTGGATTTAGGTGCATCCGTTAATGTTATGTCTGCGTCAATATACAATTCACTTGATCTTGGTCCTCTTAAAAGGGCTGAAATTGTGTTGCAATTAGCCGATCGCTCTATTGTCTACCCAATGGGTATTGTTGAGGATGTTCTTGTGCAGGTTAATCAACTAGTATTTCTAGCAGATTTGTGTGTCTTAGAGATGGATGAAGGTTCACCGGACTCATGTCTTCCATTGCTACTTGGGCGTCCCTTCATGAAAACGGCGAAAACCATTATTGATGTGGAAAATGGAACACTAACTATGGAGTTTGATGGAGAAGTAATACGTTTCAACATTTTCAAGACGTTGAGATATCCTAGTGATGTACACTCTTGCTTCTCCGTTGATGTTATGGATACATTGGCATAATAAATGTTTGAATTGAATGGTGATGATTCTTGGGAAACTGTTCTAACTACATCCATTGATAATGGTGTAGAGTGTGGTAATGAAGTCAAAGAAGCCCTTGGTGATCTCAACTCACTACAAGGATGCCCGGAAACTCATAATATCTTTTTTATTTCTTTACCATGCAGTGATGAAAAACTTTTACTTTCTATTGTTAAATCTCCAAAGTTAGAATTGAAACCTCTTCCAAGTCACTTAAAATACTTGTACTTGGGTGACAATGAAGAGTTACCTGTGATTGTTTCTAACGATCTTAGTGAATTACAGGAGAAAAAACTTCTAAGGGTGCTAAAGAAGTACAAGACGTCCATAGGATGGACAATTGCCGATATCAAGGGTATAAGCCCTGCCATTTGTATGCACAAGATCTGTTTGGAGGACGATGCAAAGCCTACAAGGGAAGCGCAACGTCGGTTGAGCCCCCCTATGATGGAAGTTGTGAAAAAGGAGATACTCAAGCTTTTGGAAGTGGGTGTTATCTACCCCATATCCGATAGCAATTGGGTGAGCCTGGTACAAGTTGTACCAAAGAAATCAGGTATGACCGTGGTGGAGAATGATAAGAATGAACTTGTCCCAACTCGTGTGCAAACCGGTTGGAGGGTTTGTATTGATTACAGGAAATTGAATGCCACCACTTGAAAAGATCACTTTTCATTACCTTTTATTGATCAAATGCTTGAACGTTTAGCTGGACACTCTTATTATTGCTTTCTTGATGGCTATTCAGGTTACAATCAGATTGTGATAGCGTCGGAGGATCAAGAGAAAACCACTTTCACTTGTCCTTTTGGTACTTTTGCTTATAGAAGGATGCCTTTTGGATTGTGCAATGCTTCAGCTACTTTTCAAAGGTGTATGGTAAGTATATTTTCAGAATATGTTGAAAACATAATTGAAGTTTTCATGGACGACTTTAGTGTCTTTGGTGATTCATTTGACCTTTTTTTGAACAATTTGTTACTAACCCTTGAACGATGTGTAGAAACAAATCTTGTGCTGAATTGGGAGAAGTGCCATTTTATGGTAACTCATGGCATAGTTTTAGGCCATATAATATCTTCTAAAGGCTTAGAAGTTGGTAAATCTAAGATAGACCTTATTCGTTCTCCAACCCCTCCCACTACGGCGAGGGAGATACGCTCTTTTCGTGGTCATGCAGGTTTTTATCGTAGATTCATCAAGGATTTTTCCAAGATAGCATCACCACTTTGTAACTTATTTTAAAAAGATATGATTTTTAACTTTGATGAAAAGTGTATGGCGGCATTCAATCGTTTGAAAGAACTCTTGATTTCAGCCCCTATCATTAAACCACCGGATTGGAGTAAGCCTTTTGATCTCATATGTGATGCAAGTGACTATGCGATTGGTGCGGTGCTTGGGCAGCGTGTGGGGAAGATACCTCATGCTATTTACTATGCTTCTAGAACGTTAAATGAAGCCCAAAAAAACTACACAACCACTGAAAATGAGTTATTAGCTATTGTTTTTGCTTTGGAAAAGTTTCGCTCTTATCTAATTGGTACAAAAGTTGTTGGCTTTTCTGACCATGCATCACTTAGGTACTTGCTTACAAAGAAAGAGGCGAAACCGAGGCTCATACGATGGATTTTACTCTTGCAAGAGTTTGATATTGAAATCAAGGACAAGAAAGGAATTGAGAACACCATTGCAGATCATTTGAGCCTTCTTGCTGTGGACAAGGAACCTATCCCATTGCGTGAAAGTTTCCCGGATGAGCAACTATTCTCACTTGCCTTTGCGGAACCATGGTATGCTGATATTGTGAATTACTTGGTAACTAAACAAATCCCAAAGAACGTGTCTCGTGCTGATAGGGACAAACTTAAAAGGTTAGGGAACCAATATATATGGGATGATCCATACTTATGGAAACATGGCAGCGACCAAGTGATACGAAGGTGCGTTCCCGAATCTGAATTTAATTCTATCTTGTCATTTTGTCACTCATATGCTTGCGGAGGACATTTTGGGAGTAAGAGAACCGCTCACAAGGTACTTGAAAGCGGTTTCTATTGGCCAACCTTGTTTAAGGATGCACATATATTTTGCACAACTTGTGATAGGTGCCAAAGAACAAGTAATCTAGGTGCTCGAAATCAAATGCCACAAACTTTTATTCAATTTATTGAAGTTTTTAATGTATGGGGTATTGATTTTATGGGTCCTTTTGTCAATTCCCATGGGAATTTTTATATCTTACTAGCTGTTGATTATGTATCGAAATGGGTGGAATCTAAGGCCACCCCAACTAATAATTCTAAAGTGGTTTCAGATTTTGTGCAAGCTAACATTTTTGCAAGGTTTGGAATTCCAAGAGCGATAATTAGCGATGGGGGTTCTCACTTCAACAACAGGTTCTTACAAGGATTGTTGAAGAAGTACAATATGACGCAAAAGATTGCAACACCTTATCATCCCCAAACAAATGGAAAAGCTGAGGTGTCTAACCGAGAGGTGAAATCCATTCTAGAGAAGACGGTGAATCCAACAAGGAAAGATTGGATCATGCGACTTAATGATGCTTTATGGGCTTATAAAACCGCATACAAGACACCTATTGGGATGTCTCCCTTTAGGATTGTGTATGGTAAACCTTGTCACCTACCCGTTGAGATTGAACATAAGGCGTTTTGGGCTATTAATCAATGCAATATGGAACTAGATGGTGCTGGAAAACAAAGAAAGTTACAACTCCAAGAGCTCGAAGAGCTTCGAAATGATGCATTTGAAAGCTCTCGCATTTACAAGGAGAAAACTAAGGCATTTCATGATTCTATGATTTCTAGAAAACAATTTTGTGTTAGGCAGAAAGTTATTTTTTTAATACTCACTTGCAATTATTTCCGGGTAAATTAAGGTCACGTTGGATTGGACCTTTTATTGTTACTAATGTGTTTTCTCATGGTGCAGTAGAAATTCGTAGCATAGCTACATGAAAGGAGTTTAAAGTGAATGGACACCGGCTGAAACCATATTATGAGAACTTTACTTCTGAAGTTGTGGAAGGTGTGAACTTTGTGGAAGTACTCCCTCTGGAGGAGTCTTAGCAAACACGGAGCAAGTCAGATCGACGAATTTAAACCAAGTGCTAAGTGGGAGGCAACCCACCGGTTTTGTATTTCTTATCCTTTTTTTTTTATTATTTTCTTTGTGTTTCTTTTATTTATTTTTCTTGTTTCATATCATATTAGGATTTCCCACCTTGACTTTACTAGGATGATTCAATTACATTGAGGATAATGTAAAGTTTAAGTGTGGATGATTCAATTACATTGATTCAATTAATCACGTCGGTGATGCAAATTAGGTGCAGGGAGAAATGCATTATTAGAGATGTTGATCAATCATTAGTGGAGACTACCCATTTTCATATCAACCAACGCACCGGACAGAAATTATTCCATGACTAAAGAGCTTCTTTTGAGTGTGTGTCGCCGTACGTTAATTCCGGGTAGGATGGTGAGCTACCCAATTTCACACCAATTTCAGCATTATTTTTGATCTCTTGAGTGCTAATTTTTGTCAATCATGAGGGTGGCGTCTATGGATGAAAGCCTCCTTCTTGTAGTTCGATTTGCAGTTAGCACCATTCTCTCTCTCGACAACAACAGGTCCATAGAAACACCACAATTATCAACAAGGAGCGATATCAAAATCAACAAGGAAAGTTGAAGACGTTCAAGGTTTACAAACAATGGGGCAAGAAAAGAGCAAATTTCATATTCAAGTAAAGCAATATAATGAGCGGAATTTTATATTAAAATATGAGGACTTATTTACAAGAGCGAAGAAAAGTAAAAGGTGAGAATTATTGAAGTTTATGATTTCAAGACGATACAAGTTGGGAAGAATCAAGTGGTAAAGTACTTTTCCACGACCATGGTTGTTTAATTTTTCACTTTGTGTTGTATTTTGTTTCTCTTGTCTTCAAAAAAAAAAAATTGAGACAAGAGAAATATCTATTATTGTGTTTGTTTTTATTGAATAAGCCGTGGGGAATGAAAATTTATAAGAAAGTTTCAAGCGACATGGATTTGAAGGAAAAAGGTTACTAATTGTCAAGGATTTACAAAGTTCAAGAGTTGATCATCAATAGTTGAAGTTGAAGACGAAGACCAAGAAGATGAAGACGAGGAGCGGAAGACATTTATATTGGATTCCGTGTGAGTGGTGCTATCATAATTGGAAATCGGATGTGATGGTGAATAAGTAATCTCATCCTCGATATAAGTGTTGATTTCCTTTCTTAGAGATCGTCAGAAAAATGGTTTTTCAAAATATTAAAAGATGTGGGTTTTTCAAAATATTCCGGAAGTTTTCCTTCCCACCATTCAACGTGTTGCAGGAATTCTCTCTTCATTCCTACCTGCGCACATGTGATACCCATAAAAAAGTCGTCTTTTTGAGTGTAATTTCATAAAACCCTTTTTGGTGAGGTAGAAGTTGAGGCGAAATGCTTATTGATCGCTCTCAAACATGCATTCTCTCATTATGGTGTGGTTATTTCTCACTCAAGATTTAAGAATGAATATGTTCTTTGGTATTTCTAACTTCTTATTACTAGCATGCAGAATTTCTATGTCCTCATAGCTCTTTGGATGCTTGGGACGCTGGAACGCTTTGAAATTGGAGTAGGTTTTGTGGGTATATCTCTAGTAAGCCCTCACGAGACTATAACTCGTCCACTAGGGACACCTAGGGGTTCAAAGGCTTGTTATTTATGCTAAAAGTGACCATAGCCTCGACGGCACGGAATTGTATGTATGCTTTAAAATTGTTTTGTTTGATTTGCTCGAGGACTAGAAAAGTCTAAGTGCGGGGGAATTTGATAGGTGTGATAAACACCTAATTTTATATCTAGTATTTATGCTTTCTTTGCGAGTTTTCATGTAAATTATGTATCTTATGTGTGTGTTTGAGTTGTTAGGTACTCTGGAGTCATGCGGAAGAAAAGAAGAAGAAATCATCTAAAGTTATGCTAAAGGGCGTAATTGTTATCTCATAGGCAAATGATAATGGGAGATTGTCCAAGGTTAAGTGGAAACTCTCTCATAGGAGTATTTGAAACAGCCAGTTGATTATTAAGGCATGGCCACCTATTATAGGGTATCACTGGGGTGTTCTCCTAGACAGTAGTGGGGTACCATTATCCACTCCCTACACCTCATAACTCTACATCGAGAGACAACTTTCCTCAATTCATTACATTTGTGTTTCACGTGAAATTGAGAAAGAAGAACAAAAGGCGGTTGCGGGCCAAATCGAGAGAAACTGAGAGAGAAATAGTCGTTGTTGCTGCTGATTCCGAGAGATCGAGAAGAAGTGAGGGTGTTGGTTCTCGATGAAGCTACAACAGATGAAGAAGGAGACGGATTTGGTTATGTCAAAGAAGTTAGCGGTGATTCTGAAATTGTAGAAGACGGGTTCGATCTAAATCTGCTGGTGTTGTAATTGGGAAGATGAACTGATGTTACAGGGAATGAGAAAATGGTCAATTGCTTGAATAGATGTATGTTAGGACATTATCATAGGGAAGGAGAGATTGTGTTGGTGACACTCAAGGTTTGGCTGAAATTGATGTTGTTGTGAGATTGAACAAAGAAGAAATGAGAAGGAATTGAGCTGTTGGAGATGGGTTGCCGTTGACAGATGGGATGTTGAATCTGAGACTTCTATTGGAACTGTTGAATCAAGAAATGAAAATAAGGGTATCTGTGGGTTATAATCAAAACAAATGAGAAGAAATCAGCGTTTATTCTCGATTTGAAATGGATTATGCGATATTGCAGCGGAAATTGTATGGAAGAACTGATGTTGTTGGTCGTGTAGTTGAGAGATATTGCAAGTGGATATGGAAATGGTGGTGTAGTTCGAGCTCATAAGGAAGTTTGCTTGAGATGGAAAGTGAAGTTGTGTAGTAATTGTTGGGGTTATGGCCTGAGAATGGGAGTTGTCTTGGTGATTTGGTTTGAGGCAACGGTACACCTGAAATTGAGTTGCAGCAATTGTTACAGGGAAGATTGGATTTATGATAATGTTACATGGCATGGATGCAGCTGTAGTTATGGAGGTTAGGATAAACTGTAAATTGGAGTTACATCTTAAATGGAGGTACTGCAATAAATAAGTGTTACTTCTGAGTATGAAATGGTGTTTCTCGTGGAGTTTGTGTCACTGGTGGTTGTTGTGAGAATGAAGATGCAGAGCTGCTACTAAGTTGCAGTTACAAGTGAATTGGAATAGCGGTGCATAAGAACTTAATCTGAGATGAACAGAATTGGTGGTACTGATGCTAAGCAGAATTGGTGCAGATTATAGCTCAAATGGAGGCATGAAGCTACAAATGTTTTTGGAAGTGATTAATCTAAGATGAGTTTGTTGGTGGCATTGTTGTAGGAAGTATGTGTTGTGTGATGTGTTTAGATGAGCTAAGATGGAGTGATGGTACATTACAGATTTAAAGCCGAGAAGGTCAGTATGTTGTTGCTGTCAAAGAATGGGTTTTGAAGGTGTTGATTGCTCAGTTGCAGGTGTTGAAAGAAGCATTGGAATAGCCATCATGGCTGGATATGAATTGGTGTTTCTTCTGATAGAAATGAAGAGAATAGCACAGCCATCATGGATGAAGCACAATTATTATGCAACAACAAGCTCAAGCCTATGGCCTGGCAAGACTGAGTCTACTTTTGACTCATCATGACTAGGTCTGAGTTTGACCGAGCTAACTCAGTTGACTTACTGATCCTGACTTCCCGTTGACTCGTTTGACTGGTGACCGGGTGTACTTTTCCGGTCACCTAAGATGCTTTTCCAGTGCCGGATTCCGGCCAATTCCATCTAAAAACCCAGTTTTTCGGCGAGCGCTTTTGGGAGAGATTTTCTACATGGGTTTCTCTCACTTATGGGCTTGGTGGATTTCTATCTAATGGACTTTGAATACTAAACCTAATTTTGGAACAAGAAGAGCTATAAAAAGGAAATTTTCTACAACATTTGGGATATCACAATTTTATTATTCTTTTTCTTGGAGTTTTGGGAAAACTATTTTCTAGGGTTTGTTTTCTTTTATGTTTCATCTTCTTTCTTTGATTATTATGATGATGAACTCCATTAATATGAGTAACTAAATACAATTATTGGTTATGGGATAAAAGTTGATTTCTTCAAGCATGTTATTTGATTCTATGAATTAGTTTTGTCTCAATTCTATCGTTTATGATTCATCGTTTTTATTATCATATGATTTGAATGCTAGTTTGGTTGAGTCTGGAATCAATTGGATTTGTTTTCATCTCTATAGCTATATTAGGGTTTTCAATACGTAAAAGTTATTTTCTCTGATTTCTAGTAGCATCTTGTGGTTATTACTTGTAGTGATACATCTTTTTAATCGCATATGAATCGTAACCTTTGTTAAAACGAATTAGTGCTGATAGGGGTAGAATACGTCCTATTTATTATCTATTGGTTATGCTTTCTTTGTTATTTTTCTTGTAAATTATGTATTTTACGTGTGTTTTTAAGTTATTAGGTACTCTGGAGTCACACGGAGGAAAAAAGGAAGAAATCACCCAATTTGAGCAAAAAGGGCAAAATTATCATTTCATATGAGAACACTATTTGGAGCCCAGTCGTTGTTAAGGGGAAACTCTTTTGGAGGAGCATTAAAGATAGCTCAGCTAAGGATAAGGGGAAACCCATTTAAGTGTTAAAGGCATCCGGCCAGATACTCAAGGAACCTATGTGAGCTAGTTTGGGATGTTATTGGGCGACCCATATTAGTGCCCAGGTCCGGACCCAGTTTCTATAACCTAATAAGTCGAGAGAAATCAATCATTATCTCCTTTTGAAACAGAAATTGAGAAAGAATCAGCAGCAGCTGCTGCCATTAAAACCGAGAACTGAAACATTGAGAAATTGAGATGATGATTCATAATAATAGAAGAGATTCAGGAAGGAAGAGAGATCAAGAAATCAGGAAGAGTTGGAAGCAGGATGGTTCGATTTGTGAAGGTGAATATTAGCACAGATGCAGATGAAGAACTCGGGGAAAAGATGGAAATCGAAAGAAGCTGAGCTTGAATTGAAAACAAAGATGGGTTCGATAGATTGTCTCTGATGGATAGAAGACTTGAGCAGATTCATGAAGAGCTAGGGTTCTAATGTGTTTAAGGATTGATAGAATCAGAGCTAGGGTTTGTATTGGTTTGTATTGAATGATTCAGAGACAGTGAAGATAATCAAGGGTTGTTGTTGATTTCATATAAGATGGGTTCTTCTTGGGTTCGAATTGGAAGCTGATTTGGGTCAGTTCTTGTTTGAATTGTTAATGGTGGTGCAGCTCAGGTGGTACAAGAAAGAAGAAAAGGTGAAATTGCTTGGACGTGTTGCAGAACAGCAAGGAAAGGTGGTTATATGTGTTGGTGGTGTATGGCAATGGCAAATGGTGATGCAGTGAACTGAGTTGCAGCTGATGCAGGTGCAAGCAGAAACTGGTGGAAGGGCTGAGTTGTGTGCTTTCCATGAATGAAATGCTTGAGAAGGGAAATGGCTTAAGCTGAGATGGTGTTGTTTTGAGTTTGCATAGAAGCTAAGCTGATTCCGTGGTGGTATTGAAATGTTGCAATGAACTAGATGGTTTGTGCAAATGCTGGATGGTGGAGTTTAGTTTGAATTCATGGAGTTGGTGCTGATGTCCATGGTTTGTATGGAGTAGAATGTTTCATGTGGATGGTGGAGTGCAGTTGAGTTGATGGACAAGGGTTATGGTCTGTTGGTGGTTGCACTGGTTTGCTGGTCAGATATGCAGGTAGATGAGATGATATAGTTGGTTAGATTAATGGCCAGAAAATGGTGGTACTGTGAAGGAATGATAATTAACAGTGGGTTTGCATTGGTTTTTCCTTAGTCGAGGAGTGGCATGAGTTGCTGACACTGGGTTGTAATGAAGCTGCAACCTGACAGAGAATTGAGATTTGAGGTTGTAGCTGAAATTATTGGGAATTGTAGTTATGAAGCAAGTAGTGGTGAAATTAAAGGGTTTATGGAGATGGTTTCCACTGTTAACTGATGGTGCTATGGAATGTTGTTGTTGAAAGTGATTTGACAGAGAAGAGTGAAGCAGGTGCAGTGAGATGGATTGGGGTTGAATCTGTGTTGCAGAGAAAATGAATTCAAATGGTTTGACAGGGAATATTTGAGCAGAAATGTGCTGAGATAAACCATGCAGTGATGCTGAAGTATAGCAGTGGTAGCTGATGGTGTTGGCAAGAAGGGAATGCTGGAACAAAAAAGCTGGTGGAAATGCATAGCCATCAAGGATGGAGAGAACTTATGCCATGGAAACTCAGACAAGTTAGCCCAGTTAGCTCACTTGAATAGATGACTTGGTACTGACTCATGATCTTACTGATTTGACTCAATTGACTAGGTCTTAACTCGGTTGACTTGACCGAGCTGACTCGTTGACCAGTGACCGGGGTGGACTTTGTCGACCACCTGAGGGTGATTTCCGGAACCGGATTCCGTCCAACTTCCGGCGGTGACCCAGTTTTCCGGCGACGCGATTTTGGGCATAATTTTACATGGGTTTTTCTCACACATGGGCTTGGTGGACTTTTTGGTGATGGACTTTGATAAGACCTAATATTGGAAGGAGTATCCTTTATGGAAATTGAGAAATATATAAAAGAGAAGACTTTTCTCTAATCTAATCTTTTATCTTCTACTTTTGTTATAGGGTTTAGACATGAAAACTCTTCTCTTTATTCTTATTATGAACTCCATTAACATGAAAACTTGATTTTTCTTTTGGTTATGGATTAATTGGATTTCAAAAAATATGTTTTTTTTATATGATAAATTAGTTTTGTCTCCATACTTTATCGTTTATGATTCATCGTTTATATTGTTATATGATTTGAATGCTTGTTTGGTCGAGTCTAGAATCGATGGAGTTTGTTTTCATCTCTATTGCTAGACTAGGGTTTGTTATACGTAAAAGTGATAGATTCCTGATTACAAGTAGCATGAATATGGTTATAGCTTGTAGTGATGCATCCTTATGATCATATGTGAACCATAACCTTTGTTAAATCGGATTAGTGCGTTTTCCACGTTCGATTGCTTTGATTGGCCTGATTTCATAGAACTTAATGCATCTAGGGAATTAAACTTGATTAGTGCTTTTACACGTTAGGTTGTTCTCTTAGATAGAACTCATACTCGCATCTTTTAATATGTTTGTTGATGACAAAAGGGAATTAGCGGGATATTCTTGTGATTAAGGTATCTTAGGGCTTTTGATAAAAGTTGAGATTAAAATATCAATTCTAATTATTATGACAAGAATATGTTTGTGAATGAAGATGAATCCTTAACCAATATCTCTTCTATTTGATTTGTTTGCTTATTTCTTTCTTTGCTTTTGTATTTGTTTGTTTTATTAAAAATCAGAAAAATCACCCGTGTTATTTATAGGAAACCGAAAATGTATTTACAACCTAGTCCTCTCTGTGGAAACGATCCTTTCTTGCCATTGCTTCATTATATATTTTGAGTAGTAAGAAAGTGTAATTTATTTTTGACGCCTACGACAGCGATCAAGTGCTTTTACACGTTTGTTTGCATTGATTAGTGTTATTTCATAGAACTTATTGCTCTTAGGGAGTTAAACCTAATTGTGCTTTTACACATTAGGTTACTTTTTAAGAAGATTTCACAATAACATCTTTTAATGTTGTTTGTGACAAAATCAGGAAATAAACGGGATATTCTTGCGATCAAGATATTCTAGGACTTTTGATAATTGCGAGATTAAATTACCAATTCTAATCATTGATGAAAAACACATGTTTGTGAATGATACTATCCCGTGACCAATATCTTCTCCTTATTGATTATTCCAATTATTTGATTTGCTTTATTTAGTTTTATTACTTTGATTAAAACAAAACACACTCTTGGTTATTTTGGTTACTTAAGAATCTAAAAATTGCATAACAACAATCGCCTATATGTGGATACGAACTCTTTCTTATCGAATACTATATTTATATTTGGTTGAGTGAGGAAGTGAATTATTTTTGACGCATACAACACGCATCAGCTAGAAGTAGAATATATCGACATATGGCAGACATGCATTTTCCTATAGATAAAGACAAATAGGTTTGCAGAGATAGAATTAGGAATAATGTTGAATGTTATGATGCTTGGGAGAGAGTTTTGAATGATATGTAGTATTGGTTGTGCATTAAATATATGCAGGTCCATGCATGGAAGAAGACTTGTAAATCTGCTATGCATCGTACTGAAATTATAATAGGTCCTTTCAATAGGTTAGGCGCAGACTTTCTCATTCATGGCGTTATAAAACCACAAATATGCACGAACAATTCTAGTTTGCAGAGATAACACAATGTGTCTTACGGTGGATATGCTCAATCTGATTTTGCAGAGACAAATTACAACAATCATAAGTATACCCCCACCTTGCGGATTTCATTTTTCTAGAACCCTAAAATCAGCCCTAGATAGTGCGCTAGCAAAATGCATGGTTACAACTTCTTCTTCTCCCTACCTGCACTTTAAACTTATATATTCCAAAAAGTAGAAGGGAAAAGCGCTCTGGCAATAGAAAGAAACTTCAAATATCTGCAATTAATCAAGCACTGTTAGATTGGAAAGAACCAAATGGTTTTTTCACTATGACTCAGAAAATGCTTGAACTTTCTAAACCAAACCCTAACCACAAGTATTCCAGCAAGAAGAAAAAGGATACCAATTGCTCGCATGTAGAAAAAAGATGAGCTACGGGCATTGTACATCTACCATCTGCATCCTCACATCCAATGGTATTGCACCAGCCACCCCAGATACCTTATATGCACTTGATCAAAAACATCCACATGCTCCACCTCCTCATATACCTGCTGAATATATCTCAACACCAGCTCTATCAGTTGACTCCAAAGTTGTGTTATCCACCTTAAAAAGCTTCTCCAAAGGCACTTATTGTGGAAGAGATGGTCTCAGAGCACAAAATTTGTTGGACGCAGTGAGTGGCAATGTTGCAGCTGTGGCCGAAGGTTTATTACAATCCTTTGCAGGGGTCGTAAATTTATGGTTAGTAGGTACTTTCCCACCAATTATTGGGGAATTTATTGCAAGTGCTCCTTTATTTCCTCTACTTAAGCCTGAAGTAGGTTTACGGCCCATCGCAGTTGGTATAATTTCGAAACGCTTGTGTTCTAAGCTAGCTGCTACAGCTGTTAGCAAATAAATGACATCATATTTGGGCACACATCAATTTGGGGTTGGTATACCCTGTGGTGGTGAGGGAATTATACACTTATCTAACAGGCTATTAGACATGAAAAAGAATGACAATACCAGGTCCATGTTGTTAATCGATTTTTCTAATGCATTCAACTTGGTAAATAGGTATACCATAATTAGAGAAGTTCGGAATCATTGTCCTAGCATTTCTAAATGGGTGGAATTTTGTTATTCAAGCCCTGCCAGATTCACTAGTACAAACAGACCCTTTTGCCACGCCAAATTGGCATGTCCATAGGGGTTTTGACACGCCAATTTTGTTTGGACTTGGCGTGGCTTCTGATTGCGTGGTTTTAGGTAACACAGCGTGGTTTAAGGTATCTTATATCCACGCTTTCCTTGCGTGTCTATTTTTGCATGAAATAGACACGCCAGAGCCATATAGGCTTTGCTATATAGTGTCCCAAAAACTTAAGTACTAGTACTCTATAGACACACGATTTATTGTTTTGGCGTGGATATTTGGTTCACTATAGACACACAAATTATTTTTTGGCATGGCTATTTGGTTCACTTTAGACACGCAAATTGCTTTTTGGCGTGGCTATTTGATTCACTATAGACACGCAAATTTCTTTATGGCGTGGCCATTTGGTTCACTTTAGACATGCAAATTGCTTTTGGTGTGGCTATTTGATTCACTATAGACACGCGAATTTCTTTTTGGCGTGGCTGTTTGGTTCACTTTAGACACACAAATTGCTTTTTGGCATAGCCATTGGTCATCCGATAGATACGCCATATAGGTTAAACGTGGTAATATGTTATCTTTTAGCCACGCCAATTTCACTTACCTTCATCCACGTGGCTGTATTAGGAACCGTTGAATATCATCTACATGTAACGTTGTGAGCCGTTCATTGGATATCCTATAGACATGTCCCATAGAGCGTGGATATATGTGATATTTAGCCACGCCAATTTCCAATTAACTTGATCCATGTGGCCATATTAGGAATCGTTGGATCTCATTTAAGATCATGCAATATTGACCGTTCAATTATATGCATCCTTCACCATCCACATGTAACGTTGCGAGTCATTCATTGGATATCTTATAGACATGCCCCACAAAACGTGGCTATATGTGATATTGAGCCACACCAATTTCCAATTACCTTGATCCACGTGTCCGTATTAGGAATCGTTGGATCTCATTTAAGATCATGTAATATTGATCGTTCAATTATATGCATCCTTGTCATAGACCTTATGGCTTAGGGGAGTTCCCTAAGTAGTTATGTGAGTGCTTGACTTATAGTGTGCCCTTGGTAGTGCTGTGAATGCCTTTAGTACTTTTGCCTTGACCAATGTGTGGTATTTGTATCTGGTCAGGCATTGGATCCTATTATCCAATAATTGTTGAATTAATCTAATTATCTCTCTTGTTCTTACTCTCATCTATCTGATTATTTTCTTAATCTTCTTTAGCTTAATCTTCTTCCATTTTCTTTCAAATTCTCCTCAAATCCATGTTTATCAAAGCCTTATAGTGTTGTAGATGGGGAAAAACGTTTTACTGGTTTTTGCGAAATTGAAGACGACCGTGCGGAGGAAATTCCTTGAATCGAGAGAAGTGTTTAACCTCACACAGATGCACCGCTATGAAGGGGGTGCTTTAAGTTAGAGAGACCAATCTGTAGTACTCCGGCCTAAACCAAGACAATGGTCGTTCCAGAGTAAATTCGGTCACAAGAGAGGATGGGTTGATCTGTAGGAGGGAAGCTGAGAAATGTGTGAGATCAATGGTGATCTGAGATTGTAGGTGTGTTATGATTTCCGCGTGAAATGCTCTAAATGATTGAATATTGCCTGATTGAGAGTGATTTCTGTGAGTTCGTGTAGACGAATGAGCGTTTGGATGAACTTTGGTGAGAAATTGCTCGTTCAGACGATTGTTTTTCGAATGTTTGAGAACTCTTCGAATGTTGTCCTTTCAATCAGGATTCAGAGGCATTATATAATGCCGGAGTTGAAAACACCATGATCCCATGAAGTGTGACAGTTGATGTAGTGAAGGAGTGGAGAGATGGAAATAATGCTTGAAACCAGTTGCGCTCATCATGCAGAGACTTGGTTGATTTTACACCCACTACTTCGCTAACTCCCTCAACTGATTGCATGATTTTCTCACATTTCATCGTGTGTTTGAACACATGTGATGTAGACTGCCAAACCAAAACCCTAGTTGATATCCCCTCAAGTGACACGATTGATGTCTCGTGGTTAATTAAGTCAGTTGCTGATTTCATGACTTCGTGGGACTATGGGTCCACGTATTTTCTGAGTTAAACATGATTTTGTAGAATGTTCTGCAACTCATGAATCGAACATGTCTGCTGATACAGTGATAAGATCCTCACTTTGAGGAGAGCAAGTGTTGCTCGCTAATTTATTTAATATTGGTAGTTCAATTTGAGTAAATATTGCTCATCTGAGCAAGTGTTGCTCGTTTGATGAATTATTGGTAGCGTGACCAAAATAAAATATTAATTAAACCACTGGTAGTTGAACCGAGCATAATTAATAAGAATATTGATCATGAGATCAATGTGAAATTATTAGTGTTTGAATCTGGAATCATGATCCTTGGATTCAGAAACCCTAATTTGATCAATTGATGACCAATTGATGGTTTATTTGAAATTAACCATAGAATGAAGGAGAACCGGCTTCATGGGACCGTGGATAGACCATGAAATTCTCATATTCTCACGTGAGAAAAAATCCAAGACCTCTTTAAAGAGTTGGTGAGTTGTTGAAAGGATGATTAAATGCTGGTTTAATCATTTACTGAATTACTGCTGGGTTCAACATTAGGTGATAGAATCTAATTAATTATTAAAATATGAGGGACCGACCAAGGGGTTGTGAAACTAGCCCCGGGTGGTCACGGGATCAAATGATGATCGCTCCGTCAAATTCCAAAATTGTTTGGAGAGTTTTTGGACCTAACACGTGCAATTGTGCAAATTAGGTCGGATTGTGAGAAACACGTGGGACTAGCTCATTGCGAGCCACAAAGCCAGCCCTGGTCGGTAAAGGTAACATGCTTTCGTCATTAAGACGTCCATGTCTCAATTCTTAGAATTTTGATATTTTCTGGTGCTCGTTTGAGCGACCATTTGAGAAAATATGACAAAATTAAGGTTTTCTGATAAAACCGTCAAAACTTCATCGGATGAAGGAAAATAATGAAAAGTGAAGGAATTATCAAGAGGTGAGGGATCGACCAAGGGGTCATGAAACCGGCCATGGGTGGTCACGGGATCAAATGTTGATCGTTTGAGCACTCCCAGATTCGTTGAAACCCTAATTAGCGTCCTTTGGTAGAATCAACATAGATTTCTCATACGGACTCGGATTTTGCTGGTCCGCCCCTCCATTCCGTACGGAAAAGAATTTCCTATCTCCATATGTGAGAATATTTAGGTTTTAAGCTCTTTCGGGAGGTGAAAACAGCCAGAGAGTAAAACTCAGGAAAAATCAAAGGGGCCGGTCCCATAACATTTTTCCTAATATGATAAAACGAAGGAGTTTTGTTGAAATCAAGGAGTTTCCATGAGATGAGGGAAACATCAAAAATCATAAATAATAAAATAAGGGACGTGTGAGCATGTGAGAACGGCTTGGAGCATGACTGGATGACCAAGGCCCGGTCCCGTGCGTTTTCCCTATTTTATGCATTATTTCATGATTTGAAGGAATTTTCATAATTTGAAGGAAATATCATAAAATCAGGGAATTTTCATGGGATTATGAAAACATGAAAAATACCGACCGGCCATGGCTCGTGCACACGGGTTTCCTAATTTTTATTATTTTTCATGGGACGAAGAAAATATCATGAGATTAAGGAGTTTTCATGAAATTAGGGCAATAATAATAAAATAATGAGGAAATATGAGGTTTGGGGCCAGCTGGGACCAAGGCATGGCCGGTTAGCCAATGGTCACGCCCCCCCTCATGCTCTCCTTAATTTTATATTATTTCCTCCACGCGAAGGAGGCACCATGAAGTTGAGGAGTTTCCTCAAAACAAAGGATATTTGTTCAAGCGAAAGGTTTTTCATGAACTCCAAGGAAAATAACAAAATATGATAAAAAATATAAGACTGGTGTGGGATTGACCATGGAACGGTCATCCGGTCAGTGGGTCCATGCTCCCAGCGCCTTGGTCAATTTTTATTTATTTGTTATTTTTCGTCTTATTTTGCATAGGCTCATCGTTTCATCGTATTTTGAAATACTCGCTCATGCGGTGGTTATTAATGTATCATTGTTGAATACAATTGCACCATTTGAGACAGGGCTTGCTCAGGCGGTATCCCTGATGCCCGTGCGTCCAATATTTATTACTAATCCATGGACTTCTGCTGGGAAGAACCATGGTTTGCGTAATGAAATATATGCGAAAATATTTGAATATTTTCAGCAATTCTGCGGATGAATCCAAGAATTTAGGTTTGAGACAGAGCTTGCTCAGGCGGTAGCCCTGATGCCCGTGCGTCCAATATTTATTACTAATCCATGGACTTCTTCTGGGAAGAACCATGGTTTGCGTAATGAGATATCTGCGAAAATATTTGAATATTTTCAGAAATTTTGCGGATGAATCCAAGAATTTAGGTTTGAGACAGAGCTTGCTCAGGCGGTAGCCCTGATGCCCGTGCGTCTAATATTTATTACTAATCCATGGACTTCTGCTGGGAAGAACCATGGTTTGCGTAATGAAATATCTGCGAAAATATTTGAATATTTTCAGCAATTCTGCGGATGAATCCAAGAATTTAAGTTTGAGACAGGGCTTGCTCAGGTGGTAGCTCTGATGCCCGTGCGTCCAATATTTATTACTAATTCATTGACTTCTGCTGGGAAGAACCATGGTTTGCGTAATGAGATATCTTCAAAAATATTTGAATATTTTCAGAAATTCTGCGGATGAATCCAAGAATTTAGGATTAATTAATTCATGACTTTTATACTTGCAGAGCAAGTTGTTCGGGAGTTTTTCATCCCCTGATAGAAATAATTAGTGAAGTGCTCAGTACTCATGAGATATGCCGTTGTCCATCTATGAGCCTACATATTTATATGCACTCTGAGAGAAAGTATTCTCCATCAGAGGATTCGATGAGAGACCCGTGTCTCCATATTCACGCCTAATTACTGAGTCAAAGGTTCATGTAATTATGGGTTTACGATTTTAGACTTTGTCGAAAATCCACCATCTACATTAAGTCCCCAGCTTAGTGAGGAAATCTGTGTTCCTCAGTCAGCATTTAATGGTGATTTTCCGGTCATAACAATATAAGTAATTGAACTCAGTCGTAAGTCAAGATGTTACCGGATTTCGATCGTACGAGCATACCATAACCTGAATGAAGATTCCAACGGCATGCTAGAGCGTCATTTGATGAGCATAAATTGGTGTTGAACCGCTTATTTGGATGATGGGTCCTTGGTCGTTTAGGATTCGCGGGCCGAGCCCTCTCCATCACCTTCACGCCAGCATCAACAGGAGGAAAAGTTGTCGGACCACCAGCGCCGCCGCCGATAGGTATGCGTCCGAACTTTTTTTTTTTTTTTAATGTTCATGAGTTCTATGGGTTGTTCACATATTGATCATGATAAAATCATATAGCCGTGTATATATAATTGTGGGTTTCGTCGAAAACCTTCGTTTTTGAAAACGTATGCTCGTTTGATCGTTAGTTTTTTAAAACTAATAATAATCCCTGATTTAGAAGAGATTTTTCTTCATATATGAATATGTAGGTTCAGTAATGAAACTATGTTGATGAGCTTTCACGTGAGCCAAAGTCTTATCATAAAAGTGATTTTTTCACAAAACCGTAGTAAAATCTTCGTTTAAAAGAATAGAGATGATGCGGAGAAGCGATTTATCCTCTTCATGTATATATGAACTTGTGACCAGTAATAAAATTTTGTGTATGAGCTTTCATGTAAAACTTTATCATGTAATGCGTGAGTTTTCACAAAATTGAAATAAACCTTCGTTTCAAATACGTATGACGGCACGAAGGAAAAGAGTTTTCTTGTAAAAACATGGTCGTTCATGGAAAAAAAAAATTTCATTTTTTTTCTTTGAAACCGTGGAGTATCCACGATTTATTTTTGTGATCCAGGCTCACGTTGAAAAATATTCATTTATTTACGTGAGTAAATATATATTGTTTCTCTAAAATCAAAACTTGAGTCTTGTGTGATGTTGCTTAGAGATAAAATTATTTATGATGAAATAATGTTTTGGCTTCCATAATTCTATGGTAAATGTTCACACATTAGAAATATTCATGCTTTTATGGAAAAATTTGAGTTGTTCTTTTTGTGGGTTTTGAAGAAACGAACAATTTTGGAGTGTTAACTCTAGCATTACCCTCACTACTGTTAGTGGAAGCGTAAAAGGTGAGAGTTAAGAGTTACCATTTTTGTAGACGCTGATGTGAACATCCTAATTGCATGATTCATTGTTTTTTCGAAGCATGCGCTTTGTATGAACGATGTGCTGAAGTATCCACTTTGCGGGGATGACTGACTCCCATGATGATACATCCAAAGATGGTGTTTCCAGAGAAAACGTCTCTATGGACGAAAGTTTTAAGAAGTGGTACTTATGGAACCTCCGAGTGATGATGACAGATTCTTCATGTTTCATTGGCTTTACCATAGAATAGTTGTGAAGTGAGATCCTGGATCAATGTAGACTCCACGGAAATGGAATAAAGTCTACAGGAGTGGAGAACCCAGAAGTGAGGACTACATGATACTGGCGAATGATGTGTAGTCCCCAGCCGTTTCTTTGACGAGTTGTTAGCGCTCCTTGTGTCATGACTTTGCCCGTGCAATTAAGATCATGAGACTAAGGTTTGTTACTTCTTCTAGAATTTTTCTCCATCGATTGATGTCTTCAACTTGTTCCCGGACAAGCATTCATGAATCCAACACTAATGAAAAAGTCGATGTAAGTACCTTTTCGTGCAGGTGATCTTGGAATCTCCTTGAATGAAGTAATAATAATTGTAGATGATGAACCCAAGAAGAAATCATTGTAGATAAGCATCATGTTGATGAAGCGTGCTCTTCTTTGGGATATGGGAATATGGAGAATTCCCGAAATCCAGAACCGAATGTAGATAACGGCGTTGCTAATGGAGATTCCGGTATTTTCGAGACTTCAAATGATTTAGAGACTCCCCCAGTAAGTATATCTCCTTTGAATCATTTTAATCCCATGTAATCTTCGCATTAGGTGCCAAACGACGAAGTTGGGAATCATGGATCCAATAATGATGATTTGGACATTCCAGGAGTTGTTGGTGACAAGACTTCCATAGATGCGCCTCAGGATGATGAAGTGCTGGTCGCTGATACAGTGGAGGTGGTGGAAACTCCAATTGTGCCTCATATGGTGGAACCCGTACCCTAAATAGCAGAAGTTACTTCCCCTGAAGTTATTTCTATGATCATTGACACTGCTCCAGTAACTGAGAACCAGCTGATAGTGTATAAGTATCCTACTGCAGGGATTTCCTTTGATCCTCAATTTAGTGAGTTACTCCCATATCACCAGCTTGTTGGAGGTTTTAGCGTTCCCATCAGATATGTTGCTATATACAAGGAATTTTGGGAAATGTATGGACACTTTATTGTTACTCAGGATCCAGCAGGGCGTAGTTATTTCTTGACGAAAAAAGTAGAGGCCATCTTGCGTGTTATAGATGATATCCGGATAGAAGCCAGAGATGTTGTTTCCCAAGATTTACTCTTTGATTGGGAGTACAACTTGAATAATGCTGAAGAACTTGGCCTCAATCTGAAGTGGCTCCGTTAAAGACTTGATGAAGGACTTAGCGAAAAGACCTATCGATCGACTGCAGAGGTTATGAATCCCGTCCATGAATTCTTGCATGTAGTATGTTCTGGATCCTGTAGGAACCTCACACGGCGTCGGAATTCAATGATTGACCCCAACTTTTGAGGCTAAGAGACTGATTTATTAAATGATAAAAAAATCACTCAATCTGGAGTTGTAGAAGTCCGCCAACGAAGCGTGCACATTTGCAATTTGTAATCCCGTACAAATTTCTTAGGTTTCGTAGACCTGACGGTAAAGGCCACATGTTTCAGCTTATATGTCCAATTAATGCGCCCTTTTGGTATGTTGTTGAAGAGACACAGACGAACATCTTTTGTTGAGGAAGTATTGTCCCATTCCTCACCCATTGGCATGTTTTTTACAAACCCATGACCTGAAGTGTATTGTATCTCATCTGTAGAGGTGACGAGAACATCTTGTAGAAGACTTTGGATTATGCCCACCAGTCATGCCAGCTTTGGGAAGACTTCATGTGAGCATGTTATCAGGTCTACACATCTTGATATGAGTCATTGGTTCTTAGAGAAGTCCGCTTCATGTGTACCACTTCAGAGAATGATTAGTTGATGAAGCTTTGAGGATGTTGCTCCTGAGACCGCTGTTGGTGTTGAGACCATGAATGATCACGCTCCAGAGATCTTTGTCGATGTTGAGATCATGGATGGTTTTCCCTTAGAGATTATTATTGATGCTGATACCATGGTTGAAGTTGCTTCAAAGACCGAAAAGGATAGAACTATGATTATGGACATAGTAGTTTCTCCTCCATGGGTTGAGCATCTCTAAGGTGAAGATGTTCTGGGAGTTCAACATGAATTATCCTGAACAATATGATTTTACTGTGAACTGGATTCTTCAGTGAGTCGACGATGTTGCGGAGGATTGCATCCGTAGCCTTCATTCTTGGTGTGATCGGTGAAGAGAAGAAGTTCCTCAGTCGTGCAGGAGCTTGTGATGTAGAGAGATCCCGTTGATGAAGTTTCATGGAATCACATTTGGTTGCAATAACTTGTTATGTGGATAACATTTATTAAAATAAAGCTGATTTCTCCAGTAAGACCAAGTCCCCAGCGTATGTTGAAGGAATTCATGCCTTCCATGATATTGCATCTGCTTCAGAAGTCTTGTCATGGAGATAGTGAAGACTCAACGATTGTAGTTTAGTTGCACTTCGATTGCACTAGTGGTGAATCAGTATGTCATCATCGAGGTATTTATGCTGAAGCCAGAGGCGTCATTATCGAAGGTGTACCCTTTGATTGGGAGTACAATTTGAATACTTCTTAGATGATTTGGCTTTAAAGTGTCATATCCCTCGAGCTTTGAATGTCTTAGGCTTGATCGTCTCGACCTCGAGTATCTTCTGTTGATTCAGCATCCCTTCCTTTCGGTAGTGGGATTCAACACTTGTGCAGACATCATAGCTTTCTGATTTTCTGAGACACATGGACACTCCTGCAAGGATCTAGAGAAACACACATAGTGTTCTTTTTCATGCTTGGACATCATCTCAGTAATGAATGTTTCAATGCTCAGTTCGGAGAAATGTCAGATTCAACCACTTGGTAAAATGCTAATCCGGTGAAGCTACCATTCATAACATATTGCGTAGTTGCTAGCAGAATTGAGTCCCCGTTCTAGGATAGCATGTGAGGAAATAAATGACATATACGTGAAGTGAATGAGACTTTCCTGAGTGTGGAACCTCTCGACGAATATTTATGCATCTTTTACAGGCTCTTGCTTCAACCTCGTCGAAGTTTGAAATTCCTCGAAGTACTCTGATGATGGAATGTCCGTAAAACCTTATGTATCATAACTTTCTTCGTTGGAGGAATGTGTAACCAAAGATACTCCGTAAGTATCCATATTTTTAGTGTGGATATACGCTCGTCTGAAGGACATGTCATATCCTGGATCTTCCTGATTATGCGAAACTTGGTTTCTGTCCAGGTTGGACTTATGTTCACTTTGAGAGTGATGTAGCCATGAGTATTTCCGAGCGCTCCTTCGGGGTCTTATGATTGAGATGGAGAATGAGTATCTTCTTGCCGAGTGATGCATGCGGATCCGATGGTTTTTACTGGAATGTTGTTGATGGTGGTCTCAACATCGATCAACGTTCTTCCAAATTCGTTTCTTCTGAGATTGACTGTGGTAAGCAGTCCCCAGTCGTACATCTATGGATCTGTGGATGGAGGCTCAAGAAGTATTTTCGGGGTGGACTTCTTGACACGATGTGGTTCAGTACTGTGAACATGTCTCCCCTTTGTGCCTTCGATAGATAACGCACGTTCGTCTTGAACTGCTTCTTTGATAGGTTGTCAAAAATGTGTAAAAGTTCTGACTGGGAGAGGATTCTTGTGTACTCCTTCAATCCCCAGTTGAAGCTATTGCGGATCAACCTTCTCTTTGAGAATGTGTTTCAAAACTGCGCAGTTGCTTTGTGGGATGATTGACGAACCTGTGGAAGCGGCATTAACGAGGTCTTTCCATGTCTTCCTCAATTGGTTCTTTCCGGACATATATCAACTTGATTGCACCATCTTGGATCTAGACATCTAGGAGTTCGATCACCTCTTCAATGGAAAAGGAAAGTTATGTGCTTTTAATCAATAACTCTTGTGTATTGGTCAAAGGCTCGTGCATCTTGATTATTATTGCTTTGTACTTTTGAAGGAGCTGAGGTATACTTACGCAGTAGTTTGGCTTCCCATTTGATCCTTTCTGCAACAGTGTTTGTGGAAGGCTGGAGGTTGTACTGCTTGATGATCAGACGCCTGCTTCCTCAAGTGTCTTGCGATTCTTTAGTCTTTGTAGATTTTATTCTTTCCAATAGAGCAGGTGCAGTGGTTGCTGATCTCTTCGCGGCTTCGTGGAGTTCTGAGAAAGTTTGGAATCGAAGATTCTCCAGTAATGCTCTATAGACCAGGATCATACCGTTGATGCATAATTCCACCAGTTGTTGCTCTGTGACGTTTGGATCATCGCAATCCAAGGCTTGGACCCTGAATATTTTTACAAAGTCATTGGGGTTTTCACCCACCCTTTGAAACATCCTTTCAAGGTCAGAGAGAGTGATTTTCTCTGACACGAAGAAGTACTTTCTGTAGAAGGCGTTAATTATTTCTCCCCAATTATTGATGGTTCCTGGTGCGATGTTGTTGTACCAGGTGTATGCTATACCTTTCAAGGATTTTGATAATTCCTTGAGACGGATGACATGGTTATGTTCATGCTCTCCTAAGGCTTCAAGGAAGCGAGATACATTCTCTCGAGCATTTACAGTTCCATCATACAGAGTAAAAGTTGGAGAGATATAACCTTTAGGAAGTGGAGTTCTTTGTGTAGCGGTAGGATAGGGAGGTTGGTGACGATGGACATGCGGTGTCTTGTCTTTCCCATGATTCTCCAAAAGGCGCTCCAAGTCTTCCCGAGTGATGAAACTTGATGATTCTTTTGACGAATTTCCCGTGGCTTTATCGGTTTTGTCATCATTCACTGTGTGAATCGAAGTTACCTCAGGATCAGTAGTGTCTGAGGACTTCTCCTTTTCTTTCCCTTTGTCTGGGGTTTTCTCTGACAGCTTGTCAGTAAGAGTCTTCAAGTGATCAAATAGATTTTATTGCGCTGCAACCATGTCTGTATGATTCTTTACAAGAGTTTTTTGCGCTTTGATGAGGTCAGCGAGGGCAGGTGGAGGATTTCCTCTGACTTCTTCGGGATGTCGTCCGAACAAAGGATGACCTTCCGCATTGGCGTGAGGAGGAGTGATGTCACCACCATCAGTGTTAGTGGCTGGAACAGTTTCAAGGATATATTCATTGATGCTAGTGCTAGCGATATTTGCGTTAGGATTTGTGACTGATCCTGACATAAGACCAACCATCTTGTAAAAATGAGAGATTGCAACCGAGAGAATGATCTCCCACTGTGGTCGCCAATATGTAGATGGGGAAAAACATTTTACTGGTTTTTGCGGAATTGAAGACGACCGTGCGGAGTAAATTCCTTGAACCGAGCGAAGTGTTTAACCTAACACAGATGCACCGCTATGAAGGGGGTGCTTTAAGTTCGAGAGACCAATCTGTAGTACTCCGGCCTAAACCAAGACAATGGTCGTTCCAGAGTAAATTCGGTCACAAGAGAGGATGGGTTGATCTGTAGGAGGGAAGCTGAGAAATGTGTGAGATCAATAGTGATCTGAGATTGTAGGTGTGTTATGATTTCCGCGTGAAATGCTCCAAATGATTGAATATTTCCTGATTGAGAGTGATTTCTGTGAGTTCGTGTAGACGAATGAGGGTTTGTATGAACTTTGGTGAGAAATTGCTCGTTCAGACGATTGTTTTTCGAATGTTTGAGAACTCTTCGAATGTTGTCCTTTCAATCAGGATTCAGAGGCATTATATAATGCCGGAGTTGAAAACACCATGATCCCATGAAGTGTGACAGTTGATGGAGTGAAGGAGTGGAGAGATGGAAATAATGCTTGAAACCAGTTGCGCTCATCGTGCAGATACTTGGTTGATTTTCCACCCACTACTTCGCTAACTCCCTCAACTGATTGCACGACTTGCTCATATTTCATCGTGTGTTTGAACACACGTGCCTTAGACCACCAAACCAAAACCCTAGTTGATATCCCCCCAAGTGACACGATTGATATCTCGTGGTTAATTAAGTCAGTTGCTGATTTCATGACTTCGTGGGACTATGAGTCCACGTATTTGCTGAGTTAAACATGATTTTGTAGAATATTCTGAAACTCATGAATCGAACATGTCTGCTGATACAGTGATAAGATCCCCACGTTGAGGATAGCAAGTGTTGCTCGCTAATTTATTTAATATTGGTAGTTCAATTTGAGTAAATATTGCTCATCTGAGCAAGTGTTGCTCGTTTGATGAATTATTGGTAGCGTGACCAAAATAAAATATTAATTAAACGACTGGTAGTTGAACCGAGCATAATTAATAAGAATATTGATCATGAGATCAATGTGAAATTATTAGTGTTTGAATCTGGAATCATGATCCTTGGATTCAGAAACCCTAATTTGATCAATTGATGACCAATTGATGGTTTATTTGAAATTAACCATAGAATGAAGGAGAACCAGCTTCATGGGACCATGGATCGACCATGAAATTCTCATATGCTCACGTGAGCAAAAATCCAAGACCTCTTTGAAGAGTTGGTGAGTTGTTGAAAGGATGATTAAATGCTGGTTTAATCATTTACTGAATTCTTCTTTGGGTTCAACATTAGGTGATAGAACCTAATTAATTATTAAAATATGAGGGACCGACCAAGGGGTTGTCAAACCAGCCCCGGGTGGTCACGGGATCAAATGATGATCGCTCCGTCAAATTCCAAAATTGTTTGGAGAGTTTTTGGACCTAATACGTGCAATTGTGCAAATTAGGTCAGATTGTGAGAAACACGTGGGACTAGATCATTGCGAGCCACAAATCCAACCCTGGTCGGTCAAGGTAGCATGCTTTCGTCATTGAGACATCCGTGTCTCAGTTCTGAGAATTTTGATATTTTCTGGTGCTCGTTTGAGCGACCATTTGAGAAAATATGACAAAATTAAGGTTTTCTGATAAAACCGTCAAAACTTCATCGGATGAAGGAAAATAATGAAAAGTGAAGGAATTATGAAGAGGTGAGGGATCGACCAAGGGGTCATGAAACCGGCCATGGGTGGTCACGAGATCAAATGTTGATCGTTTGAGCACTTCCAGATTCGTTGAAACCCTAACTATCGTCCTTTGGTAGAATCAACATAGATTTCTCATATGGACTCGGATTTTGCTGGTCCGCCCCTCCATTCCGTACGGAAAAGAATTTCCTATCTCCCAACGCGAGAATATTTAGGTTTTAAGCTCTTTCTGGAGGTGAAAACAACCAGAGAGTAAAACTTAGGAAAAATCAAAGGGGCCGGTCCCATAACATTTTTCCTAATATGATAAAACGAAGGAGTTTTGTTGAAATCAAGGAGTTTCCATGAGACGAGGGAAACATCAAAAATCATAAATAATAAAATAAGGGACGTGTGAGCATGTGGGACCGGCTTGGAGCATGGATGGCTGACCAAGGCCCGGTCCCGTGCGTTTTCCCTATTTAATGCATTATTTCATGATTTGAAGTAATTTTCATAATTTGAAGGAAATATCATAAAATCAGGGAATTTTCATGGGATTATGAAAACATGAAAAATATGCTAATAAAAGAGTGGGACGTGTGAGACATCTAGGGTTTGTCCGACCGGCCATGGCTCGTGCACACGGGTTTCCTAATTTTTATTATTTTTCATGGGACGAAGGAAATATCATGAGATTAAGGAGTTTTCATGAAATTAGGGCAATAATAATAAAATAATGAGGAAATATGAGGTTTGGGGCCAGATGGGACCAAGGCATGGCCGGTTGGCCAATGGTCACGCCCCCCCTCATGCTCTCCTTAATTTTATATTATTTCCTCCGCGCGAAGGAGGCACCATGAAGTTGAGGAGTTTCCTCAAAACAAAGGATATTTGTTCAAGCGAAAGGTTTTTCATGAACTCCAAGGAAAATAACAAAATATGATAAAAATATAATACTGGTGTAGGATTGACCATGGAACGGTTAGCCGGTCAGTGGGTCCATGCTCCCAGCGCCTTGGTCAATTTTTATTTATTTTTTATTTTTCGTCTTATTTTGCATAGGCTCATCGTTTCATCGTATTTTGAAATACTCGCTCGTGCGGTGGTTATTAATGTATCATTGTTGAATACAATTGCACCATTTGAGACAGGGCTTGCTCAGGTGGTATCCATGATGCCCGTGTGTCCAATATATATTACTAATCCATGGACTTCTGCTGGGAAGAACCATGGTTTGCGTAATGAAATATCTGCGAAAATATTTGAATATTTTCAGCAATTCTGCGGATGAATCCAAGAATTTAGGTTTGAGACAGAGCTTGCTCAGGCAGTAGCCATGATGATCGTGCGTCCAATATTTATTACTAATCCATGGACTTCTTCTGGGAAGAACCATGGTTTGCGTAATGACATATCTGCGAAAATATTTGAATATTTTCAGAAATTTTGCGGATGAATCCAAGAATTTTGGTTTGAGACAGAGCTTGCTCAGTCGGTAGCCCTGATGCCCGTGCATCCAATATTTATTACTAATCCATGGACTTCTGCTGGGAAGAACCATGGTTTGCGTAATGAAATGTCTGCGAAAATATTTGAATATTTTCAGCAATTCTGCGGATGAATCCAAGAATTTAAGTTTGAGACAGAGCTTGCTCAGGCGGTAGCCCTGATGCCCGTACGTCCAATATTTATTACTAATTCATGGACTTCTGCTGGGAAGAACCATGGTTTGCGTAATGAGATATCTGTGAAAATATTTGAATATTTTCAGAAATTTTGCGGATGAATCCAAGAATTTAGGTTTGAGACAGAGATTGCTCAGGCGGTAGCCCTGATGCCCATGCGTCCAATATTTATTACTAATCCATGGACTTATGCTGGGAAGAACCATGGTTTGCGTAATGAAATATCTGCGAAAATATTTGAATATTTTCAGCAATTTTGCGGATGAATCCAAGAATTTAAGTTTGAGACAGGGCTTGCTCAGGCGGTAGCTCTGATGACCGTGCGTCCAATATTTATTACTAATCCATGGACTTCTGCTGGGAAGAACCATGGTTTGCGTAATGAGATATCTGCAAAAATATTTGAATATTTTCAGAAATTCTGCGGATGAATCCAAGAATTTAGGATTAATTAATTCATGACTTTATACTTGCAGAGCAAGTTGTTCGGGAGTTGTTCATCCCCTGATAGAAATAATTACTGAAGTGCTCAGTACTCATGAGATATGCCGTTGTCCAGCTGTGAGACTACGTATATATATGCACTCTGAGAGAAAGTATTCTCCATCAGAGGATTCGATGAGAGACCTGTGTCTCCATATTCACGCCTAATTGCTGAGTCAGAGGTTCATGTAATTATGGGTTTGCGATTTTAGCCTTTGTCGAAAATCCACCATCTACAAGTGTAGACCACTAAAAATTGGTATCAGAGCATCCTTCCTTGGACCTGTCATGGCTAACAAAGCAGTTGTTGAAGAATTGTCAAGAAAAATCGATGAGCTCTCCACAGCTCAGGTAGATTACAAAAAGAAGATGGATGAGCTTGCTAAGTCACAGAGTGATTCTTCATTAAAATATGATCTAGTAATAAAGACGGTGATGGAAATAAAAGATGCTCAAGGAAATCCTACTCCAGAACTCTTATCTGCCATTAACACTGTTATGGCTTCTCAAATAGATCGATTCATCGAGTTTTCCAGTAAAAACCAAGACAACAGTGAAATTCCAGTCAAAGAACCAGGAGGTATTTTGGGTCCATCACCATCCTCTAGCAGAACAGGTGATCATTCTTTTATCCAACCTCGTTTTTTGTTTGGAGCTCAAGATCAGAGTCAATTTCAACAACCTAGACCAAAGGTCGAATTTCCAAGATTTGATGGTACAAACCCTCGTTCATGGATACGTAAGTGTAGGAAATTTTTTCTTATGAATTATATGCCTGATTCTCAAATGGTGAACATGGCTTTCATGTACTTAGATGGAAAGGCAGATGTATGGTTTCAGGACTATCAAATTGGTAAGCAAGTGGTGTTATGGGAAGACTTTTTGAGGGATATTTGTCTTCGTTTTCAAGAATTGGGACATGATGACATTGTAGGAGAGTTTAACAAGCTTCAACAAATAGGGTCAGTCCTTGAGTACCAAGAACTATTTGAAGAATTGAAGGCTATGATATTGGCTAAATACCCCCACCTTACAGAAGGGTATTTCACTTCCAGCTTCATTAGTGGCTTGAAGGAGGAACTGAGATTACATGTGCAAATGTTCTCTCCAAAAACATTGACAAATGCAGTATACTTAGCAAGAATGCAAGAAGCACTCCTTGAATCTGTAGCAAAAAAAATCAAGGAGCCCTTACAAACCTACACCACTTTATGCTCCAAACCCCTATACTCAGAGGAATGCTCCAACCCCAGTTACAATTCCTAGAATTACCTCCAAAAATTCTTCAAACCCCTCCACAAATTCCCCCCCTCCTATCAAAAGGTTATCTTATGCTGAAATGAGGAAAAGAAGGGAGAAGGGACTATGTTACAACTGTGATGAGGTTTTTCAAGCTGGGCATAGGTGCATTACACAACATATTTATATGCTGGCAGCTGATGATGAAGAGACTACTCAATCTGGTGAGTAATCCCTCTGTGATACTCCCTTGTCACCAGGTTTGGAAGAAGAGGTGGAGATCTCAGTGCATGCCCTGGATGGTAATGTGTCACAAAACACTATCAAAATTATAGGGTTCCACAAGAAGCAATCCTTATCTATTTTGATAGATAGTGGAAGTACTCACAACTTCTTAGACCCTGGAGTTGCTACCAAATATGGAATCCAAATAACTCCAGCCAAAAACCTATTGGTAGCAGTGGCTAATGGTGAAAAAATGGTCAGTGATGCCAAGTGTTCTCCCTTTGCTTGGAAAATACAGGGACATGAATTCCAGTGGGACATGAGACTCTTAAATCTAGGTGGTTGTGATATGGCGTTGGGTGTTGACTGGATGAAGAATATGAGCCCTATGTCTTTTGACTTCAAGAAGATAATTGTCTCCTTTCACAAGGATGGAGAAAGCATTGAACTACAAGGTACCACCTCTGCAACTCAAATTTCAATGATGGCAGGTAGTGAGTTACATAGTTGGCTTAATAAGAATAAACATGGGTTGATGGGTAATTTTTTTGCCATTACTGCTTGTGAATCTCACACTGTTATTCCAGAACCCATTCAACCCCTATTACAAATATATGATTCTATTTTTCAAGAACCTACTTCCCTACCCCCATCCAGGACACATGACAATCACATTCCCTTAAAGCCACTCACCCCCCCCCCCCCACCCCAATCAGAGACCATACATGATCCCATTTATTCACAAAGAGGTGGTGGAACAACTTGTCAAGGAAATGTTATAATCTGGTATCATTAAACACAGCCACATCCCCTTCTCTTCCCCAATTCTTCTGGTCAAAAAAAAAATGGCAGCTGGAGGTTTTGTGTGGATTATAGGAGATTGAATGAAGCTACAGTTAAGGACAAGTACCCTATACCTCTTATAGAGGAGTTGTTAGATGAATTATTTGGAGCCAAAATATTCTCTAAGATTGATTTGAGGGATGGTTATCATAAAATTAGAGTATTTCCCCCAGATACTTACAAAACGGCTTTTAAAACCCATCAAGGACATTATGAATTCATGGTGATGCCCTTTGGGTTAACCAATGCCCCAGCATATTTTCAGGCATTGATGAATGATGTGTTCCAACATCACTTGAGGAAGTTTATACTGGTATTCTTTGATGAAATACTAGTTTACAGACCTGACATGACAACACATCTGGATCATCTGGAGACCACACTCAAGACTCTACAACAACATTATCTCTTTGCCAAGCTCAGTAAGTGTTCCTTTGTCTAAACTCAGGTTGAATACTTGGGCCACATTATCACAGGAGAAGGTGTAGCAGCTGACCTAGCTAAGATTGAATGCATGATAAAATGGCCTACAACCACCACCTTAAAAGAGCTTAGAGGATTCTTGGGCCTCACTGGCTATTACAGGAAGTTTGTCAAAGGTTATGGCCTAATTTGTAAACCATTGACAGAATTGCTTAAGAAAGACAATTTTCATTGGCCTACTGAAGCTCAAACAACTTTTGAATCTCTCAAGCAAGCAGTCACCACCTCTCCAGTACTTATCTTACCTGATTTCTCACAACCTTTTGAGGTGGAAACTGATGCTTGTGACACAGGAGTTGGAGTAGTCTTGATGCAGCACAAACAACCAATTGCTTACTTCAGCAAAGGCATGAAGACAAGGTTCCTTTAAATGTCCACTTATGAGAAGGAGTTACTAGATATAGTGATAGCATTAGCCAAGTGGAGGCCTTACCTAATGGGAAATCACTTCACAATTTACACAGATCACCAGAGCTTAAAATATTTTATAGAGCAAAAACTACACACCATGGCTCAACAAAAGTGGCTTTCAAAATTGCTAGGCTATGACTATTCAGTGTGTTACAAGCAAGGAGTGGAGAATAAGGTAGCCGATGCCTTATCCAGATTCCCACATTGAGACTCTCATCAATTCCATCTCATCAACCAGCTGCAACCTACCTGGCTTGGAGAAGTCCAAGAGAGATACACCTCAGAAAAGTTGGCTTCTGAGCTAATTCCACAACTGACAATATCTCCTTCCAGTAGAAAACCATTCACCCTTAAACAATGTATCCTGAGGTATAAAAATAGGGTTTACATTGGCTCCACTAGAACCTTAAGGAACCAAGTAATGGCTTCTATCCACTTCTCTTCTGTGGGAGGACACTTAGGCAACCAAGGTAGCTACCAGAGAGCAAAGACATATTTTTATTGGGTTGGTATGAAGAAGGAATTACTCCAATATATCAGAGAATGTGACATCTGCCAGCAACATAAAATTCCACATACTTCACCAGGTAGATTACTTCAGCCATTACAAGTACCATACCAGGCATGGAAACACATTTCTATGGATTTTATAACTGGGTTACCCAAATCAGAAGGAAGATAAGTCATTATGGTGGTAGTGGATAGATTCACTAAGTATAGTCACTTCCTGCCACTCAGTCACCCCTTCACAGCTGCTGCAGTGGCCAAGGTATTTCTTGACAAAAAATTTAAATTACATGGGTTGCCAGCCACCATAGTCTCTGATAGAGACAGCATATTCCTCAGCAACTTTTGGCAAGAACTCTTCTCTAAGATGGGAAAAACATTACACATGAGCTATGCTTATCACCCACAGACTGATGGGCAAACTGAAATAGTCAATGCATGTTTAGAATCCTATCTCAGGTATATGACTAGTTACAGACCTACTAAATGGGTTAGTTGGCTCTCCTTAGATGAATGGTGGTTCAATTCTATATATCACACCAGCCTAAACTTTACTCCCTTCCAAGCCTTGTATGGTTACAAACCTCAGCAATTTGGTATTTTTTCTCATGATCCATCCTTCAATGGGAATGTGGAAGACTACCTTCAGAAAAGACAAGCAATGGGCATTATCCTCAAATCTACCCTAGAAGAGGCTCAACACAGAATTAAACAACATGTAGACAAAAGATAACTGAGAGAGAGTTCCATATTGGTGATTGGGTCTACCTGAGACTACAGCCTTACAGGAAAACTTCAGTACAGCTCAGGAGAAATTTAAAATTGTCTGCAAAAATATTTGGGCCATATCAAGTTCTTGCAAAACTGGGAACAGTAGCCTACAAGATCAAGCTCCCTCCTAATTCAAGGATCCACCCAGTGTTTCATGTTTCTCAATTGAAGCCAAAGTTGGGAGCAGGACTACTGCCACAGACTATTCTTCCCTCCCTGGACTTCAATGGAAACATGAAGGTTGCCCCATTTCAGGTACTGGCTACCAAGACTGTCAAGAAACATCACCATCTGGTTGAGCAGATCTTGGTACAATGGATACACTCTACTGAGGCTGATGCTACTTGGGAGGACAAGGCTCTCATCATCAAACATTTCCCAAAATTTATTATTGAGGATACGAATCAACTTGAGTACGGGGTATTTTTCATAGACCTTATGGCTAAGGGGAGTGCCCTTAGTAGTTATGTGAGTGTTTGACTTATAGTGTGCCCTTAGTAGTGCTGTGAATTCCTTTAGTACTTGTGCCTTGATCAATGTGTGGTATTTGTATCTGGTCAGGCATTGGATCCTGTTATCCAATAATTGTTGAATTAATCTAATTCTCTCTCTTGTTCTTACTCTCATCTATCTGATCCTTTTCTTAATCTTCTTTAGCTTAATCTTCTTCCATTTTCTTTCAAATTCTCCTCAAATCCCTGTTTATCAAAGCCTTGTAGTGTAGACCACTACAATCCTTCACCGTCCATATGTAACATTGTGAGCCGTTCATTGGATATCCTATAGACGCGCCCCACAGTGCGTGGTTATATGTGATATTTAGCCACGCCAATTTCTAATTACCTTGATCCACGTGGCCATATTAGGAATCATTGGATCTCATTTAAGATGATACAATATTGACAGTTAAATTATATGCATCCTTCACCGTCCACATGTAACGTTGGGAGCCGTTCATCGGAGAATCTATAGACACGCCATATAGCGTGGCTTTATGTGATATTTAGCCATGCCAGTTTATATCTGCTTAATGTTTAGCCACGCCAATCAATCTCGAAGCGTGTGTATTACGCATGTGACGCCTCTAAGCCGTTCAGATATGACGCATCTAAAGCATCCACCTAGCATTATCCAAATTCTCTTATACTTTATAAATTGTGGTTAAATATGAAATTCATATATGCCAAAAATTCATATTATTATTAATAACACAGTAAAAAATGTTGAACTTTGGTTTAACAGTTTGCAAAAGAAAATATTAAAGAGCATTTATCCAAAAATCATCAGTTTTTCTTCAACTTTTTTGATGGTGGTGTCTCTTCAAGCAATTGATCAGGTTGTGACATTCTCGACGCGACAAACCTTGTCATCCTATGTTTCCCATCTGGAAGTTGGTATGCCTGATCTACACTTTGTACATATAACTTTCTCTGCGCTTTTTTAATCTTCTTTAGAAGCTTGTCATAGGCTGCATGACTCCCCGAATGTGGATTGACTTCTAGGTGATCCTCATTCAGTTTATCTTCTGCAAGGTTGCTTGTTGTTCTTAGGTCACTGTCCAATTTCTTTTCAGAATCTAAAACTGGTCCTGGTTGCTTATGAGGTTTTCCATGCTGTAGAGTTTCCTGCAGCAAGAGATTAAATGTATTATATATATATATATATATTCTAAATCCAAGGAGAATTCGTCTGTCATGTGAATTATCAACAAGAGACAGACAAGAGTCATTTTTTCAACAATGTAATAAAGCCAACTTCACTGAAGGCCGCGGCATTTTTCACAGCTGACGCCAATAATAAAATCCGTAACCAAATATCAATTTTCTAATTTACAGTGGTATTCATGTTCTATTTAGGTGTTAATATATGTTTATCTCGTACTTATTCTTTAATCAAACTGAATACACGATTTATGTAAAACAATTTATATACTTGATTAACAAAGCAAAAGAGCTAAGAAACTAACCTTGTCATCAGAGATGGAACAGTTATCTTTTGGCCATGCCACAAAACCATCTTTAGCTTCCCCTAATAACTTAAACTCACCACTTGGTTCGGTTAACACGAACGATGGAACTATATCCTCCTGAAAATTGACAACATAACATTTTTTAAGAAGATCTTGTCCATGTATTTTCTGGTTAGGCAACATAGGTAAAATACTGCCTCTAGCAACAACGTTTCCCCTAGATCCATTCCAAAAGTCGTATTTTGCTTTCTGCGGAGATACAGCATATGATCATCATATAAAAATAAGATGCTAGAACTAGCAATATAGATTTACGAAGAAAAAAAAATCAAAAAAAAAAACATACTCTATTAGATATCTTAGCCAGAGGTTCTGCCGTAGATGTGCACGACTTCTCTACAGATATTGAAGGATTTGGTTGGGAATTACTGGTAGAGTTCTGCATAAGATTAGGAGACTGCTTCTTAGATCCATCAGAAGGGTTGCTTGATCGCTGTCATAGGCTTCAAAAATAAATTATACTTTCTTACTAAAAATATATAATAAAGCAAGGGCAAGAAAGGATCGTTCCCACAGAGAGGACTAGGTTGTCAATACATTTTCGGTTTACTATAAATAACACGGGGGATTTTTCTTATTTTTAATAAAGCAAACAAATATAAAACCAAAGAAAGAAATAAGAAAACAAATCAAATAGAAGAGATATTGGTTAAGGATTCATCTTCATTCACAAACATATTCTTGTCATAATAATTAGAATTGATATTTTAATCTCAACTTTTATCAAAAGCCCTTGGATACCTTGATCACAAGAATATCCCGTTAATTCCCTTTTGTCATCAACAAACACATTAAAAGATGCGAGTATGAGTTCTATCTAAGAGAACAACCTAACGTGTAAAAGCACTAATCAAGTTTAATTCCCTAGATGCATTAAGTTCTATGAAATCAGGCCAATCAAAGCAACCGAACGTGGAAAACGCACTAATCCGATTTAACAAAGGTTATGGTTCACATATGATCATAAGGATGCATCACTACAAGCTATAACCATATTCATGCTACTTGTAATCATGAATCTATCACTTTTACGTATAACAAACCCTAATCTAGCAATAGAGATGAAAATAAACTTAATTGATTCTAGACTCGACCTAACAAGCATTCAAATCGTAAACGATAAAGTATGGAGACAAAACTAATTTGTCATATAAAAAAAAACATATTTTGTGAAATCCAATTAATCCATAACCAAAAGAAAAATTAAGTACTCATATTAATGGAGTTCATAACAAGAATAAAGAGAAGAGTTTTCATGTCTAAACCCTAGAACAAAAGTAGAAGATGAGATTAGAAAAAAGTCTTCTCTTTTATATGTTTCTCAATTTCCATAAAGGATACTCCTTCCAATATTAGGTCTTCTCAAAACCCATCTCCAAGTGGTCCACCAATCCATGTGTGAGAAAAACCCATGTAAAATTATGTCCAAAAACCGTCGCCGGAAAACTGGGTTTTTAGACGGAAGTTAATCGGAATCCGGCACCGGAAATCATCCTCAGGTGGCCGGTCAAACTGACAGTCAACCGTTAAAACTGACGGTCAATAATGGAAAACTCAGTTAAAGTACATTGATTCAAAATGAGTCAGAACCGAGTCAGCTGGCGAACTCGGCTGACTAGTCCTAGCCAGGCCAAAACTAATGCTGCACCATGATTTTGTTTCATCACCTCAGTCACAGCCAAGATGGACCTGCATTGCCATACATTCAAAACCATATAAGTTGCAATACGAACATATCTCCATTGTTACTTCTCACAGCCAGTACTAACCCAAATGATAATCACCATCTCCTTTGCATTTGTTACAAAGCCAATACAATCACCAGAACCCGTTTTCTTGTCAGATTATTACAGCTGCAGCTCACCTCCATAACTTCAATCTTCAACAAAAATCTCTTCCAACTCAAACCCATCTGATTCATCCATACAATCCATCACAACACTTCCAACACAAAAACCCATTCAAACTCACCTGTAACTCAATTTTCTAACACCATCATCTCATACTTCGAGCTACTCCATTCAAAACCTATTTAAGATTGAATTCAACTTGACCCATCTTCTGGTTTTATAAACTGCAGCAATAGCAGCAAGATCTCGTCGATTAAACCCATTAAAATTACACCACCATATTCAATCCTCAGCTGCAGAGCATCATTGATCTTCTGTGTTTCACTTCACCAACTCAATCTTCCATTAATACATCAGCAAATTTAGATCGAACCCTTATCTGATTCCATTATAGCCGCACAATCAACAACATCTCCCTCAATTTCTTCATCTGATTTATGAACAACAGACCCTATTCTTCATTGATTTCTGTATTTCGAGCAGCAACAGATCTTGCTGATTCTTCCTCTTCTACGAGCTCTAATTCATTCTCTGCCATTAAATCCCTTGATTTCAAAACGGATTCCATTGATTTCAGCACAACTCTTACTCACAGCATCCAGGTGAATGAAGAGTAAATAAGAAAGAAGAGAATAACATCTTCTCTCCAAGTCTCGACTAGGGTTATACCTAGAGGTGGATTTAGACACCTATATTTTAGAACCACCCAACTATCATCCACTTAGCCTCAGCTGGTCTGTGTTTAGTACACCTCCAAAAGAGTTACCCCTTAACCGTTACCGGGCTCCAGATAGTGTTTGCCCCTGAAATGACCTTTTTTCCCTTTCATCTCAAATTGAATGATTTCTTCTTATTTTCCTCCGTATGTCTCCCGAGTACCTAAGAACTCAAAAACAAGCATAAAGTACATAATTTACAAGAAAAAATAGCAAAGAAAGCATAAAATCTAGATAGTAAATACGGTGTATTCTACACCTATCAAATTCCCCCACACTTAGAATTTGTTAGTCCTCGAGAAAATCAAACAAAACAATTTTAAAACATACATACAACTCCGTCTCGTCGAGGCTACGGTCACTTTTAGCATAAATAACAAGCCTTTGAACCCCTAGGTGTCCCTAGTGGACGAGTTATAGTCTCGTGAGGGCTTACTAGAGATATACCCACAAAACCTACTCCAACTTCAAAGTGTTCCAGCGTCCCAAGCATCCAAAGAGTTTCTACATGCTAGTAATAAGAATTTAGAAATACCAAAGAACATATTTATTCTTAAATCTTGAGTGAGAAATAACCACACCATAATGAGAGAACGCGTGTTTGAGAAATGATCAATAAGCATTTCGCCTCAACTTCTGCCTCACCAAAAAGGGTTTAATGAAATTGCACTAAAAAAAGATGGCTTTTTTATGGGTCTCACATGTGCGCAGGTAGGAATAAAGAGAGAATTCCTGCAACACGTTGAATGGTGGGAAGGATAACTTCCGAAATATTTTAAAAACCCACATCTTTTAACATTTTGAAAAACCATTTTTCTGACGATCTCTAAGAAAGGAAATCAACCACTGTTATCGAGGATGAGACTACTTACTCACCTTCACATCCGATTTCCAATTATGATAACACCACTCTCACGGAATCCAATAGAAACGTCTTCCGCTCCTCATCTCTATCTTCTTGGTCTTCGTCTTCGGTTTCAACTATTGATGATCAACTCTTGAACTTCGTAAATCCTTGACAATTTGTAACCTTTTTCCTTAAAATTCTTATCGCTTGAAACTTCCTTATAGATTCTCCTTCCCCACGGCTTATTAAACAAAAAACAAACACAATAATAGATATTTCTCTTGTCTCATATTTTTCAATTTTTTTTTCTTCTTTTCCAATTTTTTTTTTCATTTTTTTTTCATTTGAGAAACAAGAGAAATAAAATACAAAACAAAGTGAAAAATAAAACAAACCATGGTCGTGGAAAAGTACTTTACCGCTTGATTCTTCACAACTTGTATCGTCTCGAAATCATAAACTTCAATAATTCTCACCTTTTGATTTTTTTTCGCAAAAATTATTGTTGGTGTAGACAACCGTGTATTCTTCGGACCCTTGCGTCACTGATTTTGTATGAGTGGGAATTAAAATATTCTTTTGCCCCATCATGCCTGTCTTCTTCGCAAGTAAAATGCTGCGAGATATAATGTGTTGGGACAAATCTAAATATTTTCTTCTTTTCATGCACAGTTGACGAAGTAAGCTATTGGACGATATTCTTCTTTGTGCAAAATTCATGTGCTAAGTTGCTTTTCTTCTCTTGTTTGCGAAGCTCTACTAACTATTAAATGTATAACTATTGTGATATTAATGAACTGGATAAGTACAAAGTTGGTGAAGTAACTTGACTGATTCTTCTATTTTTGTGGCAGTTGCTGGTACAAAGTTGGTGAAGTAAGTTGGCTTAACTCTTTTGCCAGTCCAGTCCTATCCAAAGTAGACTTCGTCTTCGTCAAACCTTCTCCTCACTGATTATATGGGTTGGAATCTATTTGTTGTTAACGGTATACCGAGATGGTTAAATTGTAATGACGATACAAACTGCCTTAGCTTCTATTTGTGGTGATAAAGACATCACTGCTCCTCTACTTACAAAATGTAGTTGGAATTATTTTTGTTGTTGATCTTTGCCTAAAGCTGCTGACGAAACTAGCTGTTGAGAAGTTGACTCGCCAATGAATTAGTAATGAAGATATTTTTGTTGTTTACTACGATAATATAGATTGAGCTAATTGACTCGCTGCTAATACAGCTCAATCTGCGAGAAGATATTTGATCCTTCAGTTCGCATAAGGACACAATTTTATTTATTCGCTGCTAACACATTGTGCCGGGAAAGACCCATCATAAATGAGAGTTGATGATGAATGATGAGAGTTGTAGTAAACTTATTTGATGCATTCCCCGATAGTATTTCTTTTCGATTTTCATATGAAGTAAACTTCGCAGACACCCACGCGTCCATAGTCCATAGTATTTATTTTCTTTCTTTTCCTTTTATCACTTTAGTCCTTAGATGTACCCATGTCGTGTAGTTTTGTTCCTTCCTTTCACAACTGTGTTTTTCTTCGTCCTTTAGTTATTGGTAATTTCTAATAGAAAATCCCTCTCTGCCCAGATGAAATCTTATTGGGTTGATTTGCTACATAATCTTCAGCTGAGTAGTCTTCGCTGACGGGTTACTCTAAGTTCTTTGGTAGCTTTGTTCGTCTCAGTATGGTTTCCTTTTGATCCATTCCTTTGCTCCTCATAGGTTGATTTGCTACATATTCTTTTGTTGGTCTCCCAACGAACACCTCTGTTCCCTCTCTATTCGTTGGTAGTCAACTTTCCTCCTCATCTGCAAAGATTTCTTTATGAGACTTTCTAATATTTTTCTTCGCTGCAAGCAATCACGCTAACTCATTTAGCCATACATGACATAAGAACTAATGCCATACATGACATAAGAACTAATGCCATACATGACATAAGAACTAATATATCTCTGTAATTCATTCCACCTCCCTCACGGGAAAATTCCCAAATCAGCTAAAATTTCTTTGTATACAAATTTATTTATTTTTGAGTCAATCACATGAGTTTGTAAAATAAGTTTTGGTTGCTGTGAATCTATGTACAAAACTTGTTTTGAATCACGGTAGTAAAAGAAAATAAATTTTGATGAAAGACAATTTTTTAATGCGTATGAAAATTTTCAAAATTTTGCTTAGAAAACTTCAAGATCAGAGTAGTTGAACATAAGATTAAATAAATTAAAGAAGAGATTTATCCTCTTGAGACTAAATTGTCGATTATGTCTCTGTCTGATTTTACTATGATGGAAGATTTCTTCGGATCTGCACTCCTTGAATTGTTGATTCTTTTCTTGTCTGAAGATACGAGTTCTTGATTGAGATCTCCATATTTGCCATCAAAATTCGTTAACTTAGTAATTGACTTTGCTGGAACCTTTTTTACCGAACTTTATTAAAATTTCACAATTTTTTTTCTTTCGATCCCTGTTTCTAGCGCCAAAATGTAGTTGCAGGAATTCCCACAACACACCCCTTGTAATATCTTGATAATAATTTCTTGATCTAAACTCATTTGATATTAAAATGATGATTAAAATACTAAAAATTGTAAATTGACACATAGATTTTTACATAGTTCGATCAATATGATCTACATCCATGATTCTTCACTATGATTGTTTAAATTTACATTTGATTTACATTGATAATCTCCATTAATGGAGTTCTAGATCTAGTTTTGGGGAAGAAGATGATAAAGAAAAATACATTCTCTCTCTAAAAATATCTCTCTGCAAAATCTCTCCCTCTCTCTTACGAAAATTATCTCCCCCTTTTCTCTTTCCTGCTCTCCTCTTTATATAGGTTTTTACATAATGGATGACAGCTCACACTTTCCTTATTTTAGGATCCCTTTCCACACTCTCGCAAGTTTCCTCCATATTCTCTCGAGCTTCTGCCTTGTTCTCTCGAGCTCTGCTTCATTCTCGCGAGATTTCTCTACAACCGCAAAATCTTCACATCTTTCTCGTGTTTTATGCTGTCGTTGTCTATTACATCATTAATTTGCGACATTTGCAATGTGTTGTTGAAGAGCTCGCAGAAATGTCATTTATAAATTTCACAAGAGTATTGATGTGGCGATATTCTGATCCTACACTTAGGATCATCAACTGATTTTCCCATCTTTTGGTTCCCTTGTTCTTTAAATGTCTTCTTGCTTCTTGAGTACCTCACCAAGCATTTTGTATAGAGATCTAGTGAAGACCATAAACCACCGGAATCTTCCCTAAAGGTAATGAACCTTGCTCTGATACAAACTTGATACATATTGATCTATGTACCTTGGTAGCTATTACTATAAAGGCGGAATTCAGAATAATAATAGACAAGAAACTTAGAAAACAGAGACACGAGTAGTAATTCGAAGAAAATATCTTCTCTAGATTATGAACAAGAAAACGATTACAATTCTCTCTTTGTTACGATCACAATCTTCTCTAAACAGTGGATCAACCTTAAACTGTTTGCTTAGCTTGCTTTTGCAATAATCAATTGGCTCGCAAACTTATCTCTAGGTGTGCGTGTTAAACCTCCTTTTCTAGGGGTAAAACCACACTCTCTATATTGTCTTAGCATTGAGCTAAACATCTTTATTTATAGCTTTAACGGTTTCCCAAACCTTATAGGAATCTATTTCCATATCTAGGAATTCCATTTCTAAGTATATTTCCCTTTATAGGAATATTACCTTGTCTAGGAAGTATTTCCTTATCTTGGCATACTTCCTTACTTTGGTTTAGTTTCCCAATCTATTTCCTAACTAAGAGTATTGCCTAAAACAAAACCCTTTCCCAACTAGGAATTCTATCCAAATAAGGATTCCTTCCAAATATAGGATTCTTCCCTCAACTTAGCTTGAGGTTTATTGGTTCTCGGAGAGAGGAAGATACACATGTATCAAAAAATCCAACCCAAACAATAACAAAAACCCTAAAAAAAAATTGGCATCGTTAAGTTTTTATTTATATTTTATATTTTATTTTGTAAAACCTAACTAAGTAACATGAAAGAAGGATCCTTACCTAAATCTTATATTAGTTCATGCATGTAACTTAAGCCTAAAATATTATTGTTGTAACAAAATAAAATCACATCTCATCATACAACCTGTGATTGTCATTAACTTTTTCTTTGATACAGCCGAATAAAAACCCTAATCATGCTTTAACTAGTAAACCTATAAGATCTAACATTTTATTCCATGTGATCAAACAAAAAATCTTGAAAAAGTGGGGGTCTAACAACCTCACCCAATATTTCGATTAGCAATCTGTATGGACAACTCCGAGTTGTTTTCTAGAGAATCAACAAGACAGTTAGACTCAATCAATAGAAATTACTCAAGGAATTATTGTCTCAATCTCTCAATTTGATTTACTCAAGCAAATACAATTCGCGAGTCTTAATCAAAGAGAGATAACTTGGATGGTACCAAAGACCAATATCTAAGTGTCAATCAATTTAAATCAACAACCAATAAGGTCGGATATTCTAATTGATTGAACAACGCACAACCTATATTATTTCAATTATATAACGAAATATAATGCGGAAAAGAAATAACACAGACACCAGAATTTTGTTAACGAGGAAACCGCAAATGCAGAAAAACCCCGAGACCTAGTCCAGATTAAACATACATTGTATTAAGCCGATACAGACACTAGAATACTCCAAATTAACTTCGGTCTGGACTGTATTTGAACCCCAACCAATCTCACACTGATCCAAGGTACAATTATGCTCCTACGCCTCTGATCCCAGCAGGATACTACGCATTTGATTCCCTTAGCTAATCTCACCTACAACCAAGAGTTGCTACGAACCAAAGTCGAAGACTTTAATAAACAAATCTGTCTCACACAGAAAAGTGTATAGGTAATAGATAAATTCATCTCCCACGAATAAACCTATAACTTTTGTTCCGTCTTTTGATAAATCAAGGTGAACATGAACCAATCGATAAAACCAGACTTTTATTCCCGAAGAACAGCTCAGTTTCATCAATTACCTCACAATAAACTTAATAGACATAGCGATGAAGATTATTGAGGAATCACAAACAATGAGACGAAGATGTTTGTGAATACTTTTATCTTGCCTATCGGAGATAGAAATCTCAAGCCAATTATTGCAATTTTACTCGTACGATAGAAACAGCAAGATCAGATCACACAACTACAAGAAAAGTAGTATCAGCCTGGCTTCATAATCCCAATGAAGTCTTTAAGTCGTTAACTTGGTTTTAGAAGAATAAAACCAAAGGTTAAAGGAGAATCGACTCTAGATTTGGCAAACTAGTATCACACAGAATATGTGGGGATTAGGTTTCCCAGTTGCTAGAGTTCTCCCTTATATAGTCTTTCAAATCAGGGTTTGCAATCAATGTCAGCTTACTAACAAAGCATTCAATATTCACCATTAGATGAAAACTTGATTAGATACAAGCTAATATCTCTCAACCATTAGATCGAAAACTTAGCTTGCCATACACACATGTACTTGACGTTTTTGGGTTTATGTAACCGTACCCAAACGTGTACAATGGTTGGTTCAATATTAGTCAACCAAATGGTTAGCAAAATGATAAATTTCATATCAACCATATTCTTCTTCACCATAACTAGTCCAAATAACTTAAATGAACTAGTTAGAGAGTTGTCCAATTGCTATAAGATCTCATGTACTACACAAGAAACAATTGAATCAAAAACGATGTGATTCACTCGAATCATTTCATGAACTAGAAAGCCACGGTTTGCAAAAGCATTCCTTAGTAATTTAAGATAAGTTCACGAACAACGTTTTCAGACATAACCTCTTGAGTTCGCGGACTCAAGCTAACCAGTTGAAGTTAATAAACTCCAGCAGAATTTCTCGGAATGAGAACTTTCGTCAATTCACGGACTGGGTTCGCGGACTGCACCTGAGCTTCAACTTCAGCAGATATTCTCGGGTTCGAGAACTTACGCCAGTTCGCGGACTGGGTTGATGCTCACGTTCCGGTTCTACTTGATCAACAAAGTTCGTAAACTTCGGTTCAAGTTTTAAGGACTTATACATATATGTGTTTCCACAACAATGTTTATATCCCACAATAGTTATATAGTCTAAACTCTCATTTCAATCATTGAAACATTATCAGAGGACGTTATATAGTTGTTATTCACAAACTATTTTTCGTCAGAGCGAATTCCAAAGTGATTGAAACATAACATGAGTTTCGTCACTAGGCAAAGATGAACTTGGCTAAAGTGAAAACTTTACCAACACCCATTTCGATAAATAGATAGGAGAGATATACTCAACTCGAATTGTCACATGTGCATATTCTTAGTCTATATAGTAAAACGACTTTTGTCTCAAGATAGGAGATAGAGTAGATATACTTTTGAGTGATTGATAAGTTCAAGTCTCCACATACCTTTTAGTCGATGAAGATCCGCTGGTTCTTTGAGTATTCCTTCGGCTTGTATGATGATCGCCATGGAGTTCTTGAGCTCAACTACACTTTCTATCCTAGTCCGAGACCTTAGCTATAGTAGACTAGAAATCAAGACTTTATAGTTTTGATCACTAAGATTGACAAACATGCTTGAGATAGCAATGTATGCGAATTTGACCGAGCGGTGCTCTAACAATCTCCCCCTTTGTCAATTTTAGTGGCAAAACTATTAATAAATATGGAATACAAAAATTATATAAACAAACTTTGTAGCCCCTATTCCACATGCCTAATCTTCAACAATACTCGAAATCTTCGTCACTTCCAAGTAGTCCAATTATCCCAAAGGTTGTAAGTTTAACATAATCGTTGTTGAAAATCCGTAGCTATAACAATAAGAAAAACATTGGTTCTCAATCATTGATATACAGTGTCATAGTATTATTACACAGCGTCAAAGTCCAATTGTATCACAACTTCAACAACAATATTATGGTGATACTTCACTCCCCCTTAGTCAATACTCCATCTCACATGGAAACCACTCCCCCTTACATAATGATCTTAAAACCATATGTATTTGTAGTATGGACTACAGTTAATTCTCCCCCTTTTTCTCAATAAAATTGGAAAAGGTACAAGAACGGGATCCTAATGAAATTTCCGTAAGAGACATTTTATGACCAAAGGTAAATATTCTATCATCTTGTTTAGATGAAATTATAAAGCCGAGGCTAAATGCATTCAACAAGGAGTTTATAAAGATACAAGATAACCCCTAAAAATTTCACATCCGCACTCCCCACAAAGATTTGGAAATTAAGCGCAAGTTCAAAAGAACTCTCCCCCATAAGATGTCATTCCCAAGGGAACAACAAGAGCGACCTTAATTTCAAGAAAAAAGAAGGATTTCTTTAGACTCAAAAAATTACATACAAGTATGAATTTGGAATCCAAAATATTCAATCATATTAACCAAAGTGAATTAATCCAATATTAATTTGACTAAATATGCTCAACACAAGTAAACTTATGGAGACTTAATTCATCGATCAGATTATTCACAAGAGAACCCATAAATACTCTAACCGGATTACACAATTAAACTAATCACAAAGTGATCAATTCAATTAACCACACTCGACATGAGAAAAATCTATAGAGTGCTAACTAAATAATCACACAAGATGATTGATTTAGTTCATTTGGGCTCAACATAAGAGATTATGGAACCCAATTAAGATTATCATAGGAAATGATAACCTTAATCGTGCATGTACTCAACATGAGAGAACTCATGGAATACAAATTAAATAACCACACAAGTTGATTAATTTAGTTCTTAATGCTCAACATTTTGCATCATTATGGAACAACCAACCATGCCAATAAGAAATCGACTTAGTCGTATCGTGCTCAACATAAGATAAAAGATGGAACCTTCACGGTAATACATAATAATATAGAACAATTAGGCTCTATACCGTGGATTACAAAACAAGGACCTATTCTATTTTTCCATCACAAAGTGACATAATGGACTTTATCCATGAATCACAAAAGATTTTAACCTACCTTACATCAACAATTGACAATATAGGCTTAACTTTTGTGTTATTCCAAAAGTCCATTCATTCCTTTATCAATATTTTAATACCAAGTTGTGAACGACTTTAATCTCGACAAAATATGGGACAATCAAGTTCACGGACGTAAACACACATATCCCATCAAAATATTGCAATATATAAAACCATAAAGATTAATACTGCAACTATCATCTTCCAAACCAGTTTATAATTAAAACCAATAAATCTAAAAATAAGAAGATGAAATCATTGGATATAGCTATGTGTAATCACAATCATGGCTATTCCAAAACACTAGTTATTCTTCTAAATAAAACAGAAAACATAGAAGATTTACTAGACAATAAGAACCAAACTAGGTTCAAATCGACAGTTCGGGACATTCTTGAGCCTTAAGATCTTAAATCTTCTGAAAGGAAGCATCTTCAGTACTTTTGGTATCCTTATTGGGAAGTTCTTTAACATGGTTTTTCATGAGAACAAGATCAAACTTAACCTTTCTCAACTCAGTTCTTACCACATCAAGACACTTCATTATATCAACAAGTAGTCGCTTAGCCTTCTGAAATTCTATTAGGAAGTCAAGAACTTTATCCGATAAAATATCTTCAATCTCTTCTATATCCGAAAGTGAATCAGAGGATTGAGGAAGAGAACCTTCAAATTCAACAAGGGATTCCCTTACTTATCGAGTTTGCCATATACCGCCTTATCAATGACATCTTTAGTCAAATCCGAAGAAAACGAAGAAGAAGAAGCCATTGATAACAAGAAACCTAGAGTAATGAACCGTACGCATACCCATAGGACGGTTTTTCACAAGGCTCTTCATAAAAAAAACTTTTATATTTCAAGGTATTTTAGAAAATGAACAATTAAACAAAAAAATACTCAAAAACCAGTGTCCGAACAATTATCTTTCTAAAAACGATAAGAGATTAGATGGATAATTAGAGTCACTTAGTTATGGAGTATACCTATCCAATTCTCTCACAACTAGGCTTTTTGGATGTGATATATTCAACCTTGTGATTAACTCACACAAGTATGAGCCTTTAGCTCATCAAATGAATATTGTTCATCTCTATCCTTCTGTCTCTGATATGTGCTCTTTCCAGTGAGATAAGACACTGATTGATTATCTTTCTTATCAGAAGGACTAAATATAGGACCTCTTGCAATAGGATCAAGCTAATCGGAATGGATAGGAATCCATTTTCTAGATTTAGATTTATCAGAAACATCCTTATAAGTACCGGAAATGTTCTTATTAATACTGCAAAACGAATTGCCAGAAAGAACTTTATCCCTGTGATGATATCTAGAGTAGAGATCATTCTCATAAGGTTTCTGATTTCTTGTGGGCATACGATTCACTACTTTAGTCGACTGACTATCTATTCCATTGATAGTGAAGAGAACCAAATTACGAATATTAGAAATTTGTTTCCTTCTTGCAAAACAATGAATAACATAGTGATTATGTTTCCCACAAAAGGTATAGGTTCGTGTAGGTGAAGCAAAAACTGGTACCTGATTAAACTTCATACCCATACCAGAAGATTGAAAATTTTGCAACATTTTCTTGTCACAATCTTCTTCCAGAGAACATTTCTTCGTATATGGTAATTCCTGAGAATTAGTCACAGAAGAATTTCTTCTTAGGATAGAGTTTTCCTTTTCCAAGGATTTACATTGTTCATGGGCTAGAGTAAGAGATGCACAAAGTTTCTCTTTTTCAACACGAAGTTTGTTGAGATCTGATGAATGAGTCTCGAGAAAATGTTTTTCTCTAATTGAGTCCTCTTTAATAACTTCCTCGAGAGTACTAAACTTTTCCTGTTGTAGAGTAGTTTCTTGTAGAAGTTTATCAATGTTCTTAGAGAAGGACTTTATGATATTATAGAGATCACGTTCTCGATTAAGAGACTTTTCAAATTCATCAATGAGCTGATCATGATCATTAAAATCGATGTCTTCAGCTGTATGTTTTGAAATTCTGGTGAGTTCCTTTTCAGCTTCTGCCACAATGTCACATGCCTCATGAAAGAAAGAAATGTCATTATTACTTTGAACATTCTTTCTACCTCGGGATTCGGAAGAATCAACTAAGGAATAATCCTTTGAGGTGTTTCCAAGATACTTGACATGGTCAAAGGCTTTCGGAGACATTTTGGTATGCGCAACAGAGATTCCGTCCACAGACTCATATTGCCACATACACAGACTTGTAAGGTATTTAACGTGTTTGCCTACTCTGATACCAATTGAAAAATCGGGGGTCTAACAACCTCACCCAATATTTCGATTAGCAATCTGTATGGACAACTCGGAGTTGTTTTCTAGAGAATCAACAAGACTCAATCAATAGAAAATATCTCAAGGAGTTATTATATCAATCTCTCGATTTGATTTACTCAAGAAAATATGATTCACGAGTCTAATCAAAGAGAGATAACTTGGATGGTACCAAAGACCAATATCCAAGTGTCAATCGATTTAAATCAACAACCAATAAGGTCGGATATTATAATCGATTGAACAACGCACAACACGTATTATTTCAATTATATAACAAAATGTAATGCAGAATATAAATAACACAGACACCAGAATTTTGTTAACGAGGAAATCACAAATGCAGAAAAACCCTGGGACCTAGTCCAGATTAAACATACACTTTATTAAGCCGCTACAGACACTAGCCTACTCCAAATTAACTTCGCTCTGGACTGTAGTTGAACCCCAACCAATCTCACACTGATCCAAGGTACAGTTATGCTCCTACGCCTCTGATCCCAGCAGGATATTACGCATTTGATTCCCTTAGCTGATCTCACCCACAACCAAGAGTTGCTACGACCCAAAGTCGAAGACTTTAATAAACAAATATGTCTCACACAGAAAAGTCTACAGGTAATAGATAAATTCGTCTCCCACGAATAAACCTACAAGTTTTGTTCCGTCTTTTGATAAATCAAGGTGAACAAGAACCAATCGATAAAACCAGACTTATATTCCCGAAGGACAACTCAGTTTCATCAATCACCTCACAATAAACTTAATCAACGCAGCGAAGAAGATTATTGAGGAATCACAAACAATGAGTCAAAGATGTTTGTGACTACTTTTATTTTGCCTATCAGAGATAGAAATCTCAAGCTAATTATTACAATTATACTCGTATGATAGAAACATCAAGATCAGATCACACAGATACAAGAAAAGTAATATCGGTCTGGCTTCACAATCCCAATGAAGTCTTTAAGTCGTTAACCTGGTTTTAGAAGAAGAAAACCAAAGGTTAAAGGAGAATTGACTCTAACTTTAGCAAGCTAGTATCACACAGAATGTGTGGGGATTAGGATTCCCAGTTGCTAGAGTTCTCCCTTATATAGTCTTTCAAATCAAGGTTTGCAATCAATATTAGCTTACTAACAAAGCATTCAATATTCACCGTTAGATGAAAACCTGATTAGATACAAGCTAATATCTCTCAACCGTTAGATCAAAAAATTAGCTTGTCATATACACATCTATTGGACGTTTTGGGTTTGTATAACCGTACCCAAACGTGTACAATGGTTGGTTCGATATTAGTCAACCAAACGGTTAGCCAAATGAGAACTTTCATATCTACCATATTCTTCTTCACCATAACTAGTCCAAATGACTCAAATGAACTAGTTAGAGAGTTGTTCAATTTCTATGAGATCTCATGTACTACCCAAGACACAATTGAATCAAAAACGATGTGATTCACTTTAATCATTTTATGAACTATAAAGCCACAGTTTTCAAAAGAATTCCTTAGTAATTTAAGATAAGTTCACGAACAACGTTTTCAGACATAACATCTTGAGTTCGCGGACTCAAGCTACCCGGTTGAAGTTAATAAACTCCAGCAAAAAAATTCTCGGGATGAGAACTTCCGTCAGTTCGCGGACTGCACCTGAGCTTTAACTTCAGCAGATATTCTCGGGTTCGAGAACTTACGCCAGTTCGCGGACTGGGTTCGAAGATTGAGTTCGCGGACTGAGTTGCTGCTCACGTTCCGGTTCTACTTGATCAACAAAGTTCGCAAACTTCGGTTCAAGTGTTAAGGACTTATACATATATGTGTTTCCACAACAATGTTTATATCCCACAATTGTTATATAGTCTAAACTCTCATTTCAATCATTGAAACATTCTCAAAGGACGTTATATAGTTGTTATTCACAAAATATTTTTCATCAGAGCGATTTCCAAAGTGATTGAAACATAACATGACTTTCGTCACTATGCAAAGATGAACTTGGCTAAACCGAAAGCTTTACCAACACCCATTTCTAGAAATAAATAAGCGAGGTATACTCAGCTCGAAATTTCACATGTGCATATTCTTAGTCTATATAGTAAAACGACTTTTGTCTCGAGATAGGAGATAGAGTAGATAGACTTTTGAGTGATAGATAAGTTCAAGTCTCCACATACCTTTTAGTCGATGAAGATCCAATGGTTCCTTGAGTAGTCCTTCGTCTTGTATGATGATCGTCATGGAGTTATTGAGCTCAACTACACTTTATACCCTAGTCAAAGACCTTAGCTATAGTAGACTAGAAATCAAGACTTTACAGTTTTGATCACTAAGATTGACAAACATACTTGAGATAGCAACGCATGCGAGTTTCACCGAGCAGTTCTCTAACAAATCTAACATAAATTTAATATTCAATCAGGGTTGTAGAAATATTACCAGCAACAAAGATTGAGTTTAAAGAGGTAGATTGCTTGTAAATATTAGAGATAGTAATAGAATAAAAACCCTACTCATCCTTTAACTAGTACACCTATAAGAAGTGATAGAATAAAACCCCTAATCATGCTTTAACTAGTAAACCTATAAGATCTAACATCTGATTCCATGAGATCGAACAAAAAATCTAACATCAATTTAATATTCATTCGATAATGGGTTGTAGAAATAATACCAACAACAACGATCGAGTTTGAAGAGGTAGGTTCCTTGTAAAGATTAAAGATAGTAGTAGAATTATGATTTCATAGAGAGAATGAATCGAGTAATAAAAACTGAAAAAGTAGATCGAACTGATCTTTCTTTTTCTTTTTGGAATTTAACCAAACCATCAGGTGGGAATTGATTTTCCTTTTGAAATTAACCCGCCCGGTAAAATTCATTTTCATCACCCGCCAAACAAAATATTTTTGGTGTTTTTCTTTTTTTATTTCCAATTTTTTTTATTTGTAACCAATATGGTTAGTTTCCTTATCTTATGAGAGAATATATCGTAGACAATTATGATAAAATTGTTTCCCAAAATTTTCGAAATTTAGTTTCCTATCTCAACCAACTCGAGAAGAGGATATAGAAAAAAATTACTTCCATATTTTGAATAATATTTTCCTTAATAATTATAAGTTGGGTTGTCTCCTGCATTGTTCTTGGTTTATGGAGGAAACATATGATTTTGAATTATTAGAGGTACCTATGTAGGAAACGTATTATTCTAATCATACCGATATGAAACGTATTATTCTAATCATGGTTCATTTAACTGTGCATCTTACCATGGAAGTTCAAATTTGTGGTCCTGTATTCTTTCGATGGATGTATCCGTTTGAAAGGTACATGAAGGTCATTAAAGGGGCATGTGCAAAACAAACCTGGAGGAAGCATTGCTGAAGGGAACCTTGTAGAAGAGACAATTAAGGTTATAAGTGAGCACCAACAAAGCATGAATGATATAGTCGAAATTCCACCAGACAAACTCAACACATCTGACACTGGTGAAGATTCGTATTCTTTCGGGGGGAAACCAATGTCAAATTCTAAGTTTCCTCGTGTTGAAAATGATCTGTTTGATAAAGCACATTTCTATGTATTGCGAAATTTGCCTGAAGTTGCTCCTTACGTTGAGTAAGTATAACTAGATCTAACCAAATAACCTCATTTTTTATTTAGTTTCTGATTTTGTGTCCGAATTTCTGTAAAGATAATAACATGAATCATTGCACTGTCTAGCCGACACCAGAATGTTTTGAAGGATAAATATCTTGGTATGAGTGATAGACATCTAGATCAAAAACATCGTGAAGAGTTCGCCAAATGGTTACAAAAAGTGGTAAGAGTTTGCAGAAAATGTCACTCTTGTTATGTAACTTTTGCGTTGAGACGAAGGCTAATCCTTATAATATATTTCAGGTTGAGAGTGAGTGGGCAGACTCTAGGGAAAACTAATCAGGACTTAAGGTGGCTATCAATCCCACTGAATGCACAAGTGGAGACATACGAAGCATATCACATCAATGGATACCTGTTTCACACAAAATCTCATGATGGTTCTGTTAACCAAAATAGTGGGGTTGACGTAGAGGCAACTGACATGTACATTAGAAAAGTGGGGATTACCCTTAATCTGGCGGATTATTATGGTGTTTTACAAGATATATGGGTGCTGACATATCATTCGCTAAAAGTGTCACTTTTCAGGTGTAAATGGGTTACCAAATCAAGGGTCTCAAAAGACAAACTTGGATACATTTTGGTTGAGCTTGATAATTTGGGACTCCAGGATGATCCTTTCGTTGTAGCCTCCCAAGATAAGCAGGTATTTTATGTGCCAGACCAGGAAAATAAAAAATAAAAAGTCTATTGTGTTAGGTGCACCTACCCAAATCTAGAAATATGCTGGTGATGAAGTCGACGAGGAATTCAGTACGGCAGTTATTTGTCGGAATGAGTATAAATTGACAAAGGTAGATAAACTTGACTTGCAAAGGACATCCAGGGATGATTACTATCGGGACGATATTAAGGGTAGAACTGCAAGGAAATAACCAACACTAACAACAATCCCTGCTTCCCAAACGACTGCATATGAGCAACCATTTCCAAGGGCTAAGCGACAAGCCAGGTGATATAATGTAGTTTTTTGTGTTTGCTAATAGATGAATGATTAGGTTAGAATGTTTAAGGAACTGGTTAGTGTAAATTATATTCTCTTAGCCTTTGTTTTTGGTTTTGGGTTATACTATTTTGGTAATGATCATAATCATGGTACTGAATTTGGTTCAAATTTAAGTTAGCAGTTTGGATTTTTCTGTTAAGTAGAGAATGAATGTATGGATTGTTGAAAAAAAAATTGATTCTTAAATCATGGTGGGGTTTTGTATGCAGATGGGTTTTAGCAATGTTGGATGAGTTTGGATTTGGCTATACTGATTGTTGAATTAATATTATGTCATGCTAGGATTAGTAGTAATAGTACTAGGCTTGCACATAGATTTTGTTTTTTGGAATTGGGCCTAAAATAATCTTTGAATTAATATTACTCCAACAACATTTTATAAAATGGAGTAATACCCTAGTTTCTACCATCTTAAACAGCATTTTATATACCTTATTGATCCATTAATTCAGTCATTCCTACCCATCTCTACTTAACAATCATTGGAATTTTTGAATTATTCACCAAGAACATTGCTTGTTTGTACATTTACTGTATTCAATCCATTACTATTGAAATCAAAAGAGCAAGAAAAACTGATACATTATGTTCAAACCCTTCAAACATACATCCATCACAAGTTTAATACTACTGAAAATTCAAACAACTGGAAGAATACAACTAGTTTAATTACATCTAAAGAAGGACAAAGCAAACAGAATACGACTTCTAAACACCCGACAGGCTACCAGTGCCATTGCAACTTTCTTTTTAAAATCAAAATTTGAAGATGCAACATTACTAATCTACATGACATAAAAAGTTTACCCAATCATAACCACTGCAACTCTCCCAGTTTTTATCCAAATAATGCACCTGCTGCAAACTGAACCCCAAAATCCCCCTAGCATCTTCTTCATCAACAACATTTATCAAACAAACAAAAAAAAAAAAAAACTACCGCCAAATGTCTGAAATTGAAACCCCATTATCCATACACTTTTTCAGCAACATAAAGTACCATCAATATCCCCAAAAGTTTTCACGAAGATGCACAAGAGAAATAGTAATCAAAATATCACATTACTCTAGCTCTAAGGGATTTGAAAGTATAAGACAATCACCGAGAATCGTCATCACTGTTTCTGTTGTAGTTTAACTCATCCTCTTCATAGTAAGCACTAGCACCATCATCATCGTCTGAAGATGTGTTAGAACCCTGGAGATCATCATCTTCGTTTTCTTCTTCGTCATCTTCTACTTCACTGCAAACCACCATCTCACTGGCAAACACAGGCTCTCCATCGAGGTTTTACCCAGGAATCTCCTCTCCGTCAGAATCCACGTTCAGGGGTTCTGACATGGTTTGAGCAAACTTACGAGGGTTGTTCTTCTTTTAGGTGAGATAGTACTTGTACATTACATCTTCAAACTCTTGTCTCTTCCTCTTCTTTTTCTCTGCTTCTTTTGATCTCTCATCTCTCTTCATTGAATCATCATTGCACTCCTCATCTTCTCCTCCTTCACAGTTCTTTTCTTCATCTTCACTATCACTTTCTGTCGCACTGCGAGTTTTCCCTCATGAACACTTCCACTCCCCTCGTCGTTGAAGCTTCTTCCTGTGTCGACGTGCATCTTTGGAATCCAAATTTCTCATCAAAAACTGAAAATCTTCATCATTTTCAACCCTTAATCTTTCAAATTCTTCTCGCTCCTCTTGCTCTTTCTTCCTTATCTTCTCCTGATTCAGGAAAGGAATCAACCTTTCAATCTCAGAGCTTGATAAAGTCCCAAATGTCAACTTTGCACGTACTATTGCTTATGAATCGGGTGGTGGCTCAGTGTGATTTCTATTTGCTGAACTACTAGCATTCTCTGCCATTATCTGTTTTCTTAATCTTTATTTCTATGATTTCTTCTTTTGGTATAATAATTTGTTTATCCCCCTGCCTTGTTTAAATAATGGTAGTAGCTTAGCCATAAATAGTCTTTTATGGAGATTGGACAAGTGTTTGTCGCTTGGCTATTAACGCATTTTCAATGCCATGCGCACCCTATTCAAATCCATCATTACTCTGCTAAACGTACCCTATTTCCAAAGCCTAAATCTAGTCACTTAATTCATTAGATTTTACTCCAATTAAGAGGTGCATTGTTAGGTCAACCGTTTGGTTTTATGAATTCATAGAAGGCAAGTCTATCATATGTGTTATTTATAGACATTCAGATGCAGGATAACTTGGCAGAGCATCTTGGACTAGTTTTTGTTGTTGTCTTCTTGTTTGATGTTGAACCTATTAAAACACTTGCACAAGCACCAAAATATATTAATGGATTCATGCAGCAAACAATAAACAACAAAAAAACCAAGTCCAAGCATTAGTGCTAGTGTTTGGGATTAAAGTGGTGAAAGAGTAGTAAAGGAGGAGGAAATGGAAATATAAGTTTGGAATAAAAGGGATGAATGAGTTATAGAGCATGAGGAGGATGAGGAAGAATTTCTTCTTTGTGAGTTTCGGAGCATCAAATGATTCATCTATAGATTGTAACTATCCTTTGGTCCCTATGGAATAGCAGAAATAGGTTATTATAACTAAGCTTAAACAACTATAAATTTTTAGCTTGGTGGATTGATTCGTCTTGTTACCTACCTCCTTCGCGTCGAGACCATGCGTTCGAATTTGGGTAGAAGATTTTTTATTTATTTTTTGAAAGTTAGTTAATGATTGTTGGGTTGGAGAAGAAAACGGCCCTCAATAGAGCTGGTCCAGTGATGTCGCAGTTACAACCCATTTCATGTACCCAGTAATAAATAGAACTAGCGTGTCTATAAAACGCACACTATGGACACGCATACTAGCGTGTCCAATAAACCGAACTTTTTATCCACTCAATACAACCGGTGTGGCTATAAAACGCACACTATGGACACACATACAAAACCGGCGTGGCTATTAAATGGCCACTATGGACACGCATACTAGCGTGACCAATAAACCGAACTTTTTAACCACGCCTCAAGTGGCGTGACTATTTAAACTAACTTTTTAACCACGCCTCAAGTGGCGTGACTATTTTTATGGACACACCACAACTGGTTCACGTGGCCATAAATTGGTCTAAAAACACGCTTAATTAAAAATTAAAAGTTAACGTGACTGATCGGTTGATATTTGGACACACTACTAGCCATGGCGTGGCTTAAAGCACTTATATTAACACGCCCACAGAACATATCGTGTCTATAGGGTAGAAGTCTACCCTATAGACACGCCAAAACCAGAAAGGCGTAATAGGGAAATTTATATTTGGCGTGGTTAAATCCCATTTCTGTACTAGTGATTGTATTATAATGATTTTATGCTTTCTTCTTCACAAGGTGTTCAACAGGGTGATCCTATTGGTCACATGTTGTTTGCTCTAGCTTTACATCCTTGGACTGACAAAATTGCAGCGGAATGTACACTTGATCTTCATGCATGGTATTTAGATGATGAGACCATTGCAGGAGACACTTTGGAAGTGGAAAAAGCGCTTAAAATAATACAAGTTGAAGGTCCAAGAAGAGGTTTGCACTCAAAATATCATAAAAACATAGATCTTTTAGCCAACACTCGATCTTAGAAGAGATGAATTAGGTGTTTTCCCAAAAGACATTAGCAAACCAGCAGGTGGAGTCAAACTTATGGGTAGGCCTGTCAGTTTAGATACGCAGTATTACAATGAAATTGTTTCATACAGGGTCAATAAAATAATTACACTCATGCATAAAGTTCTGAAACTGCAAGACCCTCAAAGCGCATATTGTTCTTGCGTAACTATACCAGCGTTTCCAGGTTATATTTTTCACTTCGTACCACATGTCCCACGGCCTTGCAGCAAGCTAGTTCACTATTTGACAGTCATCTTATGCCATATTTGAGACATATAATTGCCGGAGATGGTGTAGGTTTTGGTTTAACTCAATAACGGATTGCAACCCTGCCAATTAAGGATTGTGGTTTCGGAGTTCTCACCATGGCTGACACCAACACTTATTGCTACTTAGCCTCATGCACTCAGACTCAACACTTGCAAAATAGAATTTTACAGTTACCAGTTGCTACAGATTCAGGTCGCAGATTCCAGTATGCCTTGCAGGAATTTACTCGATCTTGTGGAATACCTATCTCTAACTTCAACATCAATGAAATTTCCCCATATTACATGAAGTGTATGGAAATCTTATACTTTGGTGTTATCAAGGAAAGAATTCCCACCAGCTACAACTTAACTGAACGTGATATCATTATGTGGCAAAGCAATATAGTTGAGCATGCGATGGACTTTCTCAGAGAAATCCCAATTAGTGGGCTTAACCAAGCAGTGGGCCCTAGATAGTTCAGTTATATACTCAAATACCGTATGGGTATACCTTTCTTTGAAGATGGCAGTCGGTGTTCTAGATGCAACCGAGACATGGATATCTACGGTAATCATGCAGTGCATTGTAATAAAGATGTGGGACCTAAATTCAGGCACGACTTAGTCAGGGATGTCCTTGCAGATATGTGTTACAAAGATGGTGTAGCAGCGTGGAAAGAAGTACCCATGGGCTTTTTATCGAATAATGAAAGTGCGTTGAAGCCCGCTGAAATTCTGATGTATAATTGGGAGGATGTGAAGGATGTATGTTTTGACATCAACGGTGCATCACCTTTTACGAATGCTAGAACATGTACTTTTACGCCTGGACATGTTATTTTAGCGGCAGTTACTTATAAGTGCACTAAATACCTTGACAAGTGTGCTACTCATGGATACGGCTTTGGTGTGTTGTCTTTTTCAACATTAGGGGAACTCGAGGTCGATACAATTGCCTTTCCAAAGAGATTGGGGAATTGCCTTGCTAGCTACGATGCAAATTATAAGATAGATGGTTCTCTCTTTCATATATTAGGAATTGTCATTCAAAAAGGTGTTGGAGCCCAGCTTGTGGCTCGGCTACCAGCTACCAAAGTGTAATCAGATTTCTTATCAACTTTTTAAATATAATAATAATAATAAATACATTTGGGAAGAAAAAAAAATTATTATCAAAAAAATAATAATAAATAATAATAATAATAACTGATTGTATATTTTTTATTCTTTATAACACTACAGAACTTTTGGTTGGTAGTCGAGCAATAATAATAATAATAATAATAATAAAGGGAAAGAGGGGGAGCCGGCCGGCTAGCCGTATGGGCTCACCCCTCATGGTTCTCTTATTTTATTATTATTTTATCTCTCTTCATTTTCCTATTTTGATACAACTTTCATATCCCTGTTCTTCTATGTTTTGGATACTCTTTTGAGCATTATTACTAAATACACCTATGCCTTTTACTCGGGGGTGCCCCTTATGCCCGAAAGGTGAATATCCATTACTTTTCCATGGAATTTAGCTGAGAAAAGCCATGAATATGAGTAAGTGAATATTAGGGTTTAATTAGTGTATTTTTCTAGGTATTCAAATGATGCATATATCACTAGATTCAATTAATCAGTCGCTCTATACTAGCAGACAATCTGTCTATGAGCATTTAATTGATTCAGATATGAGTCGACATTTATCATATTAATTCTGGGGAATTCAAACACCGGAGATGAATTCTGAATTCAAATACGAAATGTTGAGTCTTTCAACTTAATTGTAAAATACATGGAATATTGAAGAGTCTACTTCAGAAGCCCTAATATTGTCATCATATATATTATTACACTTGATGAGGTTACATAACTTCAATTCACTTCTCTTGCGAAAGGTGAAGACACGAATTTCTTATGATTCCGATGTTGATCAGAGATGCATAATTTCCGATGTGATTTTACGAATATGACTATGACGCCCCAACTCTTAAACCTGCTTAGCTAATGGGATTACAACCTAATTAAAGCATCAAAACTAGATCACCGATTATAAGAATCATAATTACGTAAAGTGATAATAACAAAACCCAAACTCTTTGATATCATAAAAAAGAAGGTCTTTCGAGTGTTAAGAATATAATAATGTGTTGTTTACAGTATAAAGAAAGGATATATACATATAATAAAAGTTACACTAAAATACTAGATTTGATAAAGCTTTAAGCAACGAGACGGATATTTTCGTGCGCTCAATTGCTTCTGATTATTGAAACTGAAGTGGGAACGAATGAGCACATCATCCCAAAGGGTCAATGGAAATAAATAACATTCAAAGTAAATCACTAACATGCATCACAGATCTAATAAATAAAAACGATAAATATCTTTTACACGCAACATAGAGCAGAAGATTGCTTCAATTCATATCCCCGGATATTACATCCATAGTGGTAATATCCATGAAATATCCATCTCCGGATGGATCTACGAGAAAAGAATTAAACAACCTAAACATATGTTATCCCAACCTCGTCTCACTCAATGGAGGAGAAGATGATAGAAATAACTCGAGTCTCAAATGATATCATGAATCCAGGTACCGTAAGATATTATCGTGGAATGCGTACACATAATAAATCCAAAAGCCACCATCTAAGTCTAGAATATAATAAGGTTTTGATTACTATGATCTTACCCCGCACAACAGGTTCACAAAAGGCCCAATCATTATTCGTAGGCCGAAGTCTCCAAATAATGACCATATCCAGTCATGAACATATAATTTCTTCCCAAGTCAAGGTCATAGTAACCCAGTCATACTGCTAATACTGAACAAACAAGTATGATATGCACAGAGTGACTTCCCCAAATAAAATAGTAGTATATATAATATCTAACCGGGGTAAAGCCGGATTACTAGGTAATATTCAACCGGGGTAAAGCCAAACTAATATGTTAAGACAATAAAATGTAATAATATTAATCCGAGGTAAAGCCGGGCTACTAAGTAATATTATCTTTGTCTCATTCCTCTTTTTTATTTGTGCCTCTGTAACTTAGTATAGTGAGTTTGAGGCTTTGAGTGCATGAAAAAAATTAGTTTAAATTCCGAAAATGATACCTGCTCAGTATCTCATCTTTTTCTTTTTCATAATATGGCAATTTTTCCCTGTCCAACTCTTGTCATGAAAACCAATTTTCCCTTTTATGTCTTCTTTTTTTCTTAGGGAAACTCTTCAAGTATGATTGTTTGTTAATTCTTTTTTTTTTATTAGATCTTGATATGGGTTTGTTTGATTTTCGATTTGGAAAAATGGGTTTGTGATTTTGATACTTGGTTTGATAAACAATTAGAGAAGAAGATCGTAGTTTGTTTGTACCTGAAGATGAGGCCTATAAGGTTTTCCGTTTTTCGGATTAATTAAATTTGAAGATTGTAAATTAAGTTTGTAGAGCAGATTTCACAGGGAAAGTGAAAATCTATGCTCCTGTAACCATGCAATATCATTCTCTGATTCTGCAATAGATCAAAAGTGATCATGTTTGTAAGCTAGAAACCAATGGATTGAAGTATAAAAGCTTCAATTTTATCAAATTCACAAAATCAGGAGGTTTCTATTTTATTTTTTATAGTTTGAAAAAAATTCTAAAATAAATTGATCGACTCTGCTCGAAGATTATGTAGTAATGATGGTGTTACCGGTGGTAGTAATGATTGGGGTTATGGTGTTGGTCGTGGTTCTGGTTCTATTCGTGTGGTAGTGGTGGAGGCGCTGCTGCTGTAGGTGAAGAAATGAGGAGGTGGTTCTGGTGGTGACGGAGGTGGTTGTGACGGCATCTAGTGTTGCTTGCGTTTTTTGTAAACATAGTACTTTGATTTTGGGGTGGCGGAGGTGGCGGCGATGTTCAAAGTTGTGGCGGTGCTGGGGGCCGAGGTAGCAGTGGCGGTAGAGAATTAGTAGGTACTGGAGGCAGTTGAGGTGGTGGTGAAGACATAGAGGGATAACGTGGGTTTGAAGTGGATGTGGAAAGTCGAATCCACCACAGCACCACTGCTAGTGGTTGTGGAGATGTACTGAATTGAATTTAGGGTTTGCGGTCTTTTGGAATGGTGATGCAGTGTAGATAACGTACCGAAATCCTTTATAGATCAACGATTTCCATCAAATACCTTGTTTTTAATTCATCTTATCTGACGAACCATATCGAATATACACACGGAAATATGAACGGCTCCCATCTATTCCGCGTTTTTAAGTTGAGTGATCCAACAGACTATATTGAAATTGCACACAAAATTTTTTGAAATCTTTTTATCAAATTTTTAGGGTCCATTTGACAAAAAAGTGGCCATAAAATGGACTCCCTCCCTTCAGACCCTTCGGGCCTTCCGGACGGTCGGCTCAATTATCAATATCAAAACAAAACCTTCCATATGCCCTTCTCTTTTCAATGAACTCTACAATACAGCTCACTCTTCCTAACTCTCTCACTTTATTCACACATTCTATTCTTCAATCAACTACTCAACAGGCTTCCATCTCATCACAACTATAAACTAAATTTCTTATTTCCTTTCTTTCTTTCTCTACTAACTATTTCAATCTCTCCAACTCCTAAAAAAAAACGTTGAACTATATAAACCCACAATAATTTCAAACTTATCAAAACTTACATTCTCTCCCACTCTGTCTCTTTACCACACCACCACCACCACCTTCCTATATTCACGTGTTAGAAGAGAATACCTAAAGCTAAGGGATAAGTATCACTTTATTTATACCTTGATTACACCATTACTATTACCACAATTATCTTGTTACTAAGGGCTAACCTCATAACTACCCAGAGGTTCATCCAAAGAAGAGGTCCCGTCAAGACAACGACAAAGACCAGGGTTAAGGTCAAACGTCGATGGTCAAGTCAATTCCGGTTGACTTTAGTCGAATTTCCATTTCTAAACTTCCGTGTGCCTATCTACCACGTCTGGTATCCGATTGACACGTTCTGGTAACCCATTTTACATAAATTTTTGAGATTTATCTAATGGTACTATATATTTGTTCAAATTATTGTAAGATTATTTTGATTAATTTTTGATCATATTTAATTAATCGAGTCATTAGCGGTTAAATTATCTCTTGATCATCTCTAGATTATTGCTAAATCATCATTTGATCGATCTAATAGCGTTGACGAGCTTGAGGGTCCTTACAATGACCTTCGTCAAAAATTCACCATCAACATAAGTACAAAAATGAGCACTAACAATATAAAGAATCAAGACAATTTAGACATAAAATCTGTCTATTAATGACTCTAGCAAACAACTAGGACATAGAAGTGTCACAGATTGAATTTCCTGGTTATTTAAGTCTCTCTATTTATAGATTTTGCAAGACTATGGTTTTTTGGAATTCAAGCTAAGATAACTTTATATTCAAGCAAATACTTTCTCAGTTTAGATGAAACTCTTGTTAGGATTTCATGGAAGCATGTGAGAAGTTTATCTTGAAATTACATAGAAGAATATACACTATGGTCCAAAGCACATGAACCTTGTATAATGATAATTCACGACAAGTGTTCCTTTAGAACTAATAACAAATATCGTGTTCACGAGAGTTGTACCAATGCTAAAGGTATTTATATAATAGTTCATCAGCATATGCTAATTCAAACTGGGTATGTATGCGAGGATATGCGCACCTACGAACCAGTTTGTGAATTCAAATGGCCAAGGTATGCGTACCCAAAGCTTATTCACAAACTCAGGCTCTTGAGGTATGCGTGCTAGGTATTGTACCTCCCCTATTCACGAATCAAAACACCATGGTACGCGTACTTGGTATGCGCACTTACCTATATTACAGAAACTCATATATCCATGGTACGCGAAATGGGTATGCGTACCTACCCTGAGCCCAGATTTCAGAAGTTCTGAAAACTCTCTTTTTGATGTTTGAAACATTCTCATTGTTTAGGCAATTTCTAAATGACCCACAAACATAGTTCTTGGACAATAAATTGCTTCGAAGTAATATTGCTAAGGATCTATGAACATTCATTGCTTGAATCATATTTCGAGATGTTTAACAAAACAAGCTTGACTGAAACTTCTTTTTTTTGCAATATTTGTTCAATGTCATCCGACTTAGTCTCATATAGATAGAATGGTTAAGTCTTCACTTACCTCTTTGTTGATAAAGTTCTCCAAATGTGTGTGTTTGATCTTCATTCATTCAGTGATGTCTGATACTCAACTACCATAATCAAATCCTAGCCCAAAACTTGACTTAAGTATACTAGAAATCAAAATATAATTTTGTGTAACTAACATTGACAACAATCTTGAGATATCAAAACTTGCGAGTTCGACTGAGCAGTGCTCTAACGCAAACCATCCCTTGGAAAATTATGTGTGAGTTGCATAAGGTTGTTTTCTACATCTTTGTTCTTCACGAACAAGGGTGAGTTTTTAAAGACTTTACTTGGGGATTATAAAGAAAGGGTAAGTTATCTTCTTTGATAGTTACAAAACTTGTATCTAGGTATTTTTAATAAACCCTTGATTTGATAGATCAAAATATCTCTGGATTATTTCTAGATGATCTTGTGAGGAGAATCAACTAGGTTAAGGAACGTGTAAACCCTAATTGTTAAGGTGCATCTTCTAAAGAGAATTAATGTTTTGCTAGAATATTTTCAATATCATCTTCTATAGAGAATTGTCGTTCTGCTAGAAGATTTACAAGAGCAATTCCTAAAGAAAATCGATGTTCTGTTAGGAGGTTTATAAATGCACAAATACAACTGAAGCAAGTATTACATCTAGTCTGAAATCAGGTATTAAAAGATTATTATTATAAAAGCTTAAATAACTGTGTGCTCGATCTGGACTAGGCCCCGAGATTTTTTTTAAAGATTGTAGTTTCCTCGATAATAAATTTTTTTGGTGTCTGTGTTATTTCTTTTCCGTATTATATTATTTTATCTTTATAATTGAAATATAACAAGTTGTACATCGTTAAACCTTGATAGTATTAACTCAACTGTAAAGAATCTACAAGACTCGTTCTTGTTGAATTCATGTCTTGAAATATAGATTATAAGACTTATTATTGTTGGAATTCGGTTCGCGAATAATTCGAGTACGTACTAGGTTTACCTTTAAAAACAATCTTGTAAGCAGTTTCGTGACCGAACGCATAGATTGTGTAAGGATTATCCATATAAATTTGATAAAAAGTTGGTGATACACTTGGTACCCTCTCCTTTTTACTAATAGTTGTAGCAATACTACATAGTAATACAAGAAGCAATTTTATGTCGACTGTTAACCCAAAATATTCCATATTCGTTTCCTACTAACTTTGTTCCCAACTCACTACATGTTCTCTTTCCATGTCAGTGTAAGTATGTCTTAACAAAATTATCGTAAGATATCAACTTCATAAGTCAGAAGCAATAACATTTTACTTCACAAAAAGTTAATTTTTGGAAATCTTTTTAAAATTCTTTACCTAAACTGACTTCTTGTCTTTTGACTTTTAAGTCAAAAATTAACTTCTAGATATCTAGACAAAACATACAGTAGAAACTCTATAAATTAATGTTGTCAGGACTACCAAAAATTATTAATTAAGCGAGATATTAATTAACCGATAAATTAATAAGTATTAATTTATATATTAATTAATATCTTATTAACTTATGGATAAGTTTATTATCAAATAATTAGTTTCTATATAAACACAATACCACACCATATCTTTTTTTATCTCATATATAATCACAATATCAAATTATATTCTTATAAACACAGTTGGGCTATCGCAATTCAATGAATGTCGAAGATGTCCTAAATTATCCGGAAGAAAATGAAGTTACGCAGTTGTTGACTGATGAAGAAATAATCGAGGGTGTCATGGGAATTGATAAAGATGTGGAAGATGATGATGAAAGTTCTTCACTAGAGTCCCCTTCGCGAAACGAGGCTATTAAAGAGGCAATCACACTGAATAATTTCTTGCTGAGCTATGAGAAAACAACACCACAAATTCTTACGATGATAAAAAAAAAGAGCAATTCTACACGAACCGCGTGAAAAAAACAGAGCAAAAACCGGATCTCTCACATGATGGTGGGCCCCGCGCCATGGGAAGTTAACAGGGGGTCCCTTTAAAGGTATGTGGGACCCACTTTTTTGTCTCACCCCGGTTTTGGGGGAGTTTTTTCACGCGGTACGTTAAGTTTTTTTGTAAGAAAAATTAGAGATGAGATTCAATGTGATATCGATTTTAGCAAAAAACAGAAGAGAATTGAATCATTTTTCAAAAGATCTTCGTGGATCATTACTGTATCGAATATATATAATGCATTATTAATTTATATTTCACATGGGGTCTACATATATAGGTAATAAAAATGTATTATCTTATAATTTTAGCGAATTATTAATTTGGCACGTTGTCCCCGACTCGGGACCGGCTAAAACTATTATTTAAGAGAGTTTATTAAATAATCGATTATTAATTAAAGGAGTTTCTACTGTACCATGTTTTTCACTAAAAATAAATAAAGAAAACGAAAATGATTTAGAGCCCCCGCTTTTATACCCCAAAATTTTGACACCACTATGTGTCAAGTTTTGATTGACTCATTCCTTTAATCAGGACCCCCTGTTTTTTCTGGTGGGGTTGGCTGAGATGGAATTAATGGTGGATTTAGATGCCACATAGTGGTGTAAAAAAGAGGGGTATAAATCCGAAAGAAAGAGAAAAAATAGCATGTACATTAATTTATAGGGTCCGGATCATGGGACTATTCCCTTTGACGCATGGTTTAGACACAACTTTATAACCATCCATCTTTATTCATCCAACGGACAACTATTTTGATGAGGTGGCACCAGTTTACCTTGGAAAAACGTATACGGCTCCAATCAAGCCAAGCCGATAACAGTCTAACGAATGAGACATCTACTATATCTTTTCTGCCCATGTTTTCTTCTTCCATTATTATCTGTTCATCTTCTTCGTTTGAGTACGCTCTTGCTTCTTGGTAGAAAAAAATCCCTTCACATCTAAATGCAGCTATTTTTGTAGGCGGTGCTTCTTTTTCCGGTTCGTTTTCTTACCTATTGCATTTTTTATACCACTTCTGCATCCAAAATTGTTATGAATTTAGTTTGTTGTTATGAATTGGTATTAGGAATGCGCAAGGTATGATGATCTTTCTTGATTCCATGTATTATAGTTGGTGTATCGTAGCATGGGTTTCTTAATTTATTACTAATAATTAGTTGATCCCTAATTTTTCTAATCGACGTGACATGTAAACTTAGTCAAATCAATTTTGGAGGGGATATTGAGAAAATCTGGTAGATTCTGGTTGTTTATTTGTAAGTTCATTTCTATCTCTGAAAACTCATTCTAGTGCATGAGTACTATTTGGTTTGGGTGTATGAGAAACTACAATGGTTTTTTTTTTTTTTTAGCAAGAGCATTAGAATGTGGGTAGGTGAGTTGAATGATTGAATTATAACTTTTTGTGCAAATTTTGAAATGGTAGAATTGTCTTAGTATGTGCTAGCTTTGTTTTTGTTGCAGTAGTTGACTTGATTTGCGATAAAGATATAAATTTCTTGAGTTCAATACAATTGAGTAAATGAGTTAGCCAGTTAGGTTACTTACATCACTTGAGTTCGATCTAATTGATTTACTTATTGAGTTGGGTTAGGTGTCTGCTCATATCCTTACTTGTTAGCTTTTCCCATTGTGATTTGTTTTTATGTTATTTCAACTGAGTGTCTTAGGTTATCCTTCATCCTGTCTATGTTTTAACACTATATATCCGCTTGATTCTTATACATTTGGATTCTTATTATACTGTAATAGTTAAACGAATACAAAATTTATATGAATGGTAAACAATATTTTGTTAGTTTAAACTGGATACATGTGGTATGGGGAAGATAATTCATGAAAGGGACGGAGACATGTGGTAGTACCATGATCATATTATCAAATTCCGAGTAATGCCGAATTAAAAGCTTATCAAAATTATAAGTTTTCTTGTTTTTTTTGGTGGTTGTTTACTTGATTTATGGAAGTAGGTCAGCTAATGTGCTAAGCTTTTTAACTCTTCGTACATGGATATGAAGGAGGAGCAACTCAAGTTAGTTATTGCGCACAGGTACCTTTTGGATCTGGGATTCGCCTAAATTGTTCCCTTACATTGATAGCTTCTTCCTGACATAGGTAAAAATTTGTGTAACCACCTTACTTATTTGTCACTTCACATTTGGATTTTCCACCAATATCAAAGTTGTTATTTGATTCACCTTAAAATGCTATAGCATCCAAGAAAACTCCTTAAAGATATCTTTGCAATATGAATCTGTGGCGCAATGGTAGCGTGTCTGACTCCAAGTCAGAAGGTGTGTGTTCGATTCACGTCAGATTCTCTACAATGGTTTAAATATATAGATTTACTACTATACAGTTCCTTCTTTTCAGATGCAACTTCTCTTTCCGTCATCTTCATGATATGCTTGAGTAATCCTTAGTGTTTAGTATGTTAATAAAATTCTTTGTACAATCACAGTTAGAATCAAGGGTCTCACTAGTTTATGAGAGGCTTACAACATATGAGAGAAGTTAAGATCCTCAACTGTTGTTCACTTGGTTTAGTTCTAGCATGTGTCACATTCCTTTGATAACCCTGGATCAATACAGCGAAAATACCTAGTAGTCAAGCATGCACGAGGACGAGGGTATCAGTTGGGTATTGACCCACTCCATGTAAGATCTGTCAAAGCTGTAGCACCTCTGTTTGACGACTTTAAACTTTAACTGGATTATTCAGAAGTACATGGATTTCTAGTACCCTAACTAGAAATCCGTTGAGATGAAACTATGGAAGAAAAATAACAAATAACTATGGAAGAGATTGAATCTCGATAGTGATAGAGAATGCGGGAAGTAACAATAACTATGACGAAGAAATGGTGAATTTCTTAGATTAAGTCCGATACTCCTACTTATCAGAAGAGTAGGAAATATTTATTTTTGTATTACAGGGCCAATGGGCCATGGATGTGCGGTCCATCCAGTTACCCATTTTATATGTATATACTGTAACCTATGTAATAGAATCACTAATCTCTCTAATATGATGGTTCTTCTTCTTGTCTCTACATCTCTTTCCTTCACCTTTGATTCTCCTGAATCACGTCATCAACACGAGTTCTACCTTGAAGCTAAAGTTGGAATCGTTGATTTTTGATTTTATTTTTACTTAGCCATCAAAAGTATGAACTCGCCATTACGAGAGAGTTCATTATCAACAAAACAAATGTGATTACGGATCTTCATATTTGTTTGCTTTGTTTTTGGATCCTTATGTCTCTGAATATCAAAAGAAAAGAATGGATGTCCCATAAATCTCCACACCTGTGGATGTCCAAAAATCCCTGCATATGTTTGTTCGGTAGTTCAATCCTATTAATTAATCAATCATAATCAAATAGGATTATTGGAAAAGGCATTTGTGGATCTCCGTGAAGGAAATTGAAAGTTTTCTGAAGCGATGGCGTCTGTTCATGTTCCGAGGAGAAAGGAAAATCCTTTGCTTGTCCCGTTCCAGCCTGTCCCATTCCATATCGGTCACGTTCCAGCTCGGTCTCTGTCATGTTCTAGCTGGCCCGGTTCCGATCCAGCCTGTCATGTTCTGGCCGACCCGGTTCCGATCCAACATGTCCTGTTCTGGCCTGGTTCCAGGTTCCGTTGCAGCCTTGTACTGTCCAATCCAGTTCCAGTTCGGGGTTGTGCATGACCAAGGTTGTTCTGGGTTTGTATATACAGCGTGAACCAAAGCCCGAGGTACATAACTAATGCGAGCTTTTACATTGAATAATACTAGCTAGGCCTATTTTATTTTATTTCTAGAATATGCCTACTTTTAGTTTTATTTTTATTTTATTATTAAAATAATTCAATATCATATAAACGGTCAACTTAAACTATGACTGTTTATATCGACCATTGAGAGTTTTGATTTTAGTGTTATTTTATTCTCTTGAATATGATATTAGCTATAGTTGAATGGTGTCTTTTGTTTAATTGGTTTTACCAACTCAATTCCAATGTATTTATTTGGGGTTAGAAGTACTTGAGCACTATTATAGTGTACTTGATATTTTCTTCCCAAATTTGAAATGTTCCGTGGGATGCAATCCACTGGCTCGACTATTAAGAGTCGGTATTTTCAAAAGATACGTTGCAAATAAATCACATGTATTCCAAATTTTGTGGAAGAACTCACAAAAGATGACATGAGTCAGAAAATTTCCATTTCTCTACTTCATCCATGATACTAACGAACCAGTATATGTTGAAATATGACAACAAGAGAACTATCTTTAGTATTCTACCCAACCTAAAGTAATTGGTTGACATGTGTAGTGACATTCTCTCTTGGCCTATTGAGATAAAGAAATTTCTCAAATTAAGTTAAATGTAGCAAAATTGAAAATGAAAAGAACCCCGAAGTAATAAGGGTTAGACGTAATGACTCATATAAAGAATGTGAAAAGGGACATATATATCATGATACAAAGATGTATTTTTTTCCAGTAGTAATGACACCAAAGTACATGTATCAGTTGAATATGGGATGAAGCTAAGATGTAATTATAGATCCCATTATAAATGAAAGAGTTGGAAATGCATCTGGTCATAGGTGTTGATATATACAATGTGTGTGTATCATAGTAGTAACCAATTTTCACATCAACTTTAATGGAAACAAGAACTTTGCCGGGCCAATTGATTATCTTATTCAGTTGAACTAGATCCAATATTTGCACATATGGAATAAAAACACGAGACATAAATTCTCTAAAAACACTTGAGATATATTGGGTGAAACGTAATATATATTCAGTCTAAAGTACTTGAGTTGAATCCCACTTTTATTACGTAATAAGGCCACACCACTTATTAAAACTCTCAAGACCCAAATGTCTAACTCATTATTGTTTTTCTTCCATTAGCTTAAGGAATTTAAACTAGTTTTTGAACTATTTCCTTATAATGTGACTATGAGGATTGGATCAACGAGCGCAACACTGCTCAAAAATTTGTTTTTAAGATAGAACAAAGACGTCACAAAATCTCTATATGTACCGAGAGATAATCAGACCTTGTTAAATTCCAAAGAAACCCATGCAAATGGATATCATGTGGAACCTGACTGTGATGATAATATAATTGATTGCATCTTTTATAGCCACTAATGTATTTGGAATGAAACATATATTAGAGAGACTAATGAGTCAATTTAGTGAAATGTAAATCACTATAGTATTAATTTTGATTATTGAATCCATATTGACTCCGACGATGAAATGTCGGAAATTGACTCATACAGACTTTGACATAACCATAAAGCCGCATTGGTTGTGACATGATGTTTTGTTTTGAAAGGACTCATACGTACATCGCTGTGTTTGAGTGGACGAGACAACGGGGAAAAAGATTGACAGAATGTGAAGTAACGGCATATCTCTCAATAAGTGTTTTCTAAAGTACCAAATGCACAACCCCCTTCTCCCTCCCATTATGTCTTTAAGTAAGAGAGCATATCACTCATTTTACAAAGTCTTCAGTAAAACAGGATCGAGACCATCCTAAGATGCAAATGGTAAACAATCCATATTACAAAGATAACAAGGTGAAATTCAGAAAAATATTCATGCAGAATGTGGACCATTAAAGTGACTAATGGCTCTGGTGAATGTTTTAACATTTTGGACTAGTAATAGTTCCCAAGAAATTTGTGTTTAAAATCTCCTAGCATATATTACACAATACAAAGTGCAAAGGCTCACCACCCTTATTAATACTAGAGAATTTACATCAAAAGGACTTGATGAATATTGCATGTTTAATAGGATCAATATATAGCATCTTATACCCAATGGTATCGCAAAGGCTACCATCAAAAGATTACAGATGGTGCCTAAGGAATAGGTTATGCATACCAACCTATCTTTTATTGCTTTGGGGATATGCAATATTACACGCATCTTACTTAATTCATTTTTAGAACCCAATATTAGTCAACCTTTTCTGCGTACCAGTTGGTAACTGGATTTAAGCCTGACATTCGTGTTCTTACGTATTTTTGGTTGCACTATATATGTGCCATTACGAATCCACATCGTACTATGATGGGTCTTCAAAACTTTTAAGTAGTTATGTTGGAAATGAGTTCCCAACAATTATACGCATTTTAAAACTTTGGGCAGGAGATCTCTCACCGCTAGACTTGTGGGTTATCACTTTATTGAGACAGTCTTCCCGTCGTTTTGGGGAGATAAGAAAAGTATTTTCTAAGGAAACAACATGAATTGTCGTGGTGTGTTCCCACTGTGTCTCATATTGATTCTTGTACTCCATAAATGTAAATGTGAAGTGATAAAGAATATTCGATTTTCAGAATGTACACTGATATTGCTAAAGTGATGAAATCACACATACCAGATGCAAACCTACCTACAAAGTTACAAATCCTAAGTACGAGATATACATCATAGACTAGGTGTTGTAACTACACTCAGTGGAAGTGTGGTTGAGGCCGTGGCTCCATAAAGGAAGTTGGAGAGACCATTTGGTTCGACCAATCCTCACCTAAAAAGGAAGTATGTGAGTAAGTCACAACTTATTTATATCATCAGAAATCATCTCATAAGATTGTCTCTGAATATGTCCATGAATCAAACCGTAGGACACTCCGAAGTTTTAAATGAATCTAGAGAACAATGAAATTCTGACGGATTATGAGAATGCACATGAGTCAATGGAAGGATCATGCGTGCACAGTGATGATATAATCCATAAATAGTTGCTCCATAAGTAGAGTACAATGAGATCGAACCATGCTTTATTTTGATTAATTTCAAATAAATAGCATATTTGGCCTACGTAATCCAGGCAGAACTTAGTTCTTTGACAAATATACGGGTATTTGGTGTGGTAGTGCTAACCAACCTAGTGTAAAGCCTGTGGGACATATGTGGTTATTTGTCATAAAGTGTAGTGAGAAGAATGAGGTCTTAAAGTATAAAGAATCACCTTGTGGCGCGAGGTTTCTCACAAACCCCTGGATCGCTTACTCTTTTGAACATCATAATGTTCAGTTAATTAGTTTGCTTGGTAGTTTCAAAAGAACTTGAAACATAGTAGATGTGGTTATATCTCTGGAGATTTAGACTCAAACATATGTGCAAAAGTTCTTGATGGCCTTTTGCTTCCCAAGTCGAATGACCCTAAACCACGGAGTGTGTTTGCAGTTACACTAGAACACTCACTTATTGATTTAAAAAATCAGGCGGATGTGGTATACCCGTCTAAGTGACTATTTGATTGGGAAGGGATAAACAAATAAGGTTTCGTGCCATGCGTATTATATAAGTTCCTGATTCAGAATTATAGCTATCTATGTCGACTGTATGGACATGATAAGTACTCTTAATGAAATAAGAGATCTTACAAGTTATTTAAAATCTGAATTTGAGATGAATATCCAGGGAAATATCGATTTTATCTATGTTCTAAACTAGAAGACCGAGCTTGTGGTATATTATTCCACTAGTTTGCATATTCCATTGTCAAGAAATTTAACAATGACGTGCATGCTGCTAGCACTCCCATGATTAGTCGAGTTTCAAATGTACATAAATGACCAATTCGTCTAAAGAAAGATAAACAAGTTGGGTCGGGAGATGAACATTCCTTATCTAAGTGTAATAGACGCATTATTGTACTTGGCATAATGTACTCGACCAAATGTTACATCCTCGATGAACTTGTTATCTAGATATAGCTCAGCGCCAACGCAACGTCATTGGAATGGTATAGTGAATGTAATCATGTGCTTAAAAGTAACCATTGACATAAATTTGTTTTATCCATGCAAAGAAATAAAAAGGAATGCTAATGAAAGTGCAATCCAAAGGTTTTTGATTATAAAGGAACAATAATCTCTTCTCCAATGAAAGTAACCAGGGGGGGGGGATACGGTAGACTATTTTCTAGGTCATTACCTATATTCAGTTTCGAAAAGTATATGGCTAAAGGAACAGTCTGGAACAACTCTGAAAGTAATCAGGGGGAGATGCCGACATCAGGGGGAGGATCCAATGATATGATGTCGACATAATTTACTTCGAAATTGAAGCTGTGTTGTACTCTTTTTCCCTTCGATCGAGAATAGTTTTTCCCAAAGGGTTTTTTACTCGACAAGGTTTTTAGCGAGACAATACTAATAGCATCAAGTATGTTGAACGTTGAAGACATAAAGATCGCGTTGATATTATTGAAAATATCTGAATCAAAAAAATGAAACATGATAGTCCGTCAAGCAACGTAACTTGCAGAATCAACAACATGGTTCTATAAACATCCAAGTCACCAAAGTAAAGTGTGATAAACTCCTTTTGACTGCATTAGACTAATGAAAATTGTTTGACATCAGGGTGAGCATCTAATTGTGTGTTGAACTCTTTTCCTTCACCGAGGTTACTTTTTCCCACAGGGTTATGTTGCTCGGCAAGGTTTTTAATGAGACAACAACAAACACCGGGAAGTAATTTCCCAACTAAGGCTATTGTATTTCCCACAAGTATTTTCTGCCTTAGGAGTTGTGAAGCAACTAGTCAACTTCAACGGAACAAAGTGATCATCTGCAACAGGTCACCTTTACTTGCATTTGTCACGTTGTACTCTTTTCCCTTCGTCAAGGTTTTATCCCACTGGGTTTTCCTTGTCAAGGTTTTAATGAGGCAACATATTCGAGTCCAACTATGTTCTAAGTTTGCTTAATATTGTACTCTTTTTCTTTAGTTAAGGTTTTGTCCCTCTGGGTTTCCCAGGCGAAGTTTTAACGAGGCAATTAACTTAGACTCGTAGATCTGTGAATATCGTATTACATGTGATGAACTACATGTAAAGTAAGAGACAACATGTGAAGTACTACATGTGAAGAATTGTACCAAGGTTTTATCCCACTGGGTTTTTCCTTGTCAAAGTTTTAATGAGGCGATTGATTTCGGCACAAGCCATCAAGGAGAAGACGTCATTTGAAGAAGTACATTAAAAGCACTATATGTGAAGCACTATGTATAAAGTTTTGTTATTGAACCGAACAAGGGGGAGTGTTACAGGGCCAATGACCCATAGATGTACGGTCCATCCAGTTACCCATTTTATATGTATATACTGTAATAGAATCACTAATCTCTCTAATATGATGGTTCTTCTTCTTGTCTCTACATCTATTTCCTTCACCTTTGATTCTCCTGAATTATTTTGAATGTTATTTAATCCGATATGAATTTCTTGGATTAAGTTTTTGTCCTTCACCTTTGATTCTCCTGAATCATTTTGAATGTTATTTAATCCAATATGAATTTCTTGGATTAAGTTTTTGGGATCTCGCGAAGGGTAGTAAATATTTATTTCAGTTTATTACTTACTAATTATCGGCTAGGAGCCGTATACATTTTTCCAACTAAAATGGTGCCACCTCATCATAACTGTTGGCCGTTAGATGAATAGATATGAATGGTTCAGAAGTTGTGCCTAAGCCATGCGTCAAAAATGTGAGTTCTGTTATCCGGACCCTAATTTATATTCCGACATCGATCATCTGGGAAGAAACGAAATTACAAGCAGTTCCTGATTCACTTCCAGATAGAATTCAGAGATTATAGTTTGAAAAACAACTTGATATAGAGAGATAGAGAGTGGCGATATAATGTTTCTCATCTTTTAATTCTTTATGTACAAGCAACAGAAAACATAATGGAGAGCTACCCCCATCACTTACTATCTAAACCACCAGTACGGCAATTCTATCTTAGATTTTCTATGGTTTGGCAGGGGCAGTATGGATCGCGGCCACACTGGAAACCATGGAATCAACTCCACATGCGTTGTGGCCTCTGCAGATTTTGTAGTACCCTTTCTCTCCCCAACTTTGTCCCCATGAGTTCTTAATAATCCAGTATGGCACGTCCTTCATTCGGAGTGGAGCATGACCAGCAGAGCCGTACCCAACAAGTAAGACACCGTGATTCAACCTGTGTGTACAAATGTAAGGGCATGAAACTCCCCCAATGTATGTCTGCATCCAAGCAGCATTGATACCCACTGCACTCATGCCAAATTTTTTTTTAGAAAGAGTTGTTAATCTGCTGTTTTTCCCTAGTCAGTGAAAATACGCTCATATTCAAGAAGGAAAAAGAGACGATACAAACCTGCAAGAGGACCATGCTGAACGAGGTTTGCAGCAATTTGTTCTTCGTCAAAGGAGACGACACTGAAGTTAGAGACTGAGGCAGCAATCTTTGTCTTGTCAAATTTGCATGGACCACGATCTTTCCCAGTGTATGGATAGTCTTCTTCCTTCTCCAGTCCACCAGCTTTGAGTGTGTATTCGAAAGCACTAGTCATCAACCCACCACCACATCCAGCATCACATGAACTGGGCGACTCTGCATCACACTGCAATAGTAGAAAACTTTGATTAAATACAATTACATGGTACAGAATGTACATTATTGCAACAGTTTGTGATAAGATATTAGATCGTCAATATAACAAAAGACTCTAAACCCAAATAAGATATATTTTCCCAATGTGTTTGTCTTAAGGCGATTATCAAAACAAAGATGCATGAATATCAATGAAATAAAAAACAAAGATGCATGTATATAGCTAACTCACGACGTTCTGCTCACACCATACCACCTTATATTTCAAAGACTAATGGACTGCTACTTGAAAAAATTTGTACATAAGTTGATTAACATGGTAATAGGTTTAATATGCTTGGGTTCATATGATTCAGGTGTTGTTTTTCACATTCAAAGTCTCCTATGAAAAACCCAAGCATCAATTATCCCAATAAAAAAATAAAAATAAAAATAATTTATTGTTATTATCCCAATTGTTTTTCACATTAAAAGACTATCAGGCATCAGTTGTGTAAATATGGAAAACCCAACAAAGCAAGACTTCCTAACTGCAGGTAAACTCATATAAACCCAAATGAACCAAAGATTCCTGAACAGTAAGTAAAAATCTGAACAGAAATAGTTATATTATACTCCCTCCGTCCAAGTTTACATACCTAAATTGGATTTTGTAAAAACTTGAAAGAAATTCAAATTACTTCTTTATACACCATCAATCTTCCAAATTACTTGTTTCATATACAAATTTGGACATCCTAGTTTTTGTTTCTTTCTTGATAATTAGAAAATTTTAATGGAAAGTATAGAAATTTTTTGGTACAAATTTACTAAAAAAACTCAATTTTAGCAAGCAAACTTGGACGGAGGGAGTAATATTTCCCTGTTACTCCGCTACCCTACATCAGAAATTTCTTAACTGTATATGGATATTGATTAGACAAATGTTCCAAAATGCCTTCACCATGAAAAACAAAGAAATTACGCAGAATTCTCTCAGATAATTATATACTTGAGAAAGAAATAATATCCAAAATTCATGCCTGACAAACCCTTCGTATATCAACCATCAAAGAACATCCAAAACAACAATCAGATAAGTAAAATACACAAAAAAAGTCAACCCTATAATTCAACACGCAACAATCAAACATCAAGCCTTAACAATCAAACAATTTCATAATATGAAAACAATAACGAAGGATCAGTTACGAACCACATGATCACAATCCACTAGCTGTTGCTCACTGAGGCTAACAAGTTTCCCAGTAGCGAGAAAGTTAGCACCTTCCAAGGCTCCAGTTGCACTGAAGGACCAGCAAGATCCACAAGTACCCTAATTTCACAAACAAAAAACCCATATATCAATTAAAAAATCAATCTATTTTATTGAAAAAATTCTAAAAGATAGAAGAAAATCAATTAGTTATACCTGATTCTTAACACCAGTAACAGCACCATGATCTCTCCAATCAAAATCAGTTGGAAGATCTTTAGTGGGTAAAATAGGAGCTTGATTAGCATCAGAAGGAATATCAAGTTTTCTTCTTAAACCTAAATAATTTCTCTTAAACTCTTTAGGAGTTAAATCAGAAAACTTAGTAATCCCATGAACAGCAGAAGGATCAAACTTCTGATGTCTTTTAGCTCTTAATAAATTCTTTTTAAATACTTTCAATCTATAAGCATGTTCTTCAATATCTGCATATACTTTCCCAAACTCTTTCACAAAATTTGTAAAATGGTGTTCTGCGTTTAAGATCAAATCATCAAGTTGGTTCGATGATGATGATTCTGGTACTACCTGACGAATCAATAGATCCTGTGTTTCTATTGATTCTTCAGTATACGCAAGAACATCTGCAGTTGTTGAGAGAAGAACTAGTAAAACGAAACGAGAAGAAAACTCCATGACTATCGTTTGCACAGAGAAAATAGGAAAGACCGGAAAGTAGAGATATTTTGTTTTGCTGGTGGATACTCGGCCCACTATATGTAGCTTTTCTACGTTATCCGATTACTTGATTGTTGGAGGAATATCAACCAATCGATTAGTAGGTAGGACTAAACCGCTGTCATTTTGACACGTCTTTCGTTTTTTTTGTTTTTGTTTTTTGAAGCATATCTTTCGTTATTTTAGGGGGTTTTTGAGTTTTCCCCCTAAACGAATTAGTAATGTAATTTTCCCCCTAAGTTGTTAATACATGCAACTTGCCCCCTAAATGATAATTTTTCCCAAAAATATCCCTAGGTCGTGTATGCACGATTCACTTGTGTGCATTTTACCATCAATTGCCCATTTTACCCTCTCGTGTCGGACATGTCTCGTCAAAAACATAAACGAAAATACCGATAATGTTAGGGTTTTCAATTCTTCTTCGACTAAGAATATCCGTCTCCAACAACGTATTCTCCATCATCGATTTTAACATCTCCACCGTATGGTCCACTACCATGACATTTTTCTCAGAAACAATCACTTACTCTTCGTCTCGTAGCCAGAGAATGATATTGGTTATTGCAGCGGACATATAACAAAAGAGTCTTCTCCTTCATCGTCATACAAGAGTCTTCTCATTCATCGTCATCTTTTTCTGTACAAGGAAAGTCAAGATCGTGCGATAACTTTTGTACATTTAGAAGAGACTTTCTTTTATTACTTTTTTTTTTGTTAATTTTATAATATGAAATTCTTTGTCTAATGGTTTGCGATCTATACATCTTGCTGAAGCATTATGGAATTAAGTTTGATTGTTTGGACATACCTATTGCAGCCTCTCAAGATTCAAGTCAGGTACCCCATCTTACCCATAGTATATCATGTTCGACATGCTTAGAACCGCAAAAATATTAAGAATTCATTTATTATTTCAAACGATCCAACCATGGCGATTGACACTCCATTGTATTATCCGGACTTTTGTTTATGGCTAGTTCCTGTGTTGCCATAGTTTTCGTTTCTTTATTTTTTTTAACTGGGAATGCGACAGCCAGAGGATAAAATGGGTGTTTGACAGTTAAATACACACAAGTATATCGTACATACACACCTTGAAGATATTTTTGGAAAAAATTATCATTCAGGGGGCAAGTTGCATGTATTACCAATTTAGGGGGAAAGGTACATTACTAATTCGTTTAGGGGGGAAAACTCAAAAACCCCTTATTTTATTTATTTACAAGGAAATGGATGTTTTTGTCCTGTTGCTTGCGTAAGTGGTGAAGTCAGTAGTGGGCCACTAGAAGAGGACTTTTTCATTCTTTAGGAAGGTTCGTTGGTTGAAGTGCAGTGAAATCTATAAATTTTGAACGGTGTAGATTCAATTATTACATCATAGTCGCGATATTTAATAACGATTTTTTTTCGGGGACCATGATGTTTTATTCTGGTTAAGATATTTTTGAAGTAAATCCAAATATTTTACGTTAATATCCGAATTATCCTTCCTAATTAAATTTGTATATTGATTAGTTAGTTAGCGTAATTGTTAGTTAGTGTAGTGATTAGTTGAATGATTAAGCTAACTTAATTAGTGATTAATGAGGTTAAATTAATAAATTGGGTTTTTTTATAAGAAGAAGAAGAAATGAAGAAAAAACATTTTTTGAGATGGATGAATATAAAATGAGTGACTCGAGTCGTGATAGCTCTTTTGAGTCAAAACCTTCATCTCCTTAAGTATTCGTTAATGTTACTTAAATTGGCTAAAATTTTCCTAAATATGAAAAAAATAAAATTAAGTAGATTTTGGCTAGGTCAAATAGGTTCAGATGCAATATCTGAAGAACCGGTAGCCGAACTTATCTGGAAATGCAGTTCGGCTAATGTCTCTGAAGACGCAGATAGCCGGAATATGCTTTAATGGAATTTTTTCTTTGTTCGGCTATCGGGTTCTGAGACAGGTAGCCGAACTTTTATTCTAAAGTATACGGAGTAATGTTCGGTTTCCAACATACATTTTCGACTAAACTGAAACTCAACATAAGAGTTCTCAAAGTGAAGTTCGGTAAGGAAAAAATTTCTCGAATAAACCGAACTCAACATATGTGTTTGCATAGTAGAGTTCAATTTGGGGAAAAATTTCCAACTAGCCTAACCAACCGAACTCAACATATTGGTTTTCAGAGAAGGGTTCGGTTAGCAAAATTATTTTTTGCAAACCAACCGAACTAAGCATTTGTTGTTTTATACAAGAGTTCGGTTAGGGGAAAAAAATTCAACTAACCTAACCAACCGAACTCAACATATTGGTTTTCATAGAAGGGTTCGGTTAGCAAAAGAAAATTCCGAACCAACCGAACTCAACATTTGTTGTTCTATACAAGAGTTCGTTAAGGGACAAAATTTTCCAACTAACCGAACACAACGTATTGGTTTTCTGAGAGGAGTTCGATTAGAATTTTTTTTTTGCGAACCAACCTGTTGATGGTGGTTTTTAGTATAGGAAGAAAACTGTAAAAGACTATCTACCTGACCCGGCATCAGATGTAGTAGACATTGATATGTTTATATTCCGCAGGGAATTTCGGGAATATATCAAAATCTGATGAGTGTCTATGTCTCTCATCATATATTGAAACTCAATCTCCTAGATGAATTGTTCACCAGTATAGAGCCTAATGAGTATATAATATCCTAGCTGCATTACTCACTAATGCCGGATCCTGCCGAGTATTTTTCCTATGCTATGTTCCCCGGCAGAACCCTTAATATTGATATGGCATGACAATTTGTGTTGACTCGCAGCAGAGTAGCACAAATTTTCAAGTATCAAGGTTAAGGTCCTTGCATAAAAATACTCAATCGGAAAGCATACTGCTCTCTGGCAATAAACTTAAAGAACTCTGTGTCAACACATAGAATTCAATCAATTTTGTGATAATACACAAGATTCGAATATTAACCAGATTTGAAAAATTAGGGTTTTGCGCCCTGCGCGGTATAATAGACCTTGCATGTCGAAATTAAGCCTAGGAGAGCTAGGTAATTAATCCATCATGGATTAGTATGTGCAAAATCCTACCCAAAATCAGAAAACAAGGAATAAAGGAGCCTCGGGGAAGGAGCAGCAACAAAAGAAAGTATGGCCACAACATAGGCCAGGCGGCACCACTTGGAAGTGGCCACACCCCATGTTGCCCAACCGGCCCTTATCTCCTGTCGACCAATCAGGTCGCTTTAAACCTGCCGCACTCCCATGAGTTGTGGTTGGGCCCATACTTGTCGGCCATATTCCCCATCGACCAATCAGGTCACGTTAAATCTGCCACGCGCACCAGAACTATGGCCACGCCCATGCTTTGTCGGCCCTCTCTTTTTATTGACCAATCAGGTTGCTCTAAACCTGCCACAACATTATAAGAGGTGGAATTGAGTCAAGTGGCCACCATGCCAAACTGGATTCACAAAGACCGCACTAACATGCCAATAGCATGCTAACGGCATGCCAAAAATGCCAAACGAGCATGCCAAGCGCACATGCCAAGCGTGACACTTTGCCGCAGCAGCACGCCAACGCGCCGTGAATAGCACACCTACGTGCAAACGCACATTCTGTTCGTGGCCAACGCCATAACGGACTTCAATGTGGTTATCCTAGCCAGAAGCACGACCTTGCTTTAGTGGTGATGGATGAAACCCTAAATTCCAGTCGTAGCACAAACTATGCCACTTCAGGCCCCACAATATGCCACGAGCTGTGCGGACTTAGTAACCCTAATAAAGGCGTCATACCATAGCCACTCGTGGAAATACTTGTTCATGTGGCCATTTCCACATGATGGCATGGATATGGTTCCTTTGGCGTGAATGTCGTTGTACCACGGTCACATGCCACATGCCGTATGCGCTTATTAGGGTTTCGGCATGCCAAACCCTAATTTAAGCAAAGTTGCTACACCAACCAAGCCAAATAATATTCCACAAAAAAGTGGGATTGATGTGGCTACTAGAACTGATGTCACACCACATTTGAGTCCAACATCAATGTGCCAATATCTGGCGGCCATGGCTACGCCAGGCGCCACTTGCACCATCGTGCCACTTGCATGCGCTGACCATTCCAACCATACCGCCATGCCACTGGCATGCGCTAAAAATGTCACTACGCTATTGGCATGTACCAATGGCGCCACTATGCCATTGTCATACACTAACAGGCAGCGGACTTAATCAATGGCCACTCTTTCTCATGAGTTGCAATCTCAGCCGTCCAAATTCGCCATGGAATTGAAAAGCCTGTGGAAAGTTTTAAGAGACCATCCAAGACAAACCTAATAGAATCACATGCTATTTTCCTGTGGCAAGTCTCTTGACTTTGACTTGCCACACGTAGCAAGATGCTACATGTTTTCCACGAAAACACTCGAGACATCAAACATGTCACAAACTGGGGATACTCATCAGGGTATTGGTCTGGCGGTTTAAAGCATGCGGCGTGCAACACGCCTATTATAAGAAAGTGTCAGGAAACAGGGAAGTTAGTGGTTGCAAGAAGTAATGGGTGTAAACAAACCCGTTTCCTTCATCGTGGAAACGTGGTTTCTGGCGGTTACACATTACTCCACTCTTCCATCACTCAATCACTCCCACTTCCTATGAGACCAGGGTGCGTTCAATTATGACTTGTATAAATAGGTTTCACCTATTTCCACCAAACAACTAGTTTTGGTTAGAACAACAACACAATATCCAGAAAAATACCAAAAAATTTATAGCTTACATTCTGCAAGCCAGTTCTAAGTTCTGATACAAGTCATAATATAGCCACACCTTCAGAATTAACCATTCTTGTCTCAACACCTTCTTCGCTTCCCTCCCTAAGACCAACCCATCTCTTTCACTTTGTGACCGAAGCAAGCCTGAAACGGCCATTTTTGGTTTAGGACAGGATTATACAGATTGATCTCTCGAATCTAAAGTACTCTCGTGCAGTGCATTTGTTTAGGGTTTAGGTTCGTTTTTCATCCACACACCCAAATTTACAAAAACCAGCAGAAACAGTTTTTACCCATAAATAATTGGCGACCACAGTGGTAGATTAAATCTCTCGGTTGCAAATTAAATTCTTAATTTCATTTCCATCCCAGTTGGTCTTAGGCCCAATTCAATCGTTAATTGAAACCCATTTCAGTCAATGATTCTTTCCAGATGTATTCGGGTCATTCGAACCTTACAGAAGCAATGAATAGATAGAAGTCAACTACCATGGAAGACATGACAAAAATGCTAGAGGATATGGTTGCCAGCCAAGTCGATATTATCAGGCGAAAAAATGAGACGCTTTGTATCTTGAAGAGTATAATAAACCGATTTGGGAAAGAAACATCAAAGGCTTATCCGAAGGATCCCGCCAATTTCAAGAGTAATACGAAGTATATTAAATCTTTGGCTAATACCTGCGCCTCTACCAATGAGGATGTTGACAGAGCGCGTAGCCACGTCATAAAGGAGCAGAAGAAGAGCGGCCAATTGGATTCTGCTAACACAGAGAGCCAGGAAAATTTCACAAGACCAGGGGAGCATACTTGCCAGGTACACCACAACATCTGCAAGACAAAGGTAAAGAGACGTCCTATGAAGCCTTGCTGGAAATATTTATCTCCAAACCCTCGCAGAAGCTCAAAGAGTTGTCCAACAGTCCGCAACTATGACTGCTTTGTTGAAGAGATAAGCACCTGAAGAGTGGGAAATCTACCATGACACTTATGGAAACGAACACTACGTCACTGAACAATATCCAACTCAGCCACCGCGTGTCTCTTTCGTTGACGCATGCCCCTCAAGAGAAATTACCTTTCAGCAATACGGTAGAAGTAAACGGTCCGCTCATGAATCAACCATCGCTTAAGCGTCAATTATCAAAGAGAGCTTCATGCAAAGGCCTGCAAGAATTTCCGCCACAGAAACTACTGATACGGGAGAAGCCAGGCTCAAAATATCCACGCTTCCCATTGCATATCAGAAGAGTTATAGAGTTACTGGAAATTTGGGTACGAAAGGGAGTAGTCCAACTACCCCCGGTAGGGTGTCCACCAACTGATCAGGAGATGCTAGATTCAAGATATTTCCACTATCACATGTTTATTCATCATCCTACCAACGAATGCAACACTTTGAAGCGCATTGTCCAGGAAAATATTGATTCAGGGGAATTACGCCTGGGGACTAGAGGTCCTTCGCCTTGCCGCGGATCGACATAAAGATATTACATAGACAATAAAGGATGACTGAGGACTTCTCGCGGCCAGGATTGCATCACACAATAAACTCGGATTTGCAACCTGAAAATTTAGTTTTGTGGAGAGACCCTTAAGCGAATAGAATATGTGGTTGTATTGTACGAGAGCAAAAAGGGAATGACCAACACCAATGTACCATCCGCAAGCGCAGTCAACAAGTCCCATGGAGTTACATCCTCTATCACCAACACCAGTAGCACCGGAAGCATCCCATCTGACATGACGCCTCTTTTTACCAAAGCTAGAGCCGCCGATACACCTAATATTTCTTCGAGCATGATGCCTCCAATCATCACCAGAACTGCCACAACTTCTTCGTCAGGACGAGAGACTGGAGGAGCCGGAGGGAACCAACCTTCCCACTACCATTATCGATTTAATGGAGAGACATAAAGTTCTTGCGAAAAGTCAGACGGACATGGCCACAACTCAGAAGGAGCCTCTTTAACGTTTCACTCCAGGAGCTGATCCGCTTCAATGTTTCGCTCTAGGAGCCGCTCTGCTTCAACGTTTCGATCCAGGGGCCGCTTCAATGTTTCGCTCCAGAAGTCGCTCTACTTCAACGTTTCGCTCTAGGAGTCTCCCCGCTTCAACGTTTCGATCCAAGGGACACTTCAAGGTTTCTCCCCAGGAACGCTCCTCTTCAACGTTTCGCTCTAGGAGCCGCCCCGCTTCAACATTTCCCTCCAGAAGCCGCTTCAATGTTCTCTCCAGAAGTCGCCACTCCTCCACGTCAAGGATCGTGATCATAGCCATCCAAGGTTTATAGTTGTGGCCACCTTTTGATCCATCTTTCCAAATCTCGTGGTCGTGGAGAGTTTACTCGCCTATACATCCATCCAATCCCTTTGCTTCCATGGATGCCCATGAAATTCCAGCCAACCTATTTTGGTTCCCACGACACTCTTCTGATCACATATGCTGCCAAGAACTGTTACTGTTCGTTTGTTGATACCATCCAGAGCTTTACTATAGCAACAACCACTACAAAGGTAATACATACTTCTCTATATTTTAGTTTCACATGGAATAAGTAATAGAGTCACCAGTATGGATGCAAGATGATATCTTTATTATAGTAAACTCACTGACCATACAAGATAGAAACATGTAAACCAAACTTGGGGACTGAGGCTCTACACGGAATCCATTCACTGTCAAATCTCATAAGACACGGTCAACCCAAAAGTCATATCCACGACAAGGTCATATACTCTTTAAAGGTGTAACGTAAGGATACCATCACCTCTCCATCTAGAAGGTGCCTGCAACACTTTACGAGGCCCACGACAGATCCCAAGCCTACTCAGAGAAAACAACTTCAGTAACCAAAGAGAAGTGCGACTGGGGACTGCTCATCGTTGTCCATCCCCGACAACAATCAAGCATTCATGAGATAACTCCAGGGACGCGGCTGAAACATTTTGTTCTAGATATAGAGGGAGCCACGATTAACGACACAACTTTCTCACTTATACATCTTCGTTATCCATAATGTTTCGTCCATGTGATGTTCCAAGCATCCCAGTATCACATCCAGGAGAGTATAATAAGCTTGTATCAAATCCCATATGCATGATATACTTGAGGACTGAAGCCTCATTCAGGTTTGGAAGTTTAAACACAGTCACTACCTTACCAGTGAATGCAGTGAAAGCACATCTTCCACAAGAAAATAGGCTCAGGATAATTACACATGGGGACTACTAGCATGGGATGCCTTCACTTCCCTCAACCAGGTTATTTCTTATTTCAATATCATCATTGTCGAAGATTTAAGAGCCGCATGAATTTCTCAACATAAAGACGTACATGTGCACTGAAGACTCCAAAAGCACACCGCAGAGATATATTCACATATCCGGCCACGCCATAGGATATAACTGAAGTATAACTGGGGACTGCTCATTGAATCCCATTCCATACAATAGTCTAAGATTCAGAAGATGGTTCAAAGGATGTCGCTTGGAATGAAGTCCTTGACGACTTGATAGCAGCATATCGACAACGAAACGCATCTCAACTCATCTATTTCACCTATTGGCTCTGGAAGGTTTCGACCATACAAGCATCCATGACATATCATCAGAAAGTGCAGGCACCAAATAACCTAAAGTCAAGGATGGACCAACGACGCAACCACAATCTCCATGATTAGCCCTGAAATGATCATTGCAGAGAATATATTTCGGCAATCCATCCCAAGAGTGCAATGGAGTTTGGTAAATTTTGAAATCCACTAGATAGGTTAGATGCTCATTCTTCTGGAGTCAGAACCTTATTACATATTCTGGAGAAGATCGGTGGTACTGTTCGGTGGCAACATACGCAAAATAGGAGAGAGCACCTACCTTGAGTTCTCCTGGATCGCCTTGCTGCTGATTATAACTATTGGAGATTGCTTTGTTTTCGTTAATGATCGCTCTACCACCGCTAACAAATGACGAGCATATGAAAGCACGCATCCAGACGAGCAACAAAAACAGAAGAGGGTCGATACCCCTTTTTATACGAACGAAGTTTCTAGAGTTTGAACATAAGAATGATTCATTCCTGTTTCATGAACGTAAATAAATAACTGGGGGCACCACACTCATGCTTAATTGTTGGGAAAGCAGCACGCCAAGATCACCGCTCCATAACACCAGCATCCCGTGGCCCAAACCAGCAGTGACATCATCACCGCTCCGCGGTCAAAGTCGCAGCGCCAGCATTAATGGTCTGTGGCCCAAGTCACAGCGCCAGAATCAACACCAGCACTCTGTGACCAAAGTTACAGCGCCAACGCCAGCATCATGTGGTCAAGCCGGAAATACGCCAAGCCACCAACACAAGGATCTTAGACTACTCATGCCTCCTGCCAAAGCTTAGTCGAATTTTCCTGGAAATCTCTTCATCTCTTGCCCTTTCAATTTTACCCTCATCTGTCACCATCTCATGCTTACCTCGCAATAATGTCACTGTTGCGTGCTAAGTAGGGGACTTAATGTTGATGGTGGTTTTTAGTATAGGGCGAAAACTGTAAAAGTCTATCTACCTGACCCGACATTAGATGTAGTAGACATTGATATGCTTATATTCCGCAGGGAATTTGGAGAATATATCAAAATATGATGAGTGCCTATGTCTCTCTTCATATATTGAAACTCAAGCTCATAGACGAATTATTCACTAGTATAGAGCTTAATAAGTATATAAGCTCCTAGCTGCATTACTCACTAATGTCGGAGCATGCCGAGTATTTTTCCTATGCTATGTTCCCCGGCAGAACCCTTAATATTGATATGGCATGAAAAAATTTGTTCACTCGCAGCATAGTAGCACGAATTTTCAAGTATCAAGGTTAAGGTCCTTGCATAAAAAATACTCAATCGGAAAGCATATTACTCTCAGGCAACAAACTTAAAGAACTCCGTGTCAACACACAGAATTCAATCAATTTTGTGATAATTCACAAGATTCGAATATTAGCCTGATTTGCAAAATTAGGGTTTTGCTCCCTACGCAATATATTAGACCTTGCTTATCGAAATTAAGCCTAGGAGAGCTAGGTAATTAATCCGCCATGGATTAGTAGGTGCGAAATCCTAAAAAAAATCAGAAAACAAGGAATAAAGGAGCCGTGGGGAAGGAGCAGCAACAAAAGAAGGTGTGACCATGACATAGGCCAGCCGGCGCCACTTGCAAGTGGCCACACCCCATGTTTCCCAACCGGCCCTTATCTCTTGTCGACCAATCAGGTCATTTTAAACCTGCCTCACTCCCATTAGTTGTGGCTAGGCACATACTTTCCGTCCCTATTCCCCATCAACCAATCAGGCCGCGTTAAATATTCCACGCGTATTAGAAGTATGGCCACACCCATGCTTGGTCGTCCCTCTCTTTTTATTAACCAATCAGGTTGCTCTAAACCTGCCACAACATTAACATAGGTGGAATTGCATCAAGTGGCCACCATGCCAAACTGGCTTCACAAAAACCGTGCCAACATGCCAATAGCATGCTAACGACATGCCAAGCGCACATGCCAAACGTGCCACTTTGTCGCAGTAGCACGCCAAACGCGCCAGCGCGCCGTGAATAGCACACCTACGTGCCAACCCACTTTCTATTTGTGGCCAACACCATAACGGACTTCAATGTGGTTATCCTAACCAGAAGCACAACCTTGCTTTAGTGGCGATGGATGAAACCCTAATTTCCATCCGTAGCACAAACTATGCCACTTCGGGCCCTACAACTTGCCACGAGCCGTGCAGACTTAGGAAACCCTAATAAAGGCGCCATACCATAGCCACTCGTGGAAATACTTATTCATGTGGCCATTTCCACATGATAGTCTAGCTATGGTTCCATTGGCGTGGCTTCTGTTGTACCACGGTCACATGCCACATGTCGTATGCGCTAATTAGGGTTTCGGCATGCCAAACCCTAATTTAAGAAAAGTTGCTACACCAACCAAGCCAAATAATGTTCCACAGAACATTGGGATTGATGTGGCCACTGGAACTGATGTTGCCACACCACATTTGAATCCAACACCAATGTGCCAAAATCTGGCGGTCATGGCTACGCCAGGCGCCACTTGCACCATCGTGCCACTGGCATGCACTGACCATGCCAACCATACCGCCATGCCACTGGCATGCGCTAAAAACGTCACTATGCTATTGGCATGTACCAATGGCGCCACTATGCTATTGACAGGCACCAACAAGCAGTGGCCATAATCAATGGCCACTCTTTCTCATGTGTTGTAATCTCAGCCGTCCAAATTCGCCATGGAATTGACAGGCCTGTGGAAAGTTTTAGGCGACCATCCAAGACAAGCCTAATAGCATCACATGTTATTTTCCTGTGGCAAGTCTCTTTACTTTGACTTGTCACATGTAACAAGCTGTTATACGTTTTCCACGAAAACACTCGACACATCAAACATTTCACAAACTGGGGGATACTCATCGGGGTATTGGTCTGGCGATTTACAGCATGCAGCGTGTAACACCCCCATTATAAGAAAGTGACAGGAAACAGGGCAGTTAGTGGTGGAAAGAAGTAATGGGTGTAAACAAACTTGTTCCTTCATCGTGGAAACGTGGTTTCTGGCGGTTAAACATTACTCCACTCTTCCATCACTCAATCACTCCCACTTCGTACGAGACCAGGGTGCGTTCAATTATGACTTGTATAAATAGGTTTCACCTATTTCCACCAAACAACAAGTTTTGGTTAGAACAACAACACAGTATCCATAAAAATACCAAAGAACTGATATCTTACATTCTGCAAGCCAGTTCCAAATTCTGATATAAGTCATAAAATAGCCACACCTTAAGAGTTAACTATTTTGGTCTCAACCCTTCTTCGCTTCCCTTCCTAAGACCAACCATTCTCCTTCACTTTGTGACCGAAGCAAGCCTGGAATGGCCATTTCTTGGTTTAGGCCAGGATTGTACAGATTGATCTCTCGAATATAAAGTACTCCCGTGCAGTGCATTTGTTTAGGGTTTAGATTCGTTTCTCATCCACACACAGAAATTTACCAAAACCAGCAGTAATAGTTTGTTTTTACCCATAAACACAACCAGACTCAGCATTTGTTGTTTTATACAATAGATTGGTTACGGAAAAAAAATCGTTATAGCCAAAGTGTTCTTCGTGTTCTTGGTTTCAGAATGTTCGGTTAGCAAACTTGGTTTTTTCTAAACTACTCCTAACCGAACTACTGTAATTTCCATTTAAACCCTATTTCGATGATTTCTACTCAATTTTTTAAATCAAAAAATAATTTAAAAATATTGGTTTTTCAATCGAACGAGGAACGTCACGAAAAGAGGGAAGAAGAAGATAATTTTTTTTTTGTTGAAACTAAATATTCTTGTTGCCTCTCATCTCTTACATGTTTTTGTTTTTGATTTTGGTTAATGATTTATTTGGATTAGATATTTATGATTAGGTTAGGTGATTATTAGGTTAGTTATAATTTAAATTAGGATACAAGGCAAATTAGTATTTTTCTAATTTTAGGATATCCCTTTTAAGTATAGGGAAGTTGGCCTAATCAAATCATGGTCCCCTCAAAAAAAGCATGGTCCCCAGAAAATCGTTTTTAGTTAAGGGGATGATCTCATTCATTTGGATTGTTCTGACTGGAGAGGAGTGGGGACTTCCGTTAGTTGGTTATGCCTAGCTAAATTAGTCGAGCGTAGTTCTTGGGCTTTGATTAGTACAAAGGTTTATCCTGACCCTCTTACAAATCTAAAGACTTAAAGGCCTAGACAAATATATCTTTCACGTTGAATGCATGGTGAGGAAAGTTTTGCTTCCTATTGGATAAAATAAACCTTTTGTGTCTTTTATGAAATGAGAGTTTTGGTGAGGACACCTGGCAATGTGTGATTGGTTTAAAAATTACAAACTCAAAAGGAAAACTTAACGTACATTGTTTGGAATTTCATGAAAGTCCAAATTCAATTCGGAAGTCGAGTACCTATGATATTAGGACTCTTTTTCCAAATTAATACATGAAGAGGAAAAAGAAAAACCCGCATAATGTCTTCGAAAATAAAATAAATAAATAAATAAAATCTGCACATATTTTCTATCTTTTCTTCACCTATTTAATGCATCGAGAAGGGGTACCGAAATAAAAATGCATTGACAAGGGACAGGGTGAAGCCCCGCATACACTAAATCGAAAATACGGTTAAAAAAAGAAGAAAAAAAATGCTCACTGCATAGCACAAGCACAAATTTAGTTTCTAATAACAAATGAAAATAAAAACTTATGAAGAAAAACATTGGCCAAGTCTTTTTTGACCAACAACTTTTGCATCCTAGATATAATCGTCAAATAATCGACCAATACCTAATATATACCTCGATTGAGTTGGTTAAGGAAATTCCCTTTTGGGTTAATGTTCTAAACATCAAGTATGAACAACACAATTCTGCAATGGTTGAATTATTTGCTGGTACACCAGAATGATTTTTAGGAACAAACATAAGGCATAATAGGTTGGTTATGAATGAATTATGTTACAAATATTTATTTCAACTACCGACATTTCCTCAAATTTTGCGAGAATTGTGGGAGGCTGGTCATAAACAGGATGGTTGTACTAGGATTTAAAATAAACCCCTTGAACACTATATGGATTTACCATTCCCATGAGATGATATCTTCTTCATCAATAATACGCAAGTCCAAGTATGGAATCCGATCAAAGATGATTACCAGTTATCTGCATCGGGTTCAACTGACTCTTTTATGGAAATTTTGAGGGTTAGAGAGGCATCTCAAACTTATTTTGAGAGCCAATCTAATTTCAAAGATTTTATCCCAACTAAAAAGTCAACTTTACTTGTTAAATCGGGTAGCTCGGGATGAATCGGAGTCGGATATGATCCGGTTTTTTGACTTAGTAGCAGGGAAAAGGGCAGGGCATACCCTTTCAATGCGAATTTTAATGTTTCTTCTGCTCATTCATCTCCGTTCATTATGAGCTCGGTACTGATTCGTTGAAGTGACTCGTTTCCTATAACGAGTTTTCTTTAGGATATTGCCAATTTAGATCAGAATAATACACTTACTAAGTGATTCTCCTCTTGTACCTAGGAGTACATCCTATTCACCTTACCAGAATTTGTTAAGAGCATGATGTGTTCTCAATAATGTTGTAGTAATAATAGGTTTATTGAGACTTGTGAACGCAATAGATTTTAGACTTATAGAACTTAAAAATAAAGAAAACTTAATGCAAAAAGTGATTTCAAGATTTAAAAATAGACCAAGGCTCTGGATTCCACTATTCCTCCTAATTGATTGGTTTATAATGATATTTCAAGAATTATTATTAAGCTCTTTTTCTCATTAATTCACTATTAATCTATATGGTGTCCAAACATTAAGTTGTAATCCCTAAGCATGAATTATCAAAGAATTGATTCTAAGCATAACACATCGAATTGATTCACAACTAATTAAGAAAACCAATTTTATCTTTATGTTGATCCTAGTGAAATAAATAAAATAAATAATTAAAGAAATTGTAAAAGAAATTACCAATCAAGCATGAGTGAATAGTTTCCTCCGTTGCCTCAGTCACCAGATAATTTAGCCGCTCATCATGTTGAAACCCTCTCAAAGAATTTATTTATGCTCAAAAATGGTTTACAAATGATGAATAAGGGAGAAATAATGAAAAACCGGGTTTGTAACAATTATATTGGTTACAAACCAACTGTTACAAAGAAAGATATAAGAGAAGTGTCACTTTCACTATAGCGTAAACGACTGTAACTAGGCGTCTTATGTTCTTCGAGCTCTCTTCAATGGCGGCAGCAGCAAATTTTCGAACTCTCGTTTCTTTGCTCTGTTATCTCCCCAATCACTCTATAACCCTCCTACAACTCCTCAACGCTCTATATATAGTCGACAGGGCCTCAAAATCACAGTAATCACTCCGAAATAATTCCTGCACGTGTATGCTAGCTGAAAACTATCCTTAACTATCTATTACACGCCCCAAACTGTTGCTCAAGTCAACAAATATGCACAAAACACGTTCAAACTCTCCAAAACTCATGCAAACCCGTGAAAAACTTCTCTCGTGTAAGTGTTGCTATGTTTGCTTCAATCCCATGATGCATCCAATTCTAACCGAAAACATCGACCATACCATGACTGTGATGCTCGAACAGAACTTCCCAAATAATTTTAGCCATTGAGTCTCACTGGAACACCTTCAAAATCTGAACCCTAATTCTGGTTCTTTTGAAACCAGATTTTCCCGCCAAAAACGAGATTTAAAAGATTGGGGATGACCTCCCCCTAACATACATGGGGGGAGAATAGCAGGTGCCCAACTGAGGTGCCCCTTATCCAAAGTGACACAAAACACCATAATAAGTACAAAATCGAGTACCAACAATACAGAAAATTGAGGAAAACTTAGACACAAAAATGTGTCTATCAAATACCCCCAAACTTAATATTTCCTATTCCTCGAGCAAATTTAATCTAGAAAATAAAATCCTAACTCACTAGCGCATGCATCACGGCTACACTTAGCACGTGCAACAAGCCGTTAAACCGCTAGGTGGCCCTAGCGGCCGAGTATTGTCTCAGGAGGGTTTACCAGAGGTGTACTCCCAAAACCTTTACTTCAGACCCTAGCTATCTACTTAGAACCTTGGAAGGCACTAAAGAATCTCCTTGGTTGGCATACAATCATTGACTATAGGAGGAAGTACCCTAATGCGAAATTCCAATTGTTGTACACGAGTTTGCACTCAAGCATACTAAAATTCATATATAAGTGACAGAGCTCTACTCAAATAGTCACACTATGGAAATGATATTCGGAGTCAAAACTAATCACATGAAAAGATCAAGAAGATGGATATAGAGAAAAACGTAGATGGTTTTAAGGTGAATGGTGTTTCCCATATCTGTCTGAAGGCCACTGCCAAGATGAACCTATCCTAATGGACTAAGATACCGGTCTGACTAATATAAACACAACTGGCATATACAAGGGGACCAGTGGTCGATAATGCTAACTCTAGGTCAACACAACTGGAATATACAAGCGAACCAGTGGTCGACTTTATTGAATTTATTCTGGTTGGTCTGATGGTCTGGTCTCAATTTCTTCTTCTGTTTTTTTTTTTTTTTTTTGGTATCCCAATCACTCTATTTCACCCTAGCAATGGTAACAACTTGAATCATGAGCCCCACCAAATCACTTGAAAGAATAGGAAAATATAAATAAAAGGTGAAAAGGACTCGACGAGATATGGCGAAACTACCATGTTATTTCTAACACCTGAGCTATGTGCTTTTATGAATAGACTCTATAGATATTTCCATCTAATCAGATTGGTTCCTCAACTCCTACTACCAAGATATTTCCATCCACCTAGATTTGTTAGTGCCAACCTTAATAAGCAGAAATTTCTAGGCTCTGGAGTTTATTTATTGCAACTAAAAGCTAACAAAAAGTTTCTTCCCCACCCCCAAACTTAAATCTAACATTTTCCTCAATGTTTCTAATGAAAGAGCAATACCAAAAAGTAAAGTAACATGAGGAATCAGTAAAGATAGAAGTCGGACAAATAGTACCTGGGTGAAGAGAGAAATCAAAACTAACATACAACATACAATCGCCTCGATGGTCAATCAAGGGTAAACAGGGTCCTCCAGAGGGACCTTCTCAACATCACATGTAGGAAAGGGCTCTAAAAAGGGTTTCAATCTCTGATCGTTAACCTTCGAAGAACTACTACCATCCAATATCTCGATCTCAACAGCTCTATGAGGATAGACAGTGCGAACAATAAAAGGACCCATCCACCGAGAACGTAACTTTCCAGGGAAAAGATGCAAGCGGGTATCATACAGAAGAACTTTTTGACCTGGAGAAAATGACTTTCTTAAAGTATTTATCATTTTGTTCTTATACTCCTTAGCACTATCGTAAGCATCTCTACGAATCTCTTCCAACTCATTGAGTTGGAGTTTCCTATGGGATCCTGCCTTGTCAATTGAAAATTTAGCTGCTTAACAACCCAATATGATATATGTTCTAACTCAATATGTAAGTGATATGCCTTGCCATACACAAGTCGAGAAGGTGGTATTCCAATGGGGGTCTTGAACGCAGTACGGTAAGCCCATAAGGCATCAGTAATCTTATACGACCAGTCTTTCCGATTAGGATTAACTGTTTTCTCTAATATACGTTTTATCTTCCTATTGGAAACCTCTAATTGACCACTAGTCTGCGGATGATACGAGGTAGGTATCATATGTGTAATACCATATTTCTTCATCAAAAGCCTAAAAGGTTCATTACAAAAGTACAACCCTCCATCACTAATTATAGCCCGCGGTGTACCAAAACGTGTAAGTATATTATCTTTCAAGAACTCAATCACAACCTTATGGTCATTGGTTTTACACGCAACCACCTCAATCCATTTAGAGACATAGTCCACAGCGACAAGGATGTATAATTACCAAAATAATTAGGAAGCAGACCCATAAAGTCAATACCCCACACATCAAAGACTTCAACAACTAAAATAGGGTTCAAGGGAATCATTTTCCTACGGGAAATGGTTCCTAATTTCTGGCAACATTCACAAGTAACATAATAACTGTGGGAGTCTTTAGATAACGAAGGCTAATAGAATCCACACTGCAATATCTTAGCAGCAGTCTTCTTAGCACTAAAGTGACCCCCACAAGCATGATCATGACAAAAGGAAATAATACTGGACTGGTCACTCTCGGGTATACATCTCCTAATAATCTGTTATGGACAATACTTCAACAAATAAGGATCATCCCAAAGGAAGTGCTTAACCTCGGCTAAAAACCTAGAACTATATTGTTTACCCCAATGTTAGGGCATTCCACCAGTAACAAGATAGTTCGCTATATTCACATACCAAGGTAATTGGGTAACAAAGAACAATTGTTCATCAGGAAAGCTATCCCTTATATGAAAGGAGTCATCAGGGGAATCAACAACTAGCCTAGACAAGTGGTCTGCTACTATATTTTCATCACCCTTTTTAACTCTAATGTTTGGAGAAAACTCTTGCAAAAAAATGATCCACCTAATCAGTCTAGGTTTCGTATCCTTATTAGACAGAAGATATTTCAAAGAAGCATGATCAGTATATATTATGACCTTAGAACCTAAGATATAGGGTCTAAACTTTTCTAAGGCAAACACAATGGCTAACAGTTCCTTCTCGGTAGTGGTATAGTTTAACTAGAGTTTTTCTAGCATAGTAGATCACACGAAGTACTTTGTTTTCTCGCTGACCTAGCACAACACCAATAGCATAATCTGAAGCATTGCACATGATATCAAAGGGTAGGTTCCAGTTAGGTTCCTGGATTATGGGGGCGGTAGTGAGTAAATTCTTAAGCTTCTAAAAAGCCTCTAAACAAGCATCAGCAAATACAAACTTAACATCTTTTGCAAGCAAATTGCAAAGAGGTCTAGAAATCAAGCTAAAATCCTTAATGAATCGACGATAAAAATCTGCATGCCCTAAGAATGACCTAATATATCTTATGATTTTTGGGACATGTAAAGTCTTAATAATGTCAACTTTGGCTGTATCTACCTTTATACACTTAGAAGATACGATATGCCCTAAAACAATCCCTGAACGAACCATGAAATGACATTTCTCCCAATTAAGCACTAGATTCTTTTCCTTACACCTAGTCAACACTAATGACAAATGATGCAAGCACTCATCGAACGATGAACCAAACACTGAAAAATAATCCATAAAGACCTCTAAGAACCGTTCTACCATGTCAGAAAATATACTCATCATACAACGCTGAAAAATCGCAGGGGAATTACATAGCCTGAAAGGCATGCATCTATACGCCAAGGTACCAAAGGGACGGGTAAAAGTGGTTTTCTATTGGTCTTCTGGGGCAATAACAATCTGATTAGAACTAGAGTATCCGTCTAAAAAGTAGTAATGACTATGTCCATCTAATCTCTCTAGCATCTGGTCGATGATGGTAAGGGGAAAGTGATCCTTCCTAATGACCTTGTTCAATTTCCTATAGTCAATACAAACACGCCAACCTGTGGTCACTCGGGTTGGGATTAATTCATTGTTATCATTCTGGACTATAGTAATATCGGATTTCTTGGGAACAACCTGAACGGGGCTGACCCACTTACTGTCTGAAATGGGGTAGATAATGCCTGCATCTAACAACTTAAGAACCTCGGTTCGAACTACTTCTTTCATATTAGGGTTCAGTCTACGTTGCATATCCCTATAAGGTTTGGTGGCACTATCTAAATAGATCTAATACATACAAATAGTGGGACTTATACCCTTAATGTATGTTATGGTCTACCCTAAAGCTTCCTTGTTGTTTTGAAGGACGGTTACTAGCTTACTTTCCTGATCACTATCCAAGTCGGATGCTACAATCACATGTAAAGTTTCAGATGGGCCTACAAACACATACTTCAAGGTATCTGGTAGTTATTTAAGGTCCAACTTAGGAGGCTCTTCTAACAAAGAAACTAGGGTATACTTAGAAACTGGTAGTTGTTTGAACTTAGGTTTCCATCCATTATTAGTGTCTAACAAAGATTCAAGCATTTACCTCATTAATCACATTATCATCATCAAAATAAATCCCAAAGTGAGCTAGGCATTTCTCTAATGGATCTTCTAACAAAGTGTTTGGTAACGACTCCTCGACTAATGTTCCTATTGATGTGAATCAATAATGTTGTATAAAGTAGTAGTAAGGGTTGTCATTCACTTGGACTTGTTGAAATCGATTTTAGGATTTAATAAACTAAAATATATACAAAAAATATTGTCACAAGATGAAGAGATATGTTGGGACTCAAGATTCGGCCAAACTCATAACAGAAGGTTCAAATATTAATTCTTTTAACAATTATCACTCAACAAATAAAAACACAGACTCTTATTTTTGCCAAGGTAGATTCTCAAAATATCAATTGTAAATCTTAAGCATGGGACATCAAGACAATTAAGCAATCATGACCCATCAAATGAAATGATAACTGATTAATTAAAATCATAATTCATTTTTAATTAGTGCAAAAAGTCTTAAAAAGAATTAATTGAAATTACCCACGTATGACATTCGGCTTCCGCCGTCGTCCCAGTGATGGGTTCTAGCTCCGCATGGTGAAAACACACTCAAAAGTTGATTTCATTGCTCAAAAATGTGTTCGCAAGAGGAAAGAGTCTAAATCAGTGCATTTGTAACAGATATAACTGTTACAGAACCCACCGTTACAAGGGAACACTAACAGACTGTTGCGTCTCGAAATAATTATTACAGAAATTGTTACAAAGCTTTTGGATTTGAATGTATAGGCAACAGTTTCTGCGACTGTCTAAATATGTTGTTTTGTGTTCTTCCTCTTCTTCTTCTCCTGAAAGTGCAGAACTGCAACTTCTTCTACGGATCAGAACTTCACCCCTCACTCTCCATAACCCTTCTCTATGCACCCAACGACCTATTTATACTCGACATGGTTCAAAAATCTCCAAGAAATCTTCATTAATCGCCCTTAATTCTTTTCTTCTCTCGCTGCCATTATGAGAATATTCTCTTTCCTTTTAACAGAGATGCACAAGAATGATTTCCTTTCGAAGCTCCTTAGCGCGTTTGCATGGAGTTGACTCTCTCCAAACAAGCTTATTTCACGGCCAGAAGAATTCAGGATCATGCATGGTTGCTACGTCCACATAACCTCCACAAGAAAACCCGAGAGAATATATCTCCACCCTGTTTTCACGAAACTTAGTTCAGAACTTTCTACTTTCCTCCTATGCGGCTACTTTGCTTTTTCCTGGACTCTTCCCAAAGATAGAATCAAATCAACAACAAATATTCTTCACACGCAACTTAATTAGACCGATATATTCTGCCTTCAAACAAATCCCGTAACTCTCTCCCTATATAGAAACTACGTGACGATAAATCTTTCCTTTTTTTCGATTTTAAGACAACTACCATCCCTATTTAGGTAAGAAAGCTCATTACAAACCAATCTCCATGAAAAAGTCGCCTCAAAACTCTATTAATTCTTCACCAGAAAACTTTGCTCGTAGCTGCTCAGTTTCCCGCCAAAAGAAAATTCAAAGGAAGAAGAAAGGGTGTGGTACCCTGATCCAAAACACGGGCGCCTTTAACAGATGGGTGCCCTGAGGTGCCCCTTAAGCAACATGAGGGTGCCTTTAGTATTTTTCTTCGGGGGTCCAAATAGCACTTTTTGAGCAATTTTTTCCACACAAGTGTATTTTTCCAAAAATACCTACAAACACATGAAACACCAAAATAAGTACGAAATCGAGTACTAACAATACGAAACATTGAGGACAAATTAGACACATAAATGCGTCTATCACCTATCATGTTTACCTCTTCTATGTTCGAGTCATCTAGTTCAGAGGGTATCTTACTAATATTAAAAAAGTTCAGCTCAATAGTCATATTACCAAAAGACAAATTCATAATACAATTTCGACAGTTAATGATCGTATTGGATGTAGCTAATAATGGGCGACCTAAAATTACCGGTATCTGGTTCTCTGGGTCAGGGATAGGTTGGGTATCTAGGATAACAAAATTCACTGGATAAATAAACTTGTCGACCTCTATAAGAACATCCTCGATCACACCACGAGGAATTTTAACGTACCTATCAACTAACTGAAGTGTCATCTGGGTAGGTTTCATCTCACCAAGTCCTAGCTTAAGGTACACATGATATGGGAGTAAGTTCACACTATCTCCTAAGTCAATCAATGCTTTCTCAACATGGTATTTACCCATTGTGCAAGAAATAATAGGGGACCCTGGGTATTTATACTTAGGAGTAGTGGTATTCTGAATAATAGAACTCACGTCACTAGCTAGAAAGTATTTCTTCTGGACACTAAGCTTCCGCTTTCGCGTACACATATCCTTAAAAAACTTGGCATAATCTGCTTAATTACATCTAATAATGGAAGGTTGATAGTTACCTGCTTAAAAACCTCCAATATATCATTAAAGTTGGACTCCCTCTTAGTTGGAACTAGCATCTGTGGGAATGGGGATCTAGGAACAAAGCTGGACTCATTAGGACCCTCATTGGTCTCTTTAGAAAATCTATCAGTCTCCTCATCATTTTCTGGCTCAAAAGGGTGAACTACAACATGTTCACTTTCAGGCATGGCGACCTTATTGTTAACTTTCTTTCCACCCCTTTGGGATTAGGATCAGTATGACTAGGGAAACTTCCATATTCTCTCTCACTTATATACATGGCTATTTGGCCGACTTGAAGTTATAATTTAGCAAGAGTCTGGGAATTATTCTTCAAATTATGCATGGTTTCTTGTTGAAAGATAAGGTGGTTATTTGATAACATTTCATGGTTCTTTGCTAACATAGTAAGAGTTTTTCTAAGGTAGAGATCTTTTTCTCAGGAGGGTTCTGAAACTGGGCTTGACCTGAAGGTTCTTATTATAACCAAAACCTGGGGAGGCTGAGAATTACTAGGCTGACCTTGATTCTGGCCATTAGACCAAGATAAATTAGGATGGTTTCTCCAACCAGGGTTATAGGTCTCTGAGTATGGGTCAAACTTCTGACGGTTTTCAAACCTAGAGTTGTTGTAGACAGCATGGGCTTGCTCTTCACTAACCTGACCTTCCCAAAACGAGTTATCGGGTTCTATTTCACAACTAGAGACTTGAGAGGCTCTAATTCTATCATTAGGTTCAACAAGGGACCTATTTTTAGACTGACCCATTTCCAAAGCTTCTAACCTTCTAGACAAATCAGCAAAGTTAGCATTCGACCCAAAGCTTGTATATACCACATTTTTGCTACTTCGATTGACCATGAGTCTTTTAAAGGGTTCAACATAAGACTCCCACTGTTGGGATTTTTCAGATACATCTTCTAAGAAGGAAAATGCTTCATCAGCACTTTTACTCGTGAATAAACCAACGCACATAGACTCGACCATGGTTTTGGTAGAATAGTCTAAACCGTCATACAAAATTTCAACTATTTTCATTTTCTCGAACCCATGGTGAGGACATTACGACAAAAGATCATTAAATCTCTCTAAAAACCTATAAAGGGATTTTCATTCTTGTTGCACACTGGAACCAATTTTCTATCTAAAAGATGCGGATCTATGCTTAGGGAAAAACTTTAATTAGAAAACAGCAGTAATTTCGTCCCATGTTTCTATAGACCCAGATGGTTGGTTATTCAGCCAGGACTTGGCTTTATCTCTTAAGGAAAAGGGGAACATCCTAAGTTTCAAGACTTCATCACTAAGGTCCTTAATCTTAATTGTTCCACAAACTTCTTCAAAGTCCCTAACATGAAAGTAAGGGTTTTCATCGTCTTTTCCTAAGAATATAGGGACCATCTGAAGGATACCAGGTTTCAACTCATAATTATCCGTAGAGGCTGGAAATTTAATGCACGATGCTCGGTTTGTCCTAGTTGGGTACATGTAATCTTTCAAAGTAGCCATTGCTGGCACAGCTGAAGTACTAGGGGTACTTTCCTCACGAATAGACAGATTCTCAAAACTGAAGTTTCCTAAAATAAGGCTCTCAAAAGAAGAATCTTTGAGCTCCCCGCTTTCACAATAAGAACTACTAGGTTTTTCACTAATCAATCGACCTAGATTTTCGCTTTTCCAAGCCCGCTCTCTAATAACCTCGGGCATACATTAGAAAAATAAAATTAAACAGAAAAATCCTAAAAGGAAGGGAAGTTAAATGCAAACACAAACAAGGATGACTCCACCACAACAAACCTACTGATTTTTATCAAACAAAAATCATGATGGCTCCACTTAGATTTTTTCTAGACCAGATTCTAATCCTTCGAAAGGGAATTCGTTACAATTTAAGCAAACCCCTCTGGAATCAGTCTGAGTCAAAGTAAGCTAAATAGAGACGAGGAAAGCTTAGTGGAGCTTTGATACCCAAGGCCTCACCGGCATTACAAGGTGACGCATTCAACTTACAGAAATCATCATGAACTTCAAAGTATGCTTAAAAGAGTAACCAATGTTTTTCGAACGACTTTCCTATTAAGCTCGTTACCCTATCAGTCTCGTTCTAGTCAGTATTTTAAGCTTGGTTTCGCGTTTGGTATCATTTTCCTAAGGTGGGCAAGAAGAGAACGGTGATGAAATCCGAACCCTTATCTTGTATAGCCAGGCCTTGCCCTTTACTAGGAAATTAAAGCAGCCGTATTCAGTTCCTCGACATATATGCAAATGAAGGAATACAGTAAACCCGCTTACAGGGGATTCACGGGTGTTTCGATAAACTTACCTCTCGTACCAGACGGGGATGTATCATTGTAGTCGAATCGGGCCACAACTTCTATGTCATGTACGAACCCGCTTATGTCATGTACGAATCGGGCCACAACTTCTATGTAATCGGGCCCTTATCTGCAAACAGTTTATATTTAATATTACCCTTCCTTAGGGTTTAAAAATAAAAATAATGTCCAAGTCCAAAGTCCAAAGTCTAAAATAAAAGAAAATTACAAAAATAGAGAATATCCTAATACAATTTCTAAAAGCTAGAAAAAATCTAAAAGATAAAAACAAAATCTAATAAAATTCTCTCTTTTTTTTTCTTCGTTCTTTTCGCTTTGTATTTTGACTCCAAATCTTTAAGTGGTCACCAAAAGCTTTGGCAACTCTTTTTTCTTTCGCTCCGAAATCCAAAAATATGTAACAAAAATACAAATACCCAAAAACGTAAAATAAAACAAATAAAAAAAAATCTAAAAATTCTAGCCTAAAGACAAGTCCGCGTCGGCGGCGCCAAAAATTGAGGTGTTCTCAATAATGTTGTAATAATAATAGGTTCATTGAGACTTGTGAAAGCAATAGATTTTAGACTTATAAAACTTAAACAATCAAGAAAACTTAATGTAAAAAGTGATTTTAGGATTTAAAAATAGACTAAGGCTCCGGATTCCACTATTCATCCTAATTGATTGGTTTATAATGATATTTCAAGAATTATTATTAAGCTCTTTTTCTCATTAATTCACTATTAATCTATAAAGTGTCCAAACATTAAGTTGTAATCCCTAAGAATGAATTATCAAAGAATTAATTCTAAGCATAACACATCGAATTGATTCGCAACTAATTAAGAAAACCAATTTTATCTTTATGTTGATCCTAGTGAATTAAATAAAATAAATAATTAAAGAAATTGTAAAAGAAATTACCAATCAAGCATGAGTGAATAGTTTCCTCCGTTGCATCAGTCACTGGTTAATTTAGCCTCTCATCATGTTGAAAACCCTCTCAAAGAATTTATTTATGCTCAAAAATGGTTTACAAATGACGAATAAGGGAGAAATAATGAAAAACCGGGTTTGTAACAATTATATTTGTTACAAACCAACTGTTACAAAGAACGATATAAGATAAGTGTCAATGTCACTGTAGCGTAAACAACAGTAACTAGGCGTCTTATGTTCTTCGAGCTCTCTTCAATGGTAGTTGCAGCAGATTTTCGAACTCTCGTTTCTTCGCTTTGTTATCTCCCCAATCACCCTGTAACACTCCTACAACTCCTAAACGCTCTATATATAGTTGACGAGGCCTCAAAATCACAGTAATCACTCCGTAATAATTCCTAATTACTCTTCCAGATACGAGAAGATATTCTTTCCTTTTTCTTCTCCTGCACGTGTCTGCCAGCTGAAAACTCTCCTTAACTATCTATTACACGTTCCAAACTGTTGCTCGAGTCAACAAACATGCACAAAACATGTTCAAACTCTCCAAAACTCATACAAACCCATGAAAAAATTCTCTCATGTAAGTGTTGCTCTGTTTGCTTCAATCCCACGATGTATCCAATTCTAACCGAAAACATCGACCATGCCATGCCTGTGATGCTCAAACAGATTTCCCCAAACAATTTAAGTCATTTATTATCACTTGAACACCTTCAAAATCTGAACCCTAATTCTGGTTCTTTTGAAAGGTTAGGGATGACCTCCCCCTAACATACAGGGGGGTGCGAATAGCAGGTGCCCAACTGAGGTGCCCCTTATCCAAAGTGAGGGTGCCTTTAGTAATTTTCTCGGGGGGGGGGGGGTCCAAATAACACTTTTTGAGCAACTTTTTCCACACAAGTTTATTTCTCCAAAAACACCTAAAAACAGAAAAAACACCATAATAAGTACAAAATCGAGTACCAACAATACATAAAATTGTGGACAACTTAGACACAAAAATGTGTCTATCAGAGCACTGCTCGGTTGAACCCACCAAGCGTTGGTATGTCAAGTTTGGTTGTCATATTCAGTTCCAAAACTTGAGTCGCTTAGTAAGTGAACTAGAGTCAACTTCGTTAGGTTAGACTGAGAATGATATAAATATTAAAACTAGCTCCGGTTACTCACGAAGATCTGAAGATGGATTGAAGACCACAAATATATTATTCTTCAGCTTCAGTTTAATAACTACATACTTGACTTGTTCCATTTCTATCTTGTTTCATTCAAGTCTTTATTCATTGAAAAATAACATACAAAGTATATATATGTATATCTAGTATTGGTGACTTGATAATTCAATTATTATCAAAGCGTTAGGGAAGTTACGGAGTATAACGCTTATTTTTTGAACTTCGTAATTGCGACATAAACATAATATTTGTAACTTGTTACTAGATTGCGTAATGAACTTTAGGATTAATATCATATGCCTAGAAAACTATGTTTGATTATATGAGTTTAAGGAAGTAGACTTGCGAACTCGTTTTGTAGTTGAAAGAAATCAATAGGATTGGTGGTCCAGTTTTCATTGATGATCTAAGGTAGGACCGATCCCTACATTTTTTGGGAACTAGCATGGAACCGAATCCCTATCTATATGGTGAACCATGGTGATAATTGATTTATTTACATGTTTTGAGTGTCAATTCCATAATGTTTTAGATATATTTCTTGCATATTATGTGTTTCCAAGCTTGAGTAGAGACTGGAAGAGGTTATAAAAGACCAGCATGAAATGTATGTTCTCCCTTATTTTTTTGACAAATATCACAATGACTAACAAAGAGAATATACAGACTTCAAGATGGAAGTAACTTTTGGATATAATATAACTTCCTTGATACCATAATGCCACCAATTTCAGAGAATGTACAAAATTCAAGATAGAGTATCTCAAGTTATTCTTTGTGCCTGCACATATCCTTCCCATATATCTCAGAATTCCCTCATTATAAGTGTAATTGGGAATGGAGGCAGCATTCACCAATAGTTGTGGAATCACTTGAGTAACCCAATCATCTATATCATAAATTTGAATGATTTCTTGAGCCTATGTATGGGTTGACATAGAGAGAGCATGACAACTAGAAGAAGAAGAAGAAGAAATCCTTGATACACCTCTCTTGTAGTTGATAGTGTAATCAAATTCTAATAGCTTTATGAGCCATCTTTGTTGTAAAACAATTGTAATTTTCTGCTCTATGAAATATTTGATGCTTTGTTGGTCAATATTAATGGTAAAGTGATGTCTAATGAGGTAATATATATATACTTATTGATTGTCATCACGTCAGCTAGAAGCTCTTTTTGTTATAGAAAAACCCAAATATTTAGGACAAAGTGGTTTTCTGAAGAAACTAATGACTCTTCATTCCTGCATTAGAACATCTCGAACACCTAGAGAGTAATCATCAGTCTCTACCACAAATGGTTTGTTGAAGTTTGGTAAAACCAAAATAGGTGTGGTGCACACATGGCCTTTTTGAGTGCTTAAAAAGCTTCATCTGCAATAGAATACCATTAAAAAACATTCTTTTTCAAAAGGTGGTTTACTTAAGTGCCATAATTTCTGAATTTTTTTATATAGTAACCAGTCAATTCTAAAAAATCTCTAAATTACTCAAGGAAAGTTGGTATAGGCCATTGATGCATACAAGCAATTTTATCTGGATCAACTATTACTCCTTCGGATATGATAATGTGACCCAAATAAACCAAAGAATATTGAGCAAAACAACATTTAAAATATTTAGCAAAGAGCTGGTGTTGTCTAAGAAGAGCAAGAACCACAACTAGATGATGCACATGCTCTGAAAATAACTTGTTATAAACTAGGATGTCATCAAAAAACACTTGTACAAATTTTATTAAGTAAGAACCAAACACAATTCATAAGTAGTTGGAATGTTTGAGGTGCATTAGTTAAACCAAGTGTGAAAAGACGAGGGTACCCAAATACACCACAATCTTTCGAATATCAACCTATAAGTCTGATACCAAGTATGATCGTCTATGGACAAATTCGAGACAATACAACAACTATGGTATACACTTTGTGTGATCGTCTATGTATATGAGATCGAGACAATACAACAACAAAGTGATCACTTGATAATAGGTACGGTATAAAACCGAAACACTATAGGATCAATATCAAGTGACAAGGAATTAACGTACAAGTGTATTTACTTTAAATTATAATAACCAAATTATAATTGCGGAAAATAAAGTAAATGACACATCAAGATTTTGTTAATGAGGAAACCACAAATACAGAAAAACCTCGGGACCTAGTCCAGTTTTAATACTCTCAGAATTAAGCCGCTATACAAAATATAATATCAACTTCATATAGTTGAGACCAAGTAGACTACCCATAGATACTTAGTATCCTCAGTATCCTTGTGCCTTCGATTTTTAGAGTCACGCACGTGAATAGATACTCCTTTGGATCGTATTCCAAACAGCAAAGGAATGAATCTGTTTGGTAACCACTTTAATCAATCTTTGGTAAAAGATATTATGAGTTATTGAAAAAGGCTTTTCTGTTTAAACTAATAAACTCCTTTATCTGGTTAGATTAATCCAAAACTTGATTACCGAAATAACCAATTTCTATATTCGCAATCAATTAATATAGAACTCAAAGAGTAACTATAAAGTGATGTCGATCTTACACAACTAGACAATCAAGTCTATCAAAGATAAACACGATTCTATTTGGATAATAACCAATCAAGGTTTGTGCACTATATTCACAAGATACGAAATAATAAGAAAAACTTATTTGTCTTCAAATCTTCGATTGTTTTCTGAATAACCTGCACAACGCAAATTGAATCCTCTTGTGATCAATCACACACACAACGAAGTATGTTAAAAATGGATTATCATAAGATGTCTTTATATCCCAAAATGATTCTAAAGATCCCGTCGATACTTTGATATAGTTTGAGTGACCCTTAATTTCAGATGAGAAGGCTCTCAAGAATAATCAAACTGGGTGCAATCAAAGTTTCAACAACTGTTAGTCAATCAAATCAATAATCGAAAACTAAAATAATAATGCAATTATCTATTTTCCCACCAACGGTACTCGTAGAGCTTCTTGATCCCACAGAAGTCTTTAAACGAGTGGTCATAAGAGATTTCGCCTAATTAGGGTACTTTCCTCTCCGGATAGATGGCTCCACCAGAAACAACATGAATGAAGTTTTCCTGGATCTTAGGATAGTTTGCAAGAATAGGAAACTCAAGTGTTTATAGACAAAGGTTGTTTGGACAATAAGGAAATTCCAAAACCAAAAATATTCACAAGATATGCATTGCAGTTTCTAATTTCGGTTTTCCTATTTCCAATTAATTACTAAACCATATTTATGAAATCTCTCTTAGAAAACTTCTATTATTAGTGTAGCACATTAACTAATAATATTTTTCCGAGGATATGCTTTAATTGCTGGTAATTAAAACATATATTATGAAAATCATAATTAAATGCTTTTCAATATTCGGTTTGGGATCACCTTGAGTATCAAGGAATATATTTGAACAATTAATGATAAGAATTATGTACATGGTCAAATAATTTCGAAATCTAGAAGTTTCTCTCAGCAAACCCTAATTCCAAGATCACACAAAACATAAAGAGATACGTGAATATTGGAAACTCGGTTTTTCTCCTTGGGATCGGTTATATTATGACTCACAGTTTAAGTTATGACCGGTTATACCATGCTTCCCAAAATAGGTTGTGACCGGTTACACCATGCTTCCAAAAGTAGCTTGTGATCGGTAACACCTTACTTCCCAAATTAGCTTGTGACCGGTTACACCTTGCTTCCCAAAGGAGCTTGTGACTGATTACAACTGACTTCCCAATGTAGCTTGTGACCTGTTACACCTTGCTTCACAAAGTAGCTTGTGACTGATTACAACATGCTACACATTTTCGTTCTCTTCAAGATGATTAGAAATAAATTTTAGAGTAGAGTGAGTTCCACTTGGTATTTGACCCTTATCCACATGTCGACTTCACTTTTATAGCTATTTCCACTTCTTTTTGGATGATTCACCTAAAAAAAACATAAATTAGAAAACAATCATAATACCAGGTAATATACAGGAAATACTACTAAAACAACTATGGAATTGACACTCAAAACATGTAAATTAAGCACTTATCAAAATATTGCAGAATTTCAGTAATGGAGTTGATGGTGTTCTCATTTGTATTTCCAAACATAATCACATCATCAATAAACATAATATAGCATATAATTAGATATCTTCGATTGAGTAGGTAGCCATTGTAGAGCTCATCTCGTTACACCTATTAATAATGCTAGATAGAGTGTTAGAGAAAATAATGAATAAATAGGGTGAGAGAGGGCACCCTTGTATGATTCCCCTTACATCAAATAAAATACCCTCTTCTTGGCCATTTAGCAGCGTAGAGTAAGAAGTAGTTTCAATGCAACTATAAATAAGATAATGAATTTTACAGTTATGGCAAAGTAATTAAGAGAATTCTTAAGAAAATTCCAATCTACCATGTCATAGGGTTTGATCATGTACAATTTAAGGGTAAAATAACCTTTTTTTGAATTAGAAGTATGTATATAATGAAAATTTATTTAGCAAGTACACTATTGTCAAGATTTATCTACCCCGGAACAAATGTGGATTTTAGTTTATCAATGAGATTTTCAATAAGAGGACTAAACTTGTTAGTGATGATCTTAGTTACTACTTTGTATAAGATATTGCACGGAGCAATTTTTCGATAGTCGACAACACTAGCAATATTTTTCTTCTTAAGGATCAAGCGTATGTGATTACGGTTTAAACCAGCAGGTATGGAAGAATATCTAAAGAAATCTTGAATAAGATGTATGGCATTTTGGCCTACAATATTTTTTTGTAGAAAAGTGCTAAAAATCCATCAGGAGATGGAAATTTGAGGGGGCATATATTCTCTTAATCACATTAATAACTTCATCGCCTGAAAGAATAATCTTAAGGGAGTTGCAATCATTTTGAGAGATGACATAAGAGTTTTCACCTGGCAGGAGGTTTGGTTTATTATTGGGGTCTTTATAAAACATGGTGTTGAAGTGAGAAATGAGAATGCTTTTAATGTTATCATGCTCAAAGGTCCATTCACCATCGTTGTTCTTAGTAGCATAACTCTATTTCTACTTCTCATATTAATCACAAAAACATGAAATACCTGGGTATTTCTGTTGGTGAAAGGGATCCATTTCGATTTATTCCTCTGCCGCCAGAACATTTTGTTTCTCCTTTCCATACTGGGAAATCTTTTGACAGATAGCCTTGTTTTCCACTTGGTAAAATATCATAGTGGCAAAGTTATCCGTTCATAACATTTCACAATGGAGACGGTGTTTCTGTTAGCAAAATTGAGTCCTCATGCTATGAGAGCACGTGGGAAAATCAATGGTAAAGATGCAGATGGGATGAAACTTGCCTGATTATGGAACCTCTTGATAAATATCGTTGCATATTCTCCATGTTATTGCTTTAACTCCATCAGAGTTCGAAATTCCTCGAAGTAGCGTGATGATGGATTGTCCACCAAGTCTTCTGGATTGGGATTTTCTTCTTCATGGAGATATGTTTATTGAGGTGTTTTGCCAGTGTATCTTGTCAGCATGTAGCCCAGATCATCTAAGTATCATGTTATATCTTGGATCTTCCTTGATTATGTAAAACTTGGTTTTTGTCCAGGTAGAACCCATCTTTATCTTCAGAGTAATGTGGGCATAAGCATTCATATATTTTTTTCCATGGTCTTTGATCGGTATAGGAGCATGAACAGCTTCCTGTCGAGTGATCCCTGCATCTTTGAGAGTATTTAGTGAGATAATATTGACGGTAGTACCAGCATCAACCAACGTCCTTCCAAATTCATTTCCTTTAAGATTAACTATAGCAATCAGTCCTCGGTCATACATCTTCCTATCTTTGAATGAAGGTTTAGGAGGTACCTCGGGGAAACATAGACGTTTTCATGACACGATGTGATTAAGAATAGTGAAAATATCTTTAATTCGTACCTTTTATAGGTAAATCAACTCACATATGCTCCATTAAGAATTGGACTGCTTCATTAACAGGTTCCACAGAGAGAATGAATATCCTGATTGGTAGAGGGTTCATGTGTACTCTTTCAGTTCCTAGATGAAGTTTTCCTGATTCAACTTTCCCTTTAAAGATGCGCTTCATACCAATGCAGTCACTTGATGAATCCATGAAAGCGGTAGTATTTAGTGTCTTCCATCTCTTCTTCGGTTGGTTCTGTTCTGATATATACTAAATTGCTTGCACCATCTTGAATCCATACTTCTAGTAACTCAATTATTTTTTTGATGGGAAAGAGGAAGTTTAAGTCTATCTGATCATCCCTTGCTTGTTGTTGTTGTTGATATTGATCCGGATCCGGTGCAACTCGAGATTGATTAACTCTTCGTGGTGTCCATGTAGGCAATGCTGAATCTAGGGTTGGTACCAGAGCCGCATGCTTGGGTTGTTATACTTCTGAAGAGGTAGCCTTCCTCTTGCTCCCTTAAGTAATAGTGCTTATAGAAGGTTCAATTTTGTATTGTGAAAAGACGAGGGTACCCAAATACACCATAATCTTTTATTTATCAACCTATAAGTCCTTTACCAACTGTGATCGTCTATGGACATAGTCGAGACAATACAACAACTTTGGAACACACTTTGTGTGATTGTCTATGGATACGTATCTAGACAATACAACAACAAGATCACTTGTGTGATTGACTATGGATTCAATATCGAAACGATACAACAACGAAATGTTCACTTGATAATATGTACGGTATTAAACGAAACACTATAGGATCATTATAAAGTGTTATGGAGTTAATGTACATGTGTAATTTACTTAATTATAATAACAATTATAATACGGAAAACAAAGTAAATGACACATCAAGATTTTGTTAACGAGGAAACCGTAAATGCAGAAAAACCCTAGGACCTAGTCCAGTTTTGAATACTCTCAAAATTAGGCCGCTATACAATTTTTAATACCAAATTTGTATAACTGAGACCAATTAGACTACTGAAAAAGCGGGGGTCTAACAACCTCACCCAATATTTCGATTAGAAATCTGTATGGACAACTCCGAGTTGTTTTCTAGAGAATCAACAAGACTCAATAAATAGAAAATATCTCAAGGAGTTATTATCTCAATCTCTCGATTTGATTTATCAAGCAAATATGATTCGCGAGACTAATCAAAGAGAGATAACTTGGATGGTACCAAAGACCAATATACAAGTGTCAATCGATTTAAATCAATAACCAATAATGTCGGATATTCTAATCGATTGAACAACACACAACCTGTATTATTTTAATTATAGAACAAAATATAATACGGAATAGAAATAACACAGACACCAGAATTTTGTTAACGAGGAAACTACAAATGCAGAAAAACCCCGGGTCCTAGTCCAGATTAAACATACACTGTATTAAGCCGCTACAGACACTAGCCTACTCCAAATTAACTTCGGTCTGGACTGTAGTTGAACCCCAACCAATCTCACACTGATCCAAGGTACAGTTATGCTCCTACGCATCTGATCCCAGCAAGATACTGTGTACTTGATTCCCTTAGCTGATCTCACCCACAACCAAGAGTTGCTACGACCCAAAGTCGAAGACTTTAATAAACAAATCTGTCTCACAGAGAAAAATCTACAGGTAATAGATAAATTCGTCTCCCACGAATAAACCTACAAGTTTTGTTCCGTCTTTTGATAAATCAAGGTGAAGAGGAACCAATCGATAAAACCAGACTTATATTCCCGAAGAATAGCTTAGTTTCATCAATCACCTCACAATAAACTTAATCGACGCAGCGAAGAAGATTATTGAGGAATCACAAACAATGAGACAAATATGTTTGTGACTACTTTTATCTTGCCGATCGGAGATAGAAATTATAGTTGCAGGAATTCCTACACTACACCCCTCACAAGAATCCATAATTATCAACACATATTTGAAGACTAAAAAAAACACTTTATTGATTAATTCTCAGAAATGTTACAAGAAATGGAAGAAATCAAGAATACAACCGCTCACAAGAATTTTTTCTCTCCTCAAAACTTTCTTCAAACTCTAAAAATAATCTCTCCCTTTTGAGTATACAAGTTATATTTATATAGGAAATTACATAGTGGATGACAACTAAGTTATCCTTTAATTTTGGATCTGACCCGCGATACGCTCGCAGTAATTATAATGTCTTCTTTCACAGATACTCCAATCTTCGCAGCATCGTCATGTTCTTCCCGTGTTTCCGTTACCGTCATTCGTTACGTCATTGTTTGTGTTATTCTGAGACGCTCGCAGTGTGTTGTTAAAGAGCTAGCAGAAACATTGTTTATAAATTTCGCAAGAACACTGCTGTGGAGATAATATGATCCTAGATCTTGCCTCTTCTCATGTCTTTTCTGCGAAGGGGAAAAGATCATGAGAAATAGAAATCTTTTGAAATTCCGCAGATGTCTATCTGTTCACGTTCTTTTGTTCTAACACGTATCTGCATCATTCTCCAGATTTATTACACGTATCGTTGTATCCATTCAACTTCTGAAAAGTTCTTTTCAACCGCTGCGCTCCAACCGTTCACGTCTTTTCTTTGCATTAATTGCACTTATAATCTCGAGAATTTTTACCTTCTATATATATCTTCTTCACTCTTCACTTTTCTTCTTTTTACTTTCTTCTTCTTTCTCTCTGCAATCTCTCTGCAAATTCACTGTTCTTCCGTAAATTTCGCATCCGCTGCGAATGATCAACTTTATGGTAACAATTTTTCTCTTTTTCTTTTATCCCTTTATTCCTTTGTGTTTTCTTATTTAGTTAGTCCTCTTCGCAGATATTTACGGCCTCTCTGATGAAGATGTATTCCTTCGTTCTTTTCCAAATCCAATAGATGATGATACTCTCCTCAATCGCCTTAATGATTCTTTGAGTAACTTTTTAAATAATGAAATTAAATCTCTTTCTATAGATGAACTTAGATCCAAAATTCATCTCTTAATGATTGAACATAGATTCAACTTGGGTTTAACCAATAAGTTTAAGCGCCTTTATATTGACTCAAAATAGGAAACTAATACATTAAGAACCAAGTATAGTGATCTTATTGACGAAAAAGACCTCATTGCTAAAAATGGTGCTCAAGCTTTAGCAGATTTCCGTAAGACTCTTCTTGATGTTCAAACTGAAAAAGATAGACTTATCTGCGAGAATAGAGATCTTATTGAAAGGGAAAACCAAGTTCGCTCCCGCCTTCTCATTAGTAATGATGATGAATTTTCGTGGGCTGCGAAAATTCTTGATAATGCCAGAAACAATTTAGGCGTAGATGTTAGTCTTCAAGCTGATTATTCTTCCCTGATTAAGGATATGATCTTGCAAAGAGAAGGTTGTTATTCTTGTTTTTCCACTAGTCCATTTTGTAGCTGTATCTTCACTATTTTATTAATATGTTGTTATCTGTTCACAGTATCTGAAGGAAACTTTTGCCAAAGAGTTAAAGAGTTGGAAGAAGAAAAAGGAAATCTCGCAAGACTTCTGTCTTCTCGCAACGAGAAATGTTCCAAATTCAAGAAGCAACTTCAGATTTCTCTGGAGAATTTCAGCAATGTTCTTGTTGGTGTTCGCAATGATTCTATTAAGATAGTCTGCGATGATCATAAAATTCCTCATTCTACTTACCCTTATCTCGCGAACGAAATTCCAAAGAATATTCCTGACCTTATCATCTCCGATAGCGAAGCTGAAGAGTCTGAAGAAGATGAAGATGAAATTGAAGAAGAAGAAAAATCTGGTGAAGACAATGATGGATCTAAATAGTTTTGTCTTCCTTTTTAATCTTTTTGTAATATTTGTACACTTATCCCATTCTCCTTGTAAAATATTGCTGCAAATTTCTCCAGCTTCGAATGTTCTTTGGTGTATAGATCTGCATACATTAGAAAAAAATTCTTTTTTGCAATATGGTTAATCAATTTGCTTACTAATTTTTTAATTATCTGCGTAAATATGTCATATAAAGATGAATAGTAATTTTATCATTCTGTTCATTCCCATACTTGCCTCTGTTATTCATCTGCAATATGAAAGATTGAGTTGATTAGTTACGAATAAGATCTGTTTGTAAGTTTTTGCCTCAATATCTGATTAAATATGGCAAGTCATATCTGCTTACTCTCATGATCTCTGCGTAAATATCGCAGTCAGTCAATATTGATCTCTTGTGGTCTTATTTGTCCTTCCTAGTTAAAGGTCTTATAAAGCCACATTTTGTTTTGGCGACAAAATCGCTAGACGTCCTTACATTTGCATGTAAAGACCAATTGATCTTGTCTTATCCTTATTTTGTCAATTTTTTTGTGACAATATGACATGCTTTAGTTTTCTTGCGAGAACAAAGCCCCATGAAATTTCCATCTTGCGACAAAATCGCAGGACGTCTTTACACTTTCATGTAAAAACCCATGATCTCATCTTATCTTTTTCTCTTGGCTTTTTGCCTCTGTATGATTGTTGCACAAATATGACAAGCATAAATATTCTTGCGAATATAAATCCTCATGACATTTGCATCTTAAGACACTTATCAACTCCCTAATGTAGGGTGCCGCCCTTATCTTCCCCCTGGTTGCCCCTTCAAGGAGGCGTACATCGGTCATACAAGACTAGCTCTTCCCATTCGGTCCTGACAACAACCAGTTGTTTTCGCAGCCTCTTATCCTTTTTGCCTATATGGCTTATAGTTACGAGACTGCACCCTAGGTGGGGTTTTCTTTGGGCCGAGTGCATCATAGCCAAGACTTGCCAAGAATGGCCAGGGTAGTTTTATACGCCTGGGCACCCTTGGCTCAACCGTGTACCTCGGCGCCTTGGTCATACTTTGAAATCCTTAGAAGATACCTTAGTTCATCCAACTGTTAATATATATATATATATATATATATATATATATATATATATATAGTTGGAAATCCAAAGTATCCCTCATGGATAGGTTTTCTTTAACCCCAACATCTTCATGACTCAGGTTCCAGCGGCGGTATAACCTTATCCCTGAGCCATGCATACATATACCCCCTTATATGACGTACTTTAGGTCTTACATTTGCCTCTTACGAAATTTTTGTTCGCAAACTAGGATGTATGCCATAAAGGTTCGTCCCATTCTAATGTCTCTGCGAAATTTTATTCGCGTTTCTTCAGTGTTTGATTTTCTCTTTTTGCATTTCAGCTCTTGTATAATTTTTCAATTTTATCTTTTTCATCGAAACATATTTTTGTAAAATTCTCTTCAACAAATCATTCATACATTTTTCATACTTCACGATCTAAATTTTTTACCTTCTCTACTTACTATTTTCTTCTTCTGCTTTTTTGTTGCGCTTTGCTACGTTTTCTCCATCTGCGAGACGCTCGCCATCTATTGGTTTCAGCATATGTTGACTTCGCAGCATTCCATCTTCTCGATGTTCTACTGTATCCACCATCAACCTTTCACTTCTTTGCTTTTGTTTGATGTTATGTTCCAATTTCTTTTCTTCTCAACCCTTTCCTCGCAAGATTCCATATCAATTTCATAGCACTTTTTTTCCTTCAACCCAATCTCCCTTGATGACTCCAACACCGTTGGGATGTGGAAATTTAATGCGCTGGTGTTAAGTCAATGCTACACCTAGAATCCCATGCAGCCAAGGTCGGCCAATCAAAGTATTGTAAGGAGATTCAACATCGACAACACAGAATTGAATCTTAGAAAATATTCCCTTCAATGAAATTAGCATTGAAATTTCCCATTTGGGCTTGTTGGCAGTACCATTGAAACCATAGATCTTATAAGTTGATGGTATTAGATCTTCATCTCTTCCTCCCATGGTTTTGTAAGTATGATAAAATAAGATATCCACCAAGCTTCCAGTGTCAATTAGAACTCTGTTAATGGCCCAAGAATCTTCAGCTTCATCATCCTCATTTTCTTCATCTTCTTCTTCTAACTGTTTTGGGTTTATTTCTAATCTTACCACTAGTGGGTTGTCATGCATCTCGCCAGGCTCTGGTACCTCTTGTGATGTGAAATAAATAATTTTCTTTTTCCACTCTTCTAATGACGAAGCTTTCGCAATGTTCATTATCTCTCTTCCATCTACATCTCTCGCAAAGACTCTACTTAAAACATTGTCGTGGAAGTCTTCTATAGTCTTGTATGAATGTATGATGGAGTTACATGATAGATTCTTCGCTTTTGCTCCTACTTCTATCACAAATGTTTCTCCTCCTTTTGTTGTATTCACTTTGTGAATTTCTGGAGCTGGGGGTAGTTGCTGAGACTATGGGTGATCTCTTAGAAAATGGTTTAATTTTCCCTGGTCTATCATCCTTAGACTGATTCTTTTTACATTCTTGCAGTTGTTTGTTGTGTGACCATGAAAATGATGATAAGAAAAAAATTCTAGACTTCGATTATTTGAATGTGGTTCTTTTCCAATATTCCAGGGCACGAGTATGTCCTCCATCAAAATTATAGCCTCCAAAATTTTCTTTATGCTATCATTTAGAGGTGGCATCTTAATTTCTTCCCATATTATCTTCTGACTTCCTTGCCCTCTATAATAATTTTGCCTCTGTCCACCATAAGTCTCTTGCGGTTGATCAATCCTCTGAATTTTATTATTTCCACTTCTACTGAAAAAATTTCTTTCCCTTTCGAATTCTTCTAGATCTCTACTTCCCATAGCTACTAATTTCTGTTAACCACCATCCATACTCTTTTCTTGCTTCACTTGCGAAGTGCTCGCTACTGTATTTATTAACCTAGGAAGTAAACTTGCGTTTGCTGCACCTGAACTGGTGTTCGCAATGGGATATGACTCCATCTCGTTTTGTTTTTCCTCCAATGCAATGTATTCTTCTTGTAACTCTCGCAGCTCCGTCATGGTGATTGTATTTTTGATTCTGAAAATTTGTATGTACAGCAGATTGGTTGCGAACATAGCATTAATGAAAGATAAAATAAGGCATCTCTCATCCACTCTTCCTGTCATTTCACTACACATTGTCTTCCATATTATGGTTAGATGTTTCAAACTCTCGCCAACCCTCTGTTTTAACCCAAATACATCTTCAATGCCAGGTCGCGAAGAATTGTTACTTATATACGCCACCAAGAATGTGGCTTGTAGATGATTGAAACAAGTTATAGTGTTCTTGGGTAACCCTTCAACCCATTTCAGAGCTTCGCCAGTTAGGCTGGATGCAAAATATTTGCACAATACAGCATCATGGTTTTCCCACTGCAGCATACACCTAATATAAGCTTTGACATGTTGAATAGCACAAGTAGTTCCATCAAAGATACTGGTTAACGTTGGAAAATTACATTTTGGGGGTATTCCTCCCAATTGTACTTCTTTGGTAAATGGAGTTTTCGCAACATCTTCAATGGCCTCATCAAGTTGTCTTCTGCCTCCCTCTCTTCTGTTATTTAACATTCCCCTCATTTCTGCTAACTCTCTTAAGATCTGTTCATTCCCAGCCGAACTTTGCTCCATTGGCCATTTCAGTGCAGCTTCCCTTCTTCCGCGTTCATGCCTTTCTTGCCTTTCGAGATTTTGTGTTTCTTCTTTTGCATCTTCACTCTTCCTTCTTCCGCGATTTTCTTCTTCACCTCCTTCTTGAATTCACTAATGATTATGCATTTAATTTTCTATTCTGCGATTTTCTTCATGTCTCATCGTTTCTCTTCGCCGTCTTTCTATTCTTCTTTGTATTCTATCATATTCCTCATTGATATTATCATTGTTGCGATTTCTTGCGCGTCTCCTTTCTCGATTGTCATGATTGTTCTGATATATTGCTTCTTGAAACTCTTGTTCTTCCAGCATTTCTCACAGGGGAATTTTGCCTTACTTCTTCTTTAAATGATCTTGAACTTGATCTTGCAGTACTTCTCGATCTCCTACTTTGTAATCTCAAATTCTCCATTCTTAACTCGTGATTTTGTCTTGTTAAATTTGCGCGTTATTCCGCCTCTAATCTCCTTTCCTCTTGTATTCTTTGTCTTAGAGCCTCTACTGCTTCATTTTCGTCATCTCCATGAATTAATCCTTCAACCGCCTCTTGATGTCTTCCCTCTCTCCTTCCATTTCTTAATTGTCGGTTTTCTGCTTCTTCCATTGAAGCTGATCGCCAAGTATGCACGCTTACTCTGTCATAATCCATAGTTCTATCTTGTATCGGTGTTTGCTGATTTGGCTGTTGAACTTGATTTTCTCCATTATTCCTTGTTCTATTGATCGTTGTTCTTAATATTGAAGATTCTCCTATTTCATTTGTCCCTTCACCTGCAATTCTTCTACTCCTCCTTACGGTTATAGGTTGTTCTGATGTATTTCTTCTTCTAGCCATTCCTTCAATTTTGATGTATTACTGTAAATCACGTAAAATTTTTCTCCAATTTCTTCAAATTCTTACGAATCACGACTTCAATATTTGCTTAGAAAGATCCCTATTTCTATCCCCATTTTGTAGTTGCAGGAATTCCTACACTACACCCCTCACAAGAATCCACAATTATCAACACATATTTGAAGACTATAAACAACACTTTATTGATTAATTCTCAGAAATGTTACAAGAAATGGAAGAAATCAAGAATACAACCACTCACAAGAATTTTCTGTCTCCTCAAAACTTTCTTCAAACTCTAAAACAGATCTCTCCCTTTTGAGTCTACAAGTTCTCTTTATATAGAAAATTACATAGTGGATGACAGCTAAGTTACCCTTTAATTTCGGATCTGGCTCGCGATACGTTCGCAGTAATTGTAATGTCTTCTTTCGCAGATACTCCAATATTCGCAGCATCGTCATGTTCTTCCCGTGTTTCCGCTACCGTCATTCGTTACGTCATTCTTTGAATTATTCTGCGACGCTCGCAGTGTGCTGTTAAAGAGATCGCAGAGACGTTGTTTATAAATTTCGCAAGAACACTGCAGTGGCGGTAATCTGATCCTACAGAAATCTCAAGACAATTATTACAATTGTACTCGTACGATAGATACAACAAGATCAGATCACACAACTACAACAAAAGTAGTATCGGTCTGGCTTCACAATCCCAATGAAGTCTTTAAGTCGTTAACCTGGTTTTAGAAGAAGAAAACCAAAGGTTAAAGGAGAATCGACTCTGGCTTTAACAAACTAGTATAACACAGAATATGCGGGGATTAGGTTTCCCAGTTGCTAGAGTTCTCCATTATACAGTCTTTCAAATCAGGGTTTGCAATCAATGTTATCTTACTAACAAAGCATTCAATATTCACCGTTAGATGAAAACCTGATTAGATACAAGCTAATATCTCTCAATCGTTAGATCGAACACTTAGCTTGCCATACACACATGTATTTTGACGTTTTGGGTTTGTGTAACCGTACCCAAACATGTACAATGGTTGGTTCGCGGACTCAAGCTAACTGGTTGAAGTTCATAAACTCCAGCAGAATTTATCGGGATGAGAACTTCCGTCAGTTCGCGGACTAATTTCTTGGACTGCACCTGAGCTTCAACTTCAGCAGATATTCTCGGGTTCGAGGACTTATGCCAGTTCGCGGACTGAGTTGCTGCTCACGTTCCGGTTCCACTTGATCAACAAAGTTCGAAAACTTCAGTTCAAGTATTAAAGTCTTATACATATATGTGTTGCCACAGCAATGTTTATATCCCACAATGGTTATATAGTCCAAACTCTCATTTCAATCATTGAAACATTCTCAGAGGACGTTATATAGTTGTTATTCACAAACTATTTTTCGTCAGAGCGATTTCCAAAGTGATTGAAACGTAACATGATTTTCTTCACTAGGCAAAGATGAACTTGGCTAAAGCGAAAGGTTTACCAACACCCATTTCGAGAAATAGATAAGCAAGATATACTCAGCTCGAAATGTCACATGTGCATATTCTTAGTCTATATAGTAAAATGACTTTTGTCTCAAGATAGGAGATATAGTAGATAGACTTTTGAGGGATAGATAAGTTCAAGTCTCCACATACCTTTTAGTCGATGAATATCCACTGGTTCCTTGAGTAGTCCTTCGTCTTGTATGATGATCGCCATGGAGTTCTTGAGCTCAACTAGAATTTCTATCCTAGTCCGAGACCTTAGCTATAGTAGACTAGAAATAAAGATTTTATAGTTTTGATCACTAAGATTGACAAACATGCTTGAGATAGCAACGCATGCGAGTTTGACCGAGCAGTGCTCTAACAATATCCCCATTTGTCAATTTTAGTGGCAAAACTATTAATATATATGGAATCCAAAAATTATATAAATAAACTTTGTAGCTCCTATTCCACATGCCTAATCTTCAACAATACTCGAAATATTCGTCATTTCCAAGTAGTCCAATGATCCCAAAGGTTGTAAGTTTAGCATCATCGTTGTTGAAAATCCGTAGCTATAACAATGAGAAAAGCATTGGTTCTCAATCATTGTTATATAGTGTCATAGTATTATTACACATCGTCAAAGTCCAATTGTATCACAACTTCAACAATAATACTATGGTGATACTTCACTCTCCCTTAGTCAATACTCCAACTCACATGGAAATCACCCCCCCTTACATAATGATCCGAAAACCATATGTATTTGTAGTATGGACAACAATTAATTCCCCCCATTTTTTTCAATAAAATTAGCAAAGGTATAAGAACGGGATCCTAATGAAATTTCCGTAAGAGACATTTCATGACCAAAGGTAAATGTTCTATCATCTTGTTTAGATGCAATCATAAAGCCGAGGATAAATGCATTCATCAAGGAGTTTATAAAGATACAAGATAACCCTTAAAAATTCCACAGCCGCACTCCCTATAAATATTTGGAAATTAAGCGCAAGTTCAAAAGAACTCTTCCCCATAAGATGTCATTCCCAAGGGAACAACCAGAGCGACCTTAATTTCAAGAGAAAAGAAGGATTTATTTAGACTCAACAAATTGCATACAAGTATGAATTTGGAATCCAAAATTTTCAATCATATTAACCAAAGCGAACCAAGATTAATTTGACTAAATATGCTCAACACAAGTAAACTTATGGAGACTTAATTCATCGATTAGATTATTCACAAGAGAACCCATAAATACTCTAACCAGATTACACAATTAAACTAATCACAAAGTGATCAATGCAATTGACCACACTCAACATGAGAAAAATCTATGGAGTGATAACTAAATAATCACACAAGATGATTGATTTAGTTCATTTGGGCTCAATATAAGAGATTATGGAACCCCGACTAAGATTATAATAGGAAATGACAACCTTAATCGTACATGTACTCAACATGAGACAACTCATGGAATACAAACTAAATAACCACACAAGTTGATTAAATTAGTTTTTAATGCTCAACATTTTGCATCTTTATGGAACAACCAACCATGACAATAAAAAATCCACTTAGTCGTATCGTGCTCAACATAAGATACAAGATGGAACCTTCACGGTAATACATAATAATATGGAACAATTAAGCTCTATACAGTGGATTACAAAACAAGGACCTATTTTTTTTTTCCATCACAAAGTGACATATTAGACTTTATCCTTGAATAACAAAAGATTTTAACCTATCTTACATCAACAATTGACAATATAGGCTTAACTTTTGTGTTTTTCCAAAAGTCCATTCATTCCTTTATCAATATTTGCATACCAATATGTAAACGTCTTTACTTTCGACAAAATATATATGGGACAATCAAGTTCACGGATGTAAACACACATATCCCATCAAAATATTGCAATATATAAAACCATAAAGATTAATACTACAACCATCATCTTCCAAACCAGTTTAGAATTAAAACAAATAAATCTAAAAACAAGAAGATGAAATCATTGGACATAGCTATGTGTAATCACAATCATGGCTATTCCAAAACACTAGTTATTCTTCTAAATAAAACAGAAAACATAGAAGATTTACTAGACATGTTAAGCTCAATCATATAAGTAGAACCCAATCATAAACTAAATTTCTCGGTTGACTGTTTCATAGGTTTCAACATCTTTGAGCTTGCGATTCACATCAAATGCTTCTTCCAAGAAGATATCCTTATTGAGAAGTTCTTTAACATGTGTCTTCATGAGACCAAGGTCAGCAGTAACCTTTTCCAGCTCAATTCTAACTACACCAAGATCTCTTATTGTATCAACAAGTTGCAGTTTAGCTTTCTCGAAGTACTTTAGAAAGTCATGAACCACTTCAGCAGACACCATATCCTTATTCTCAACATCTTGATGTGAGTAGGCATAGTAGCATGAGGCATTAGGTGCTCCATCTTCGACAAGGGTTATTTTATTTCTTCCTTTTGATTCAACACCAAAACCTTTTACAAGAAATCCCTTTGCAAAACCACCATAGAAAGATGAGGAGGAGGACATTCTTGATAACCCAGAAAAACCTAGAGTATGCGTACGTGACAAGTGTAACTCTATAGGTCGGCTATTTAAAGGTTTTGTTTGGAAGAATGACTTTTAGGGTTTCCAAGCTGTAAACTCGAAACGGTAACCCGTGTACACATTCGAACACAGTGCACCCCACAAGAAAAGAACATGAGACAAATAAACAGAAAAGTACTAAAAGACATTGCAAATACTTTTTAGGCAATACTGTCTGCTGGCACTAGTTTAGCTATAAACGATAAGAGAAGATCTCAACTAGGCAAAACACAAATTGCAAAAGTACACCTGACTTTTACACATTTTACTCAGCAAGATTTTTATGAGCAAGTTCCTAACCTTGTGATTAATTAGCACAAGTATGAGCTTTAAGCTCATCTAAGGAATTATGATTATGACCAAGTCTCTATTTCCTTCTGAATTTTGAGAGAGACTCCTTTTGATTTTAGAAATTATCATAAAACCTATTGTCATCAAAACATGAGACGTAGTTTGGATTCTTATCGGAAGATTCTTGACTTGAGGAGGATGACAAACTGTCAACAATTTCTTTATACCCTTGAATCATCTTTATCAGGTTGTTTCTCGTATCATCAATTTTTATTCTTTCTTCTGGGATTCTCTTTAAATCAAGGGAAGCATTATTTTCAGAGAAAACTACTTGATCTTTCCTTAGACGATTCGTATCAAGACTTTTTTTCTGCTTCCTGATATTTGAGGAACTCATTGAACTGACCTTCCTGGTAGCATACATAGGGTTCATATGAAAACCAATAGGTTTCGACATACGAATATCAGTTACACCTTTGAGGATTAAGTCTAAGGTGCGTTGAAGTTGAACAAGAGAATTTTTATTCAACTTAGAGTTTCCCTTTTATTTAGCAGAACCTTTTGCTATGCAAAAGTGACATACTTTCTGACCACAAACGTGATTAGTCAGTTTAGTCTTAACATTCTCGGCATGAGATTTGTTTCTTTCATGTGATGTGGAGTTTCCTTGATCAGAGGAGACTGGCATAGTTTCCTTGCTTGGAAGGGACTCCATTTTTTCTTCTGGAGTATTTTCTGTTGTAGCATAAATAGTTGATGTATTAGACTGCCTAGAGCATCCTTGAATAGAGAGTTTATTTAAGCGACGTTCTATTTCAAAAGCATCCTTTATGAGGCTTGCTTCAAGAGTTATACATGAAGAATAGTCTCCAGTATTTTCTTTGATTTTGCAGTCTCAAATTACACCAAGAAGACCATTGACATGGTTCTTTAACCGATTAAATCTATCAGCGAATCAACTTACTCTCTTCAGCTGTTTCCCGTTCATTTAGAGAAGTAAACTCTTTTGAAGAGAAATCGGAATGGTGCATGTCAATATCTGCCTGTCTGATTTTAACACAGTGTTTGTCTAAACTTGAGATTGTAGAATCTTCCTCTTTAATAGACTTTTACATGACAGATTCTTTATTTATGGTGACGCATTTATCAGAGATACTACTCTTGTACATAGAGTCAGATCACTACAAACACATACTTGTGAGGTCTTTAACGTATTTTCCTGCTCTGATACCAATTGAAAAAGCGGGGGTCTAACAACCTCACCCAATATTTCGATTAGCAATCTGTATGGACAACTCTGAGTTGTTTTCTAGAGAATCAACTAGACAGTTAGACTCAATCAATAGAAAATACTCAAGGAGTTATTATCTCAATCTCTCTATTTGATTTACTCAAGCAAATATGATTCGCGAGTCTAATCAAAGAGAGATAACTTGGATGGTACCAAAGACCAATATCCAAGTGTCAATCTATTTAAATCAACAACCAATAAGGTCAGATATTCTAATCGATTGAACAACGCACAACCTGTATTATTTCAATTATATATCAAAATATAATGCAGAATAGAAATAACACAGATATCAGAATTTTGTTAACGAGGAAACCGCAAATGCAGAAAAACCTCAGGACCTAGTACAGATTAAACATACACTGTATTAAGCCGCTACAAACACTAGCCTACACCAAATTAACTTCGGTCTGGACTGTAGTTGAATCCCAACCAATCTCACACTAATCCAAGGTACAACTATGCTCCTACACCTCTGATCCCAACAAGATACTGCGCACTTGATTCCCTTACCTGATCTCACCCACAACCGAGAGTTGCTACGATCCAAAGTCGAAGACTTTAATAAACAAATTTGTCTCACACATAAAAGTCTACAGATAATAGATAAATTCATCTCCCACGAATAAACTTACAAGTTTTGTTCCATCTTTTGATAAATCAAGGTGAACAGAAACCAATCGATAAAACCAGACTTATATTCCCGAAGAACAACTCAGTTTCATCAATCACCTCAAAATAAACTTAATTGACGCAGCGAAGAAGATTATTGAGGAATCACAAACAATGAGATGAAGATGTTTGAGACTACTTTTATCTTTCCTATCAGAGATAAAAATCTCAAGACAATTATTACAATTATACTCTTACGATAGAAACAACAAGATCATATCACACAACTACAAGAAAAGTAGTATCGGTCTGGCTTCGCAATCCCAATGAAGTCTTTAAGTCGTTAACCTGGTATTAGAAGAAGAAAACCAAAGGTTAAAGGAGAATCGACTATAGCTTTAGCAAAATAGTATCACAGAATGTGTAGGGATTAGGTTTCCCAGTTGCTATAGTTCTCCCTTATATAGTCTTTCAAATCAGGGTTTGCAATAAATGTTAACTTACTAACAAAGAATTCAATATTCACCGTTAGATAAAAAACTGATTGGATACAAGCTAATATCTCTCAATCGTTAGATCGAAAACTTAACTTTCCATACACACATGTACTTTGAAGTTTTGGGTTTGTCTAACCGTACCCAAACGTGTACAATGGTTGGTTCAATATTAGTCAACCAAATGATAACTTTCATATCAACCATATTCTTCTTCACCATAACTAGACCAACTAACTCAAATGAACTAGTTAGAGAGTTGTTCGATTGCTATGAGATCTCATGTACTACACAAGACACAATTGAATCAAAAATGATGTGCTTCACTCGAATCATTTCATGAACTATAAATCCACGGTTTGCAAAAACATTCCTTAGTAATTTAAGATAAGTTCACGAACAACGTTTTCAGACATAACCTCTTGAGTTCGCGGACTCAAGCTAACCGGTTGAAGTTAATAAAATCCAGCAGAATTTTTCGGGATGAGAACTTCCGTTAGTTCGCGGACTGCACCTGAGATTCAACTTCTGCAGATATTCCCGGGTTAGAGCACTTATGCCAGTTCGCGGACTGAGTTTCTGCTCACGTTCCGGTTCCACTTGATCAACAAAGTTGGCAAACTTCGGTTCAAGTGTTAAGGACGTATACATATATGTGTTTCCACAACAATGTTTATATCCCACAATGGTTATATAGTCTAAACTCTCATTTCAATCATTGAAACATTCTCAGAGGATGTTATATAGTTGTTATTCACAAAATATTTTTCGTCAGAGCGATTTCCAAAGTGATTGAAACATAACATGACTTTCGTCACTAGGCAAATATGAACTTGGTTAAAGAGAAAACTTTACCAACACCTATTTCGAGAAATAGATAAGCGAGATATACTCAGCTCGAAATGTCACATGTGCATATTCTTAGTCTATATAGTAAAACGACTTTTGTCTCAAGATAAGATATAGAGTAGATAGACTTTTGAGTGATAGATAAGTTCAAGTCTCCACATACCTTTTAGTCGATGAAGATCCACTGGTTTCTTGAGTAGTCCTTCGTCTTGTATGATGATCGCCATGGAGTTCATGAGCTCAACTAGACTTTCTATCCTAGTCCGAGACCTTAGATATAGTAGACTAGAAATAAAGACTTTATAGTTTTGATCACTAAGATTGACAAACATGCTTGAAATAGAAACGCATGCGAGTTTGACCGAGCAGTGCTCTAACAACTTTGATCTAGTTTGAGTGAGCCTTATATCAGAAGAGAAGGTTCTCAAGAATAAACAAACTAGGTGCAATCAAAATTTCAACAACTGATAGTCAATCAAATCAATAACCGAAAACTACAATAACAATGCAGTTATTTAGTTTCCTCTCCGGATAGACGCCACCACCAGAAACAACAAGAATGAAGTTTTCCAGGATATTAGGATAGTTTGCAAGAAATGTAAACTCAAGTATTTATAGACCAAGGTTGTTTGGACAACAAGGAAATTTCAAAACGAAAAATATTCTCAAGATATGCAGTAAGTACCTAATTTCGGTTTTCCTAAACTAATAACATTTTTCAGAGGATATGTTTTAATTGTTGGTAATTAAAACATAAATATCATAATTAAATGCTTTTCAATATTTCGGTTTGGGATCACCTTGAGCATCAAGGAATATCTTTGAACAATAAATGCAAGAATTATGTACATGTTCAAATGATATCGACATCTAGAAGTGTCTCAGCAAACTATAATTCCAAGCTTCACACAAAACATAAAGAGATATGTGAATAATGGAAATTCAGTTTTGCTCCATGGGCTCGGTTATACCAAGCTCACTATGTAAGTTGTGATCGGTTATACCATGCTTGACAAATTAGGTTGTGACCCGTTGTTGATGGGGATAATGATTTGCTAGTTTTCTAGGAAGTGGGGAGACGACCATGCAGACAGAGGCTCCTCAACCGAGAAAACTGCATAACCTCAAACAGATGCACTGCAGGGGAGTACTTTGAGTTCGAGAGGTCAATCTGTAGGACTCCAGCCTAAACCAAGACAATGGCCGTTCCAGAGTCAATTTGGTCACAAAGAGGGAAGAGGGTTGATCTGTAGGAGGGAAGCTGAGAAGTGTGTGAGATCAATGATGATTAAGGATTGTGAATATGTTTAAGGTTTCTGCAAGTTTTATGTAAACTGTTGAGTTCGAATAAGTTTTGTTCGGTTAATTGAATTCTTGTGAGTGATTGCTCGGATCAGAATTCTTCTTAGATGAACATAATCTATCTTGTTCAATCATGGATTCAGAGACTTATTTATTTTGCTAGAAGGTGGACACATTAACTAGTACAGAAATGGGCTTTAACCATGCCAGATATAAATTTCCCTGTCACGCCTTTCTAGTTTTGGCGTGTCTATAGGGTAGACTTCTACCCTATAGACATGTTATGTTCTGTGGGTGTTTTAATATAAGTGCTTTAAGATACGCCATGGCTAGTAGTGTGTCCAAATATCAACCGTTTAGTCACGTTAACTTTTAATTTTTGATTGGGCGTGTTTATAGACCAATCTATGGCCACGTGAACCAGTTGTGGTGTGTCCATAAAAATAGTCACGCCACTTGAGGCGTGGTTAAAAATTTAGTTTAAATAGTCATGCTGCTTGAGGCGTGGTTAAAAAGTTCGGTTTATTGGTCACGCTAGTATGCGTGTCCATAGTGGCCATTTAATAGCCACGCAGGTTTTGTTGTGTGGCTAAAAAGTTCGGTTTATTGGACACGCTAGTATGCGCGTCCATAGTGTGCGTTTATAGCTACGCCGGTTGTATTGCGTGGCTAAAAAGTTCAGTTTATTGGACACGCTAGTATGCATGTCCATAGTGGGAATTTAATAGCCACGCCGGTTTTGTTGTATGGATAAAAAGTTTGGTTTATTGGACACACTAGTATGCATGTCCATAGTGTGCGTTTTATAGCCACGCCGGTTGTATTGCGTGGATAAAAAGTTCGGTTTATTGGACACAGTAGTATGCGTGTCCATAGTGTGCGTTTTATATACACGCCAGTTCTATTTATTATTGGGTACATGAAATGGGCTGTAACTGCGACAGCACTGGTCCAGCTCTGTTGAGGGTCGTTTTCTTGTCCATCCCAACAGTCATTAATTGACTTTCAAAAAATAAATAAAAAAGCTTCTACCCGAATTTTAACGCATGGTCTCGGCGCGAAGGAGGTAGGTAACAAGGAGAATCAATCCACCAAGCTTCAAATCTATAGTTGTTTAAGTTTAGTTACAATAACCTATTTATGCTATTTCATATGGACCAAAGGATAGTTACAATCTATAGATGAATCATTTGATGCTCCGTAAGTCACAAAGAAAAAATTCTTCCTCATCCTCCTCATGCTTTGCAACTCATTCATCCCTTTTACCCCAAACATATATTTCCATTTCCTTATCCTTTACTACTCTTTCACCACTTTAATCCCAAACACTAGCACTAATGCTTGAACTTGGTTTTGTTGTTGTTTCTTGTTTGCTGCATGAATCCATTAATATATTTTTGTGCTTGTGCAAGTGTTTTAATGGATTCAACAACAAACAACAATACAACAACAAAAACTAGTCCAAGATGTTCTTCCAAGTTAACCTGCATCTGAATGTCTATAAATAACACATCTGATAGACTTGCCTTCTATGAATGCATAAAACCAAACGGTTAACCTAACAATGCACCTCTTAATTGGAGTAAAAGCTAATGAATTAAGCGACTAGAATTAGGCTTTAGAAATAGGGTACATTTAGCAGAGTAATGGCGGCATTGAAGAGGGTGTACATGGAATTGAAAAGGCGTTAATAGCCAAGAGACATACACTTGACCAATATCCATAAAAGACCATTTATGGCTAAGCTACTACCATTAATTAAACAAGCCATGGGGATAAACATATTATTATACCAAAAGAAGAAATCATAGAAATAGAGATTAAGAAAACAGATAATGGCAGAGAATTCTATTAGTTCAGCAAATGGAAATCACACCGAGCCACCACCCGATTTAGAAGCAATGGTACATGCAAAGTTGACATTTTAGACTTTATCAAGCTCTGAGATTGAAAGGTTGATTCCTTTCCTGAATCAGGAGAAGATAAGGAAGAAAGAGCAAGAGGAGTGAGAAGAATTTGAAATATTAAGGGTTGAAAATAATGAGGATTTTCAGTTGTGGATGAGAAATTTGGATGCCAAAGATGCACGTCGACACAGGAAGAAGCTTCAACGACGAGGAGAGTGGAAGTGTTCATGGGGGAAAACTCGCAGTACGACAGAAACTGATAGTGAAGATGAAGAAAAGAACTATGAAGGAGGAGAAGATGAGGAGTGCAGTGATGATTCAATGAAGAGAGATGAGAGAGCAAAAGAAGTAGAGAAAAAGAAGAGGAAGAGGCAAGAGTTTGAAGATGTGATGTACAAGTGCTATCTCACCGAAAAGAAGAACAACCCTCGTAAGTTTTCTCAAACCATGTCGGAACCCCTGAATGTGGATTCTGATGGAGAAGAGATTCCTTGGTTAAACCTCGATGGAGAGCCTGTGTTTTTCGGTGAGATAGTAGTTTGCAGTGAAGCAGAAGATGAGGAAGAAGAAAACGAATATGATGATCTCCAGGGTCCCTACACATCTTCAGACGATGATGATGGTACTGGTGCCTACTATGAAGATGATGAGTTAAACTAATCAGCAACAGTGATGGTGATTCTCGGTGATTGCCTTATATTTTCAAATCCCTTAGAACTAGAGTAATGTGATATTTTGATTAGTATTTCCCTTGTGCATCTTTGTGAAAACTTTTGGGGATATTGATGGTACTTTATGTTGCTAAAAAAGTGTATGGATAATGGGGTTTCAATTTCAGATATTTGGTGGTAGTTTTTTTGTTTTGTTTGATAGATGGTGTTGATGAAGAAGATGCTAGGGGAATTTTGGGGTTCAGTTTGCAACAGGTGCATTGTTTGGATAACAGCTGAGAGAGTTGTAGTGGTTATGATTGGGTAAACTTTTTATGTCAGGTAGATTAGTAATGTTGCATCTTTGAATTTTGATTGTAAAAAGAAAGTTGTAATGGAACTGGTAGCCTGTGGGTGTTTAGAAGTCGTATTCTGTTTGCTTTGTCCTTCTTTATATGTAATTAAACTAGTTGTGTTCTTCCAGTTGTTTGAATTTTCAGTAGTATTAAACTTGTGATGGATGTATGTTTGAAGGGTTTGAACATAATGTGTCGGTTTTTTTTTGCTCTTTTGATTTCAGTAATAATGGATTGAATAACAAGCAATGTTCTTGGTGAATGATTCTAAAATTCCAATGATTGTTAAGTAGAAATGGGTAGGAATGACTAAATTAATTAATCAATAGGGTATATAAAATGTTGTTTAAGATGGTAGAAACTAGGGTATTACTCCATTTTATAAAATGTTGTTGGAGTAAGATTAATTCAAAGACTATTTTAGGCCCAATTCCAAAAAAAAATCTATGTGCAAGCCTAGTACTATTACTACTAATCCTAGCATGACAGAATATTAATTCAACAATCAGTATAGCCAAATCCAAACTCATCCAACATTACTAAAACCCATCTGCATACAAAACCCCACCATGATTTAAGAATCAATTTTTTTCAACAATCCATACATTCATTCTCTAGTTAACAGAAAGATCCAAACTGCTAACTTAAATTTGAACCAAATTCAGTAACATGATGATCATCATTACCAAAATAGTATGACCCAAAACCAAAAACAAATGCTAAGAGAATATAATTTACACTAACCAGTTCCTTAAACAAAAACCAAAAAACGTTCCAACCTAATCATTCATCTATTAGCAAACACAAACAACTACATTCTATCACCTGGCTTGTCGCTTAGTCCTTGGAAATGGTTGCTCAGATGCAGTCGTTTGAGAAGCAGGGACTCTATTTGTGCTGGTGCTTTCCTTGTAGTTCTACCCTTAATGTCGTCCCGATAGTAATCATCCCTGGATGTCCTTTGCAGGTCAAGTTTATCTACCTTTGGCAATTTATACTCATTCCAACAAATAACTGCCGTACTGAATTCCTCGTCGACTTCATCACCAACATATTTCCAGATTTTGGTAGGTGCACCTAACACATAGACTTTTTTTTTCCTCCTCTCAATAGACTTTTTTTGGGTAGGTGCACGTAACCCTTAATTGACTTATTTTTTATTTTCCTGGTCTGGCACATAAAATACCTGCTTAGCTTGGGAGGCTACAACGAAAGGATCATCCTGGAGTCCCAACTTATCAAGATCAACCAAAATGTAGCCAAGTTTGTCTTTTGAGACCCATTTACACCTGAAAAGTGGCACTTTCAGCGAATGATATGTCAGCACCCATATCTATTGTAAAACACCATAATAATCCCACCAGATGAAGGCTAATCCCCGCTTTTCTAATGTGCGGGTCAGTTTCCTCTACGTAAGCCCAACTATTCTGGTTAACAGAACCATCATGAGATTTTGTGCGAAACAGGTATCCATTGATGTGATATACTTCATATGTATCCACTTGTGCATTCGGTGGGATTGATAGCCACCTTAAGTCCTGATTGAAGTTTTCCCTAGAGTCCTCCCACTCACTCTCAACCTGAAATACATTATAAGGATTAGACTCCGTCTCAACACAAAAGTTACATATCAAGAATGACATTTTGTGCAGACTCTTACCACTTTTTGTAACCATTTGGCGAACTCTTCACGATATTTTTGATCTAGCTGTCTATAACTCATACCAAGATATTTATCCTTCAAAATATTCTGGTGTCGGCTGGACAGTGCAAGATATTTATCCTTCAAAATATTCTGGTGTCCGTTGCAGATGCTCTTAGGCAACCAAAAATTAGTCCAAATATTAGTAGTCTTTCCATTGTTAATCTGACAAATACTATTAGACTTAATAACATCCAGACCTTTTTTTAATGCCAGACCAAATCCAAGAGATTTTATGCCTTCTTGTTTTCCTTAGAGGGTTATGATTTCTAAAATATTTGTGTTTTAAAATTCTAGCCCACAATTGATCCTGATTATGGATTAACCTCCAAGCCAACTTGGTGATTAAAGCAAGATTATGCTTATGGGGAATTCTAATTCCCAAACCACCTTGATGAATATCCTTAGTGATATTAGGCCACGCTTTAGGGTAATAACATTTCTTTTTATTCTTTTTTTGCCACAACAAATCCCTTTGAATTTTATCAAGGTTATTAAGAGTTTTTTTTGGTAAAGAAAGGCATTGCATTTGGTGATTAGGATAAGCACTAAGAACATTTTTAATTAAAACAATGCAACCTGCTTGATTAAACATCTTCCCTATCCATCCTTGAAGAACGGTGTAATATTTGTTAAGAAGAGGTTCAAAACTGTTAACTTTATTTCTATCAAAGTGTTGATGGTGGATTTTCATTTAAGGATAAAATTGTAAAACATAAAATATTATGCGCCAACATCTTGTAAAAGATAAGGCCATTTATGAGTGATGGATACTCCTTCACTTTATTAATTCACTTAGGATGGAGCATGTGGCAACAATCCCAATCTTTGAAGAAAATACGAAATTCATCCAGGTTGGAGCATGCATCAACAATCCCATATACCCTGTGAATTTCCAGCATTATTAATTATTGCGCAACCAGCCTTGTATTTCCTGTACTCATTATCAGTGCAGCATGACGACTGAGTGTTGCTCTCAGCATAGCAACACGAATCTCCAAGCATTATAGTGAAAGCATGTACGAAATACCCGTACATGATGAACTCTCGGTGTGTTATACTAGCCCGATTGAGCATCCGGACTGACCGTATCAGTCTGGATATGATCACACCATCTAACTCCACCAGCATGATTGGATGGCCCAGATCGATTACATAACCCCCAAGCAGGTATGGAATATCTGCCGAACCAACGCGGATCCATCATGGTCGGCCTCCCCTTGGCCTAGCTTGCAAAAACGTCCAAACCATAACAGTATGGATGGAAAACCCTAAATTAGGGTTTGCGGCAAATTACATGTGTCGCAAAACAATCTCAACCATCCATCTTCGAAGGAATAAATGGAGGGTGCAGATATAGATTCAAAGGGCATGGATTATGTCAACAAAATCACTGTGGGCCAACCTACATACATGACCAATCGGTCAGGACCAACCATGGTTAGTCATTCCAAATCGTGCACCTGAATGGAGAATGACGCACGACCTTGAATCCCAAAATTAGGGTTTTGAATCACGAGCGTCCATTTTCTCCGGCACGAATGGAGGGTCCAAGATCAGATCAAAGCATGTCCGGTCATACCAACATGACCACCGTGGACCCGTCTGTCCCTTTACCTGATCAGCCAAGTCCAAACTTGGAAATATGCCTTGGTTCGCGCGCCTCCAACATGCATGGTCGCTCCTTCCAAACTGCAAACTAATCTCAACTGCTCGATTTCTCCGGACGAATTGAGTGGCTTAAATCATGTTTTCATGGGACGGTAAGGCATAGGCGTGAACATCAGCCTGCCATCTACATGCTGGAGCCAGCGGCCAAGACCGACCAAGCCTGGTCATCTTGGAACGCCCGCCCGAAGCTGGTACGATATGCAGCTTTTGCGGCACTAATTTTCTATCGCAATTCGATCTTGACCACTCAACTTCGCCGGACGAATTGAGTGGCCCAGATCACGTTTCCGTGGGGCAATCAGGTATAGGCGCCTACACCGTCGTGCCATCTACACACATGTATGATCGGCCATCCTAAAATAATGTCATAAGCTTGGATTCGATCATGGAGAAGAGTGGTGCCTGCGCACCTCCTTCAAAACCCTAATCTCACCAAGTGTCGCAGATGAGTGTCTCAAAGATCATCTCATCCGTCCAACTTCACCAGCTTGGTTATATATCCCTGGTCAGGAGTTAATTGGTCAGTGTGGAGTCATGGTGATCGTCATCCACCACTCTCCACACCATGTGGTCGGACAAGGGAGGACTTGCTTGCGCAACCTCCAAACCATCACATGAAGTCAGCTCAAACAGCGATGCTTCATACATGCTGAATATACTCGACGCAGTACTTTCATAGTATACAAACGATACTTCACAAGTATCAACTTCCAGAATAACGCAGTTATTCAATCTAGCACAACATGCTACTTTCTGTGGGTCCCACGATCCACACGTTCAAGACATCAATCATGTCACAAACTGGGGGATACATACTGGGGTATTGGTCTAGCGGTTTACAGCGTGCAGCGCACAACGCACCATCACAAGAACATGTCAGGAAGATATGGAAGATTAGTGATGATGGGAGAAGTGGCCAAGTCTGGTCGTGTGACACCAACACACTACTCCACTAATCCATCACTCCACTTTTTCCACTTCCCACGAGATACGAAGGTTAGGCTAAAAGACTTGTATAAATAGGTTCTCCGCCCTATTTTTCAACAACAAAAAACAGAACAAGTCCAAACAACAGAGGTAAGTGTTGATACAATCGTATTCAAACACCGGAACTGATATCTTACATCCTGCAAGCCTGTTTAGCTTTATGATACAAGTCCTGTATAGCCAACACCTTCACATTATCAACACCTTCTTCGCTTCCCTCCCTAAGATCAACCCCATATCCTTCACTTTTGTGACCGAAACAAGTCTGGAACGACCATTTCTTGGTTTAGGCCAGACTTGCACAGATTGATCTCTCGAATATACAAGCACTCACCGCGCAGTGAATTTGTTTAAGGTTTAGATTCATTCCTCATCCACACCCCAAATTACCAAAATTAGCAGGAATAGTTTTCACCCATAAACAATTGGCGACCACAGTGGGAGGTTAATCTCTCAGTTACAAAAAATTGAATTATCAATTTTTCGGTTTTCATCTCGCGATGTACCCTCACTAGGAAAACACAAGCGGTTCAGATACCATGGGAAGCATAGCTAGAATGCTGGAGGATGTCTTTGAAAATCAAGCTGGTATAACTAGAAGACATAGTGAAACGTTCCTACTTTTGAATGATATAACATCACAATTACAAGAAGGGTCAACAGACATCTACTCAGACAGTGTGAGAAGCGTTGGACCCTTAGCTAGGGGTCACACCTTTACCTATGGAGAAGCGAAAAGGGCGCATAATCACAGGAGACTCAGGAAGGATGAATAACATGGTCCAGCCGACAATGAAGACTCGAGGAAACTCCACAGAGGAAATGACTCATCCGGAGCACTACAACGTCTGCCGGATAAAGAAAGGGAGCATGCAGCCTACGGTGTCCTGCTAGAAGGTTTATATCTCAAGGCTCTTGTCGAATACCGGAAAACTGTCCAATCCGTATCGAACTTTCAACCAAGCGAATAAATGCTTGAGGAAGGAGAGATCAATCAAATATGTGAATACGGAGGATGGGAGCGTTCAATTCGATCACTCAGCAGTGATATTACGACACCTTCCACATCCCATTACCCAGGTAAGCGATCCGCGGATATGATGACACTCACGAACTTTCCGACTTCATCTCCTAAACGTTCTCCACATCAAAGCCACAAAGAGACTTTGCAATGCCCACTGATCAGGAAAATCTAGACTCAAAGTACCTGCACTTTCCTTTCCCGATGAAGAAGCTTCTGGAGTTACTGGAGGCATGGGTGCAAAACAGAGAAGTGGAGCTACCTCAAGTATGGCGTCCAAACAATGATCAAGAAGTAATGGACCCGATGTACTGTCATTTCCACCGGTTCCTTCACCACCCCACCAACGAATGCAACGCTTTGAAGCGCATTGTTTAGGAGAAACTTGGTTCAGAGGGATAGCTTTCCTTCTCTGAGGAATCAATGCGGATGACTTCCTTGGAGGGGCTACTTCGGTTTTACACAAGCGAAGTATCGAAAGCAAGTAAGTTATATCCAACAATATTACGAAAAAGATAGTTTTAGAATTCACTGGGGACTGAGCATCCCGCACGTGGCAGAAAGAGGCTCAATAACCAAACGCCATGTTTGTTTCTTTTCATACTTCCCTTTTATGCGACATTTGCAATTTCATATGGTATGTGCAATCATTCACGACCAAGATGCAAATTCCATTTAAAATAAACCCTTTTAGAAAAAGTCGATTCACAAAACTATCTCAAAATAAACCAACTAAATTACTCATTAATTCAAAAACCGAAGTCAAATTGTGAAAGGAAATCCTCACTATCACTCAAAAAGAAGAACATCTAAAAGAAAAGACAAATAAGTTGCGGAACCCTTCAAGGAAAGTCCTTCAACATCAACTCATCTTTTTGTGCAAGAGAGATTTTCATTTTCAGAAGTACAGCATGTTCCAGATTTAACTCGTTAAACAAACTTTCAACCTTCTCTTCTTGGCGAGTAACACAATCTGCAGAAGGGACTTCATCTTGTAGTTTCTGGAGCTCCTGAATCTCGGAGAATCCTTTGAAGAACCAAGGAGCATTGAAGTCATACTGCACAAACATATCTTGATGGCACTCCCAGTCTTCAATCATCTCCTCAGAAACTGTCCGACCGGTCATGACGCTCATCCCGTGGATAGAAACACTTTATTGATTAATTCCTACACTACACCCCTCACAAGAATCCACAATTATCAACACATATTTGAAGACTAAAAACAACACTTTATTGATTAATTCTCAGAAATGTTACAAGAAATTGAAGAAATCAAGAATACAACCACTCACAAGAATTTTCTCTCTCCTCAAAACTTTCTTCAAACTCTAAAACTGATCTCTCCCTTTTGAGTATACAAGTTCTCTTTATATAGAAAATTACATAGTGGATGACAGCTAAGTTATCCTTTAATTTCGGATCTGACTCGCGATACGCTCGCAGTAATTGTAATGTCTTCTTTCGCAGATACTCCAATCTTCGCAGCATCGTCATGTTCTTCCCGTGTTTTCGCTACCGTCATTCGTTACGTCATTCTTTGAGTTATTCTGCGACGCTCGCAGTGTGTTGTTAAAGAGATCGCAGAAATGTTGTTTATAAATTTCGCAAGAACACGGCAGTGGCGATAATCTGATCCTACAGAAATCTCAAGCCAATTATTACAATTGTACTCGTACGATAGAAACAACAAGATCAGATCACACAACTACAATAAAATTAGTATTGGTCTGGCTTCACAATCCCAATGAAGTCTTTAAGTCGTTAACCTGGTTTTAGAAGAACAAAACCAAAGGTTAAAGGAGAATCGACTCTAGCTTTAATAAACTAGTATCACACAAAATGTGTGGGGATTAGGTTTCCCAGTTTCTAGAGTTCTCCCTTATATAGTCTTTCAAATCAGGGTTTGCAATCAATGTTAGCTTACTAACAAAGCATTCAATATTCACCGTTAGATGAAAAGCTGATTAGATACAAGCTAATATCTCTCAACCATTAGATCAAAAACTTAGCTTGCCGTACACACATGTACTTTGACGTTTTGGGTTTGTGTAACCTTACCCAACCGTGTACAATGGTTGGTTCAATATTAGTCAACCAAATGGTTAGCCAAATGATAACTTTCATATCAACCATATTCTTCTTCACCATAACTAGTCAAAATGAACTAGTTAGAGAGTTTTTCAATTGTTATGAGATCTCATGTACTACACAAGACACAATTGAATCAAAAACGATGTGATTCACTCGAATCATTTCATGAACTATAAATCCACGGTTTGAAAAATCATTCCTTAGTAATTTAAGATAAGTTCACGAACAACGTTTTCAGACATAACCTCTTGAGTTCGCGGACTCAAGCTAACCGGTTGAAGTTAATAAACTACAGCAGAATTTCTCGGGATGAGAACTTCCGTCAGTTCGCGGACTGCACCTGAGCTTCAACTTCAGCAGATATTCTCGGGTTCGAGAACTCACGCCAGATCGCGGACTAGGTTCCCGGACTGAGTTCGCGAACTGAGTTGCTGCTCACGTTCTGGTTCCACTTGATCAACAAAGTTCGCAAACTTCGATTCAAGTATTAAGGACTTATACATATATGTGTTGCCACAACAATGTTTATATCCCACAATGGTTATATAGCATAAACTCTCATTTCAATCATTGAAACATTCTTAGAGGACGTTATATAGTTGTTATTCATAAACTATTTTTCGTCAGAGAGATTTCCAAAGTGATTGAGACATAACATGACTTTCACCACTAGGCAAATATGAACTTGGCTAAAGCGAAAGCTTTACCAACACCCATTTCGAGAAATAGATAAGCGAGATATACTCAGCTCGAAATGTCACATGTGCATATTCTTAGTCTATATAGTAAAACTACTTTTGTCTCAAGATAAGAGATAGAGTAGATAGACTTTTGAGTGATAGATAAGTTCAAGTCTCCACATCTCTTTTAGTCGATGAAGATCCACTGGTTCCTTGAGTAGTCCTTCGTCTTGTATGATGATCGCCATGGAGTTCTTTATCTCAATTACACTTTGTATCCTAGTCTGAGACCTTAGCTATAGTAGACTAGAAATCAAGACTTTATAATTTTGATCACTAAGATTAACAAACATGCTTGAGATAGCAACGCATGCGAGTTTAACCGAGCAGTGCTCTAACAATCTCCCCCTTTGTCAATTTTAGTGGAAAAACTATTAATACATATGGAATACAAAAATTATATAAATAAACTTTGTAGATCCTATTCCACATGCCTAATCTTCAACAACACTCGAAATCTTCGTCACTTCCAAGTAGTCCAATGATCCCAAAGGTTGTAAGTTTAGCATCATCGTTGTTGAAAATCCATAGCTATAACAATGATAAAAGCATTGGTTCTCAATCATTGTTATACAGTGTCATAGTATTATTACACAGCGTCAAAGTCCAATTGTATCACAACTTCAACAACAATACTATGGGGATACTTCACTCCCCCTTAGTCAATACTCCATCTCACATGGACACCACTCCCCCTTACATAATGATCCGAAAACCATATGTATTTGTAGTATGGACTACAATTAATTCTCCTCCTTTTTGTCAATAAAATTGGCAAAGGTACAAGAACGGGATCCTAATGAAATTTCCGTAAGAGACATTTCATGACCAAAGATAAATTTTCTATCATCTTATTTAGATGCAATTATAAAGCCGAGGCTAAATGCATTCATCAAGGAGTTAATAAAAATACAAGACAAACCCCTAAAAATTCCACAACCGCACTCCCCACAAAGATTTGGAAATTAAGCGCAAGTTCAAAAGAACTCTCCCCCATTAGATGTCATTCTCAATGGAACAACAAGAGCGACCTTAATTTCAAGAGAAAAGAAGGATTTCTTTAGACTCAATAAATTGCATACAAGTATGAGTTTGGAATCCAAAATAATCAATCATATTAACCAAAGAGAACCAAGATTAATTTGACTAAATATGCTCAACACAAGTAAACTTATGGAGACTTAATTCATCGATTAGATTATTCACAAGAGAACCCATAAATACTCTTACCGGATTACACAATTAAACTAATCATAAAGTGATCAATTCAATCGACCACACTCAGCATGAGAAAAATCTATGGAGTGCTAACTAAATAATCACACAAGATGATTTATTTAGTTCATTTGGGCTCAACATAAGAGATTATGTAACCCCGACTAAAATTATCATAGGAAATGACAACCTTAATCGTACATGTACTCAACATGAGATAACTCATGGAATACAAACTAAATAACCACACAAGTCGATTAAATAAGTAATTATTGCTCAACATTTTGCATCTTTATGGAACAACCAACCATGCCAATAAGAAATCTACTTAGTCATATCGTGCTCAACATAAGACACAAGATGGAACCTTCACGGTAATACATAATAATATGGAACAATTAAGCTCTATATCGTGGATTACAAAACAAGGACCTATTCTATTTTTCCATCACAAAGTGACATAATAGACTTTATCCTTGAATCGCAAAATATTTTAACCTATCTTATATTAACAATTGACAATATAGGATTAACTTTTGTGTTTTGCCAAAAGTCCTTTCATTCCTTTATCAATATTTGCATACCAATATGTGAACGACTTTACTTTCGACAAAATATGAGACAATCAAGTTCACGGACGTAAATACACATATCCCATCAAAATATTTCAATATATAAAACCACAAAGATTAATACTGCAACCATCATCTTCCAAAACAGTTTAAAATTAAAACCAATAAATCTAAAAACAAGAAGATAAATTCATTGGATATAGCTATGTGTAATCACAATCATGGATATTCCAAAACACTAGTTATTCTTCTAAATAAAACAGAAAACATAGAATATTTACTAGACATCAACCCATTACTCATCATCTTCATCGAATATACTCCAAGAAGCTTAAATTGTGTTCAACTCATCCTTGAGTTCGGGAAACTTAGTTGCAACCACCGATAATTGTTCTTGAACGCATTTAACCATTGAATTGACTTTACACACTCCCTTGTGAATTTTTTGAAGTAATCTCAAGGTGGTAGGGTCACACTCATTCAAAGATGCATCTCTTTGTCTTTTGCACACACTTTCCCTTATGCGCCTGAAGGTACAGGAACGAACCGGTTTGGGTACCCCAAGAGAGTTTCCAATTGAGTCAACACCACAATCATGGAAAATTTGACTAATCAAACAAGGATAGCCTAACATCTTGATGGGAGAAGTCATTGTAACCATTTGATGTATAATGAATCCACAAATATCAAGACTTTGAACACCCGATTCAAGAAAAAAGACTAATTCAGCAAACTCATGGCTCCACCAGGAATTCTCAATTGTGGAGGGATAAAGATTGGGAATACCAAGTTTTCCAAATGCCATTAATGCAATACTAAGATCATTAGTAGGAAACTTCCCTTGATTCCAAGATACCTTCTTACAACAAAGCCCCATAGATATTTCATCACATGAGGGACGTTCATCACTTGGTCTAGGGAGATGCACGTTTCCCAACGGTATGTTGGTAATCTTTGAGATTAACTCCCTATTAACAAGAAGCCTTTTTCTATTTACCATGGATTTGAATTCCATCTTATCAATATCAACATCATGGATGTTGGCATAGAAAACTCTTGTTAGAGAATCAAACCCTTGACCAAGACCATCAAAGATATTTCCAAGATTGAGTTTTTTGAAGCAAGTTAAATCTTCATCATGTCCACTTGAAATATTCAATTTCTTTTCAACAATAAAGCCTTTAGATGAAATCTTCTCAAAAATTCTAGCACTAGAATCATTCACAAACCTAATCATAAGGGAATTTTGGTCACAAGGAGAATCCATACTAGAAGAAATTGGATTTTTGAAATTCCTATTTGTGCCCTTAGAATTCATCACGAGGTCAAAGAAATTGAGAGGAACAAGAGGAATTTACTTACTTGGAGTGAATCTTCAACACCCTTTCTCTTAGTTTCTCCAAAAAGTCTTTGATGAAGATAACACACAAAAACCTAGAAGTTCACGTACGCGGACGGGTGAGAGGAAGAAGGGAGTATGCGAACTTCCTTTTAAATAGACCAAACATGGGCTTGGACCCGTTTGCGAACTTCAACCCACAAAGAACTAAAGGAGCCTTTGTTTAGACAATTGCATATCAAGAATTATGCATTATGCAACATGAAGGATGCACTAGAAAGCTTAAATTGAAACATGTACACGATTTAACCATTTCTTGCCCCATTTAAAGATATATACATATGGGGTAGTGCCATTCTTATTACCAAGAGGCATAATTTGCAGAGAAATTCTCATGCAATATTTTTGGTTGGTCAGCGTGAACAGTCCCCGTAACATAATGATAATAATCAGGGGAGTCTGAGCTTCCATTCTTTTGCTTGATATGCCTCAAATGAGGACTCTTCCATTCTCCAGGTTGTACAATATTATTTAAAGGTTTAATATGTACAGATCCCTTTTTAGAGTGATTCTTAGACTTAACAGAATTAAGTTTCTCTAAGGATCTAAACACGTCTTCGAACGCTTTGTAAAGATATTTATCATCTGATCAATTATGATAGTACTCCTCATAGAGATCGGTAGTTGTTCTTATGAGATTCCACATCATTGAGCGCCATGAATGTTTCTTAATCTCCCCTCCTTTTTATTTTTTTCTTTAGATTGACACATATTATCTATAACTTCCTTCTCAGATGAAATGAAATTATCATGAGAGATCAGAGGTTTTTACCATAATAGATCTTGATCAATCTTTAAGAATTTCTAGTGTGCGTTACAGATGCCAAGAGAAAAATTTCCAAAGAAATTTCCCATGTGATAAATTTCAAGGATCGAACAAACACAAACTTATCAGGTTTAATGTGTTTGCCTGCTCTGATACCAATTTAAAAAGCGGGAGGGTCTAACAACCTCACCCAATATTTCGATTAGGAATCTGTATGGACAACTCCGAGTTGTTTTCTAGAGAATCGACAAGACTCAATCAATTAAAAATATCTCAAGGAGTTATTATCTCAATCTCTCGATTTTATTTACTCAAGCAAATATGATTCGCGAGTATAATCAAAGAGAGATAACTTGGATGGTACCAAAGACCAATATCCAAGTGTCAATCGATTTAAATCAACAACCAATAAGGGCGGATATTCTAATCGATTGAACAACGCATAACCTGTAATATTTCAATTATATAACAAAATATAATGCGGAATAGAAATAACACAGACACCAGAATTTTGTTAACGAGGAAACCGAAAATGCATAAAAACCCAGGGACCTAGTCCAGATTAAACATACAATGTATTAGGCCGCTACAGACACTAGCCTGCTCTAAATTAACTTCGGTCTGGACTGTAGTTGAACCCCAGCCAATCTCACACTGATCCAATGTACAATTATGCTCCTATGCATCTGATCCCAGCAAGATACTGCGCACTTGATTCCCTTATCTGATCTCACCCACAACCAAGACTTGCTACGACCCAAAGTCGAAGACTTTAATAAACAAATCTGTCTTACACAGAAAAGTCTACAGTTAATTGATAAATTAGTCTCCCACGAATAAACCTACAAGTTTTGTTCCGTATTTTTATAAATCAAGGTGAAGAGGAACCAATCGATAAAACCAGACTTATATTCCCGAAGAACAGCTCAGTTTTATCAATCACCTCACAATAAACTAAATCGACGCATCGAAGAAGATTATTGAGGAATCACAAACAATGAGACGAAGATGTTTGTGACTACTTTTATCTTGCCTATCGGAGATAAAAATCTCAAGCCAATTATTACAATTGTACTCGTACGACAGAAACAACAAGATCATATCATACAACTACAAGAAAAATAGTATCGGTCTGGCTTCACAATCCCAATGAAGTCTTTAAGTCATTAACCTGGTTTTAGAAGAACAAAACCAAAGGTTAAAGGAGAATCGACTCTAGCTTTAGCAAACTAGTATCACACAGAATGTGTGGGGATTAGGTTTCCCAGTTGCTAGATTTATCCCTTATATAGTCTTTAAAATCAGGGTTTGCAATCAATGTTAGCTTACTAACAAAGCATTCAATATTCACCGTTAGATGAAAACCTGATTAAATACAAGCTAATATCTCTCAACCGTTAGATCGAAAACTTATATTGCCATACAAACATGTAATTTGACGTTTTGGGTTTGTGTAACCGTACCCAAACGTGTACAATGGTTGGTTCAATAATAGTCAACCAAATGGTTAGCCAAATGATAACTTTCATATCAACCATATTCTTCTTCACCATATCTAGACCAACTGACTCAAATGAACTAGTTAGAGAGTTGTTCGATTGCTATGAGATCTCATGTACTACACAATACACAATTGAATCAAAAACTATGTGCTTCACTCGAATCATTTCATGAACTATAAAGCCACGGTTTGCAAAAGCATTCCTTAGTAATTTAAGATAAGTTCACGAACAACGTTTTCAGACATAACCTCTTGAGTTCGCGGACTCAAGGTAACCGGTTGAAGTTATTAAACTCCAGCATAATTTTTAGGGATGAGAACTTCCGTCAGTTCGCGGACTGCACCTGAGCTTCAACTTCTGCAGATATTCTCGGGTTCGAGAACTTACGCAAGTTCGCGGACTGAGTTTCTGCTCATGTTCTGGTTCCACTTGATCAACAAAGTTGGCAAACTTCGGTTCAAGTGTTAAGGACTTATACATATATGTGTTGCCACAACAATGTTTATATCCCACAATGGTTATATAGTATAAACTCTCATTTCAATTATTGAAACATTCTCAGAGGATGTTATATAGTTGTTATTCACAAACTATTTTTCGTCTGAGCGATTTCCAAAGTGATTGAAACATAACATGACTTTCGCCACTAGGCAAAGATGAACTTGGCTAAAGCGAAAACTTTACCAACACCTATTTCGAGAAATAGATAAGCGAGATATACTCAGCTCGAAATGTCACATGTGCATATTATTAGTCTATATAGTAAAACGACTTTTGTCTCAAGATAGGAGATAGAGTAGATATACTTTTGAGTGATAGATAACTTCAAGTCTCCACATACCTTTTAGTCGATGAAGATCCACTGGTTCCTTGAGTAGTCCTTCGTCTTGTATGATGATCGCCATGGAGTTCTTGAGCTCAACTAGACTTTATATCCTAGTCCGAGACCTTAGCTATAGTAGACTAGAAATAAAGACTTTATAGTTTTGATCACTAAGATTGACAAACTTGCTTGAAATAGCAACGAATGCGAGTTTGACCGAGCAGTGCTCTAACAACTTTGATCTTGTTTGACTGAGCCTTATATCAGAAGAGAAGGTTCTCAAGAATAAACAAACTAGGTGCAGTCAAAAATTCAACAACTGTTAGTAAATCAAATCAATAATCGAAAATTACAATAACAATGCAATTATCTAGCTTCCTCTCTGGATAAACGCCACCACCAGATATAACAAGAATGAAGTTTTCCAGGATATTAGGATAGTTTGCAAGAAATGTAAACTCAAGTATTTATAGACCAAGGTTGTTTGGACAACAAGGAAATTTCAAAACCAAAAATATTCTCAAGATAAGCAGTAAGTACCTAATTTCGGTTTTCCTAAACTAGTAACATTTTTCAGAGGATATGTTTTAATTGCTGGTAATTAAAACATAAAAATCATAATTAAATGCTTTTCAATATCTCAGTTTGGGATCACCTTGAGCATCAAGGAATATATTTGAACAATAAATGCAAGAATTATGTACATGTTCAAATGATATCGACATCTAGAAGTTTCTCAGCAAACTATAATTCCAAGCTTCACACAAAACATAAAGAGATATGTGAATAATGGAAATTCGGTTTTGCTCCATGGGCTCGGTTGTACCAAGCTCACAATGTAAGTTGTGATCGGTTATACCATGCTTGACAAATTAGGTTGTGACCCGTTGTTGATGGGAAAAATGATTTGATGGGTTTCAAGGAAGTGGGGAGACGACCGTGCAGATGGAGGCTCCTCAACCGATAAAACTGCCTAACCTAAAATTAATGCACTGCAGGGGAGTACTTTGAGTTCGAGAGGTCAATCTGTAGGACTCCAGCCTAAACCAAGACAATGACCGTTCCAGAGTCAATTTGGTCACAAAGAGGGAAGAGGGTTGATCTGTAGGAGGGAAGTTGAGAAGTGTGTGAGATCAATGATGATCAAGGATTGTGAATATGTTTAAGGTTTCTGCAAGTTTTATGTAAATTGTTGAGTTCGAATAAGTTTTGTTCGGTTAATTGAATTCTTGTGAGTGATTGCTCGGATCAGAATTCTTATTAGATGAACATAATCTATCTTGTTCAACCATGGATTCAGAGACTTATTTATATTGCTAGAACGTGGACATATTCACTAGTACAAAAATGGGCTTTAACCATGCCAAATATAAATTTCCCTGTCACTCCTTTCTGGTTTTGGCGTGTCTATAGGGTAGACTTCTACCCTATAGACATTCTATGTTCTGTGGGCGTGTTAATATAAGTGCTTTAAGCTACGCCATGACTAGTAGTGTGTCCAAATATCAACCGTTTAGTCACGTTAACTTTTAATTTTTGATTGGACGTGTTTATAGACCAATCTATGGCCATGTGAACCAGTTGTGGTGTGTCCATAAAAATAGTCACGCCACTTGAGGCGTGGTTAAAAAGTTAGTTTAAATAGTCATGCCGCTTAAGGCGTGGTTAAAAAGTTCGGTTTATTGGTCACGCTAGTATGCGTGTCCATAGTGGCCATTTAATAGCCACGCAGGTTTTGTTGTGTGGCTAAAAAGTTCGGTTTATTGGACATGCTAGTATGCGTGTCCATAGTGTGCGTTTATAGGTACGCCGGTTGTATTGCGTGGCTAAAAAGTTCGGTTTATTGGACACGCTAGTATGCATGTCCATAGTGGGAATTTAATAGCCACGCCGGTTTTGTTGCGTGGCTAAAAAGTTTGGTTTATTGGACACACTAGTATGCGTGTCCATAGTGTGCGTTTTATAGCCACGCTGGTTGTATTGCTGATAGGTGTGATAAACACCTAATTTTATATCTAGTATTTATGCTTTCTTTGCGAGTTTTCATGTAAATTATGTATCTTATGTGTGAGTTTGAGTCTATTAGGTGCTCTGGAGTCGCTCGGACGAAAAGAAGAATAAACCAGCCGTGTTGATCAAGAAGGGTCAAAAGCGTCATTTCATTGCAAGTACTATCTGAATGCCAGCCACGGTTAAAGGGAAACTCTCTCAGAGGAGTATTAAGAACACCCGACTGATGTTAAGGGGTGACTACATGTTATAGGGTATCCACTGGGGTATCCCTTATACAATGAGTGGGGTGGCTATTATGAGGGGTGTCTCAATCCAGCCCTAATGCATATACCCTAAAATCGAGAGGAGTCTGCCTCTCGTTCATCTGAAGAAGCAGCCATGGCTGCTGTTAAATCTGACCATGAAATTGAGAGAAAGAAAGATTCAGAGGCAAAATTGGTGATAAAAAGAGCATACTGGTTGCAGATTAAGAAGAGGAGTTGAAGGACTCGATGGAAGAAGTGTGCTGTTGTTATTGAATGGCAGATTGGTGTTCATCAGAGGAATTAGGGTTTGAAACTCTGAATTGAGTGATGCCGTGAAAGATAAGAGGTGATTAGAGTTCTTGTTTGATCAGGAAAAGTGGGTCATTTCGGATTTGAAGCTTCCAACGAGTAAGGGTTTTGGTTGAATCGAAGTCAGATATTTGTTGGTTCTGTGAATTATTGCCGGTGGATGGAGATTGATTGAGTAGAATTAGCTGGGAGGTGTTGTCACTAGTTACAAAGCTGAGTGAAACAAAGAACTACTGGTAAGTAAGCTGAGATGCAGAAATTATGTTGGGTGGTTGTTATTGAGTTACAGGGAAGAGCTGGTGTTTCTTGGTTCTGCTTCTATGGACTGGTGCACTGCACTGAGTATGATAGGACATTTTTATACAGTGGATGAATTATGGGTCAATGGAATTGGTTGGGACTGAGCCAAGGATGAACTGAGATTGAGAAAAATCAGTTCCCTGAACTAGAGAGAAGATGATGAATTTCAGAAGCAAGAATTCGTGGTAGCAGATAATGATAGCTACAATGGTGGAGCTTGAGCAGTGAATGTATGGAGCTGAGGGTGAAAGCAGATGGCAACTGTGACTTTGGCATGAATACAAATTGGTTTTTGTAGTATGTGCATGAATGATAGATGTATGCTTGTTAGGTTACAGGGATGGCTTGAACTCAGTGTTGCAGGTGCACAAGTATGGAATTGGAGATGTTGGTGTGGTTGCAGAGTGGTGTAGCTGTTGCAGGTGGTGACTGCAAGTAATGGTTTACCAGTTGGTGCAGCTGCAATGGAGAATGTTATGCAGAGATGGTGGAGGCTTGAGTTATTGTTGCTATAGTTGGATGTGCAAGGCATGATTTCCATTGGCAGGGACTCAGGTAAATGGCATGAAGAGCAGGGAATGAGATTGGATGATTTTGATTCAGGTGGACAAGGTTTTGGTAATAGGCTAAGTTGCAGCAGAGAAGTGCTGGTGGATATGCAAGTGGATGAAATTACAGGTAAGGTTGAAGTGTTGTTGCTGGTGCGTGTTTGCAATGAGTATAAGTTGGAATTTTTTGATAAATTGGATGAGAACTGGAATGGATGAAGCTGTAGAAAGATTCAGGGAAGATCTTGTGCTACTGATGCCATTGGATTATGTCGAGTATGAGATGAATTAAGTGTTGCTTCTGTGAGTTGGGGTTCAGTTGGTGATAATGGAATTGATTGCAGGTCAGTGAAGTGATGGTATGCTATGGGAGTGTTCAAGTTGTGCTGGATGTTGCCAAGAAGTTCAAGTCCTGCGAGTCGAGTTACAACAGATGGAGATTAAAAAGGTATTTGGAGTTGTAAATGGCAATGATAGAATTACAGGGAGAATTGTTATAGATGCTGCTGTTTCAGGAGGTGCAGGATTGACTGAGAAGTAAATAGAGATGCCTGTGAAGTTGGAACAGTTGGGAATGGTATAGGCAGGTGGTGTTGTGCGAGTTAATGGAATTGAATTCATTGGAGAAGCAAATGGTAGTTACGCTATTTGCAGGGTATGAAAGTGCAGTGTTGGTACTGTTTCCTTGAACTGAGAATGGTGTTACAGGCTAGACGCAGGGAAGGTTGATGCTATAGTTAAGATGGTGCAAGACTACAGGTGGTGATTTTACTGAGTTTGGGTTCTGGCGCAACTGAATTGCAGGTGATCTCGCAGTGGTGCTGGTGATTGAGGGAGGTAATGTGAGTTGTTGGTAATATGTCATGGAAATGAGGAGAATGTGTGGAATGAGAATGCTTGTGGTTGAACTCTTGAGGTTGGGAAGTATTGAGATGGTTTGAGAGAAGTGTTGGAGTTGGACATGGCCTGGTAAATGATTTATCAAACTCATTTGGATTGTTGCTTTTTGATAGTATAGAATGAAGTATGGAGTTGATACTGTGGTTACAAGGGTCATGAGAGTTGTGAACTGAGACTGGAGGATGGTGCAGCTACAGGTAGTAATAGAATTATTAAAGCTGAGAAGATGAAATGGTGGACTGAGTAGGTGGAGTTGCATTGAGTTGCTGGTGGTGGTCGCTACAGATGTATCTGCAGCTGATAGTTGCCGAGGCATTCATGTGAAAGATTTGCAGCTGTTAATCGGGTTTGCTTTGAAAGCAATAGATTCGAGGAACCTGAGATTGGGACGGATGCAATGGAGCATATGCAATAGTCAGGTGCTTTGCTGCTGTTGAGGCAGTGGTGTTGCAGTTGAGTCATGAATTGCAGGTGGTTTGAGAAATGGATACTGGTGGTTGCTGCAAGGGAGTGATATGCAACTGCATTGCAGAGAGGTATGGCCTGAGGCAGTTAGAAGTGATAGAATTCCAGAACTACAGAAACAGTGCGAAAAGTGAGCATAAATGGCGAGACGGTGAGCATAGGCCTAGTTGCCGGATTTCAGAACTTGAAGCATGGATCACAATATTTCAGTGAATCATGAAGGGGGTATGAGTAATGGAAGAGTTGGAGGTCAGATATGGGAGCTACGAGTCGCGCTTTTGGGTGCGTTTTCGCAAGAACAAGGAATTGGTTTAGGTGGTATTTTGTGAATGTTTGAATTGCAGAGAAATGGAGTTGAGATTCTGGGAGTGTGCACTTGCCTGGTGACGTCTTCCAATGCTTCAAGAGATCGGAGAAAGGTTTTCGGCGCTGATGACCGGATTCCGGCGATGATGTCAGCAATTCCGGTGACCAGTTTTGGACCCAAAATTCCAGAGACATATTTCTCACACATGGGCTTGGGGACTAATAGATGGACGTGGACTTGAAGATTTTGAATGCTAGACCTAATTTTGGAACAAGAAGAGCCATAAAAGAGAAGTCTTTTCTCAAAATCTTTAGATCTTATATCTTATATCTTCTACTACTTTTTTCTAGGGTTTACAACATGATAGAGTCTATTTTTCTTCTTGTGATGAACTCCTTGAATATGAGTACCTAATTATCTTTTGGTTATGGATTAGTTGGATTTCACATAATATGATTCTTTGATTCAATATATTAGTTTTGTCTCATATTTATCGTTTACAATTCTCTGAAAATATAGTTATATGATTTGATTGAGTGTTTTGTCAAGATGCATATTGGTAGAACTTCTAATCACATCTATTGCTAGTTTAGGGTTTATTATACGTAAAAGTGATATTCCTTGAATACAAGTAGCATAAATATGATTATGGTTTGTAGTGATATATTCTTATGGTCATATGTGAATTGTGACCTTTGTTAAATTGAATTAGTGCGCTTTCCATATTCAATTGCTTTGATTAGCCTGATTTCATAGAACTTAATGCATCTAGGGAATTAAACTTGATTAGTGCTTTTACACGTTAGGTTGTTCTTTTAGATAGAACTCATACTCGCATCTTTTAATGTGTTTGTTGATGACAAAAGGAGATTAGCGGGATATTCTTGCGATCAAGATATTCTAGGGCTTTTGATAAAAGTTGAGATTAAATATCAATTCTACTTATTGTTTTGAAAGCATGTTAGTGAATAAAGATGAGTCCTTAACCAATATCTTTTCTATTTGATTTGTTTGATTATTTCTTTACTTGCTTTTATTTTATTTTAGTATATAAAAATCAGAAAAATACCCGGTATTTTATATAAGGAACCGAAAATATATTGACAACCTAGTCCTCTCTGTGGGATCGATCCTTTCTTGCCCTTGCTATATTTATATTTTGAGTAGTAAGAATGTGTAAATTATTTTTGACGCATACGACAGCGATCAATTGCGTGGATAAAAAGTTCGGTTTATAGGACACGCTAGTATGCGTGTCCATAGTGTGCGTTTTATAGACACGCCAGTTCTATTTATTACTAGGTACATGAAATGGGCTGTAACTGCGACAACACTGGTCCAGCTCTGTTGAGGGCCGTTTTCTTCTCCATCCCAACAGTCATTAATTGACTTTCAAAAAATAAATAAAAAACCTTCTACCCGAATTCGAACGCATGGTCTCGGCGGGAAGGAGGTAGGTAACAAGACGAATCAATCCACCAAGATGCAAATCTATAGTTGTTTAAGTTTAGTTACAATAACCTTGTTTATGGGTGAAAACTATTCCTGCTAAGTTTGGTAATTTGGGGGGTGGATGAGGAATGAATTTAAACCTAAAACAAATGCACTGCGCGGTGAGTGCTTGTAGATTCGAGAGATCAATCTGTGCAAGTCCGGCCTAAACCAAAAAATGGCCGTTCCAGACTTGTTTCGGTCACAAAGTGAAGGAGATGGGGTTGATCTTAGGGAGGGAAGCGAAGAAGGTGTTGAGAATGTGAAAGTGTTGGCTATGCAAGACTTGTATCAAAAAGCTGAACTGGCTTGCAGGATGTAAGCTATCAGTTCTGGTGTTTGAATACAATTGTATCAATACTTGCTTCTGTTGTCTGGGCTTGTGTTGTTGTTGAAAATAGGGCGGAGAACCTATTTATACAAGTCCTTTAGCCTAACCTTCGTATCTCGTGGGAAGTGGAGAAAGTGGAGTGATGGAGTAGTGTGTTGGTGTCACACGACCAGGCTTTCCCACTTCTCCCATCATCACTAACCGTCCATGACTTCCTGACACGTTCTTGTGATGGCGCGTTGTGCGCTGCATGCTATAAACCGCCAGACCAATACCCGAGTATGTATCCCCCAGTTTGTGACATGATTGATGTCTCGAATGTTTTTGGAAAACATGTTGCATGTTGTTGTGTCTTGGAAAGTCAGGCTCGGGAAACTTTCTATCTTGGTGACCTTCGACGGTCGAGATTTTGCATCTTGAGAGGAGGGGCAACTGTTGATTGTTGCACTAGAAACCCTAATTAGCGCCCCTTACTAGAATCGTTGTAGCATTCTATTACGGACTCGGATTTTGATGGTCCGCCCCTCCATTCCATACGGAAAAGAATTTCCTATCTCCGAACGCGGGAATATTTAGGTTTTAACCTCGTTCGGGAGGAGAAAACAGCCCGAAAGAAAAACCCAGGAAGGAAATTGATACTTGTGAAGTATCGTGTGTATACTATGCAGGTACTGCATTGAGTATATCCAGCATGGTTTGGAAGTTGCGCATGCAAACCCTTCCTTGACCGACCACATGGTGTGGTAGAGTGGTGGATGGTGATCACCATGACTCCGCACTGACTAGTTAACTCCTGACCAGGGCTATATAACCGAGCTGGTGAAGTTGGACGGATGAGATGATCTTTAAGACACTCATCTGCGACACTTGGTGGAATTAGGGTTTCGAAGGAGGTGCGCAAGCACTACTCTTCACCCTGACCGAAACCAGACTCAGGGAACTATCCTGGACTGGCCGATCATACATGTGTGTAGATGGCGTGACGGTGTAGGCGCTTATACCTACCATCACATAAAAACGTGGTCCGGGCCACCTAATTCGTTCGGCGAAGTTGAGTGGTCGAGATCGAATTGAAACAGAAGATTAGTGCCGCAAAATCCGTATCCCATACCAACTTCGGGCGGGCGTTCCAAAACGACCAGGCTTGGTCGGTCTTGGTCGACTGCTCCAACGTGTAGGTGGTAGGCTGGTGTTCACGCCTATGTCTTACCGTCCCATGAAAACGCGATCTAAGCCACCCAATTCGTCCGGAGAAATCGAGTGGTTGAGATTAATTTGCAACTTGGGAGGTGCGACCACGCATGTTGGAGCGGACGATTTGGGGATAGCCAGGCATGGTATGCCTTGGACGATTAGGTGAGGGGATAGACGGGTCCACGGTGGTCATGTTGACATGACCAGAGCTTCTTTGATCTAATCTCGGACCCTCCATTCGTGCCGGAGAAGATGAACGCTCGTGATTCAAAACCCTAATTTTTGGGTTTCAAAGCCGTGCGTCATGCTCCATTCAGGCACACGATTTGGAATGACCAACCATGGTTGGTCCTGACCGATTGGTCAGGTATGTAGGCGGTCCTGCGGCGATTGTATTGACATACTCCATGCCATTTGAATCTACATCTGCACCCTCCATCTATACCTGCGAAGATGGATGGTTGAGGCTGTTTTGCGACACATGTAATGTGCCGCAAACCCTAATTTAGGGTTTTCCATCCATACTGCTATGGTTTGGACATTTTTGCAAGCTAGGCCAAGGGAGGCCGACCATGCGGGTTCCGCGTTGGTTCGGAAGATATTCCATACCTGCTTGGGGGTGATGGAATCGATCTGGGCCATCTAATCAGTCTGATGGAGTTGGATGGTCGTGATCATATCCAGACTGATACAGTCAGTTTGGACGCTCAATCGGGCTAGTATAACACACCGAGAGGGGATTAATCGGGCTAGTATAACACACCGAGAGTTCAGCCTGTACGGGTATTTCGTACATGGTTTCATTATAATGCTTGAAGGTTCGTGTTGCTACGCTAAGAGCAACACTCAGTCGTCATGCCGCACTGATAATGAGTACAGGAAATACAAGGCTATTGCACATTAATCAATAATGCTGGAAATTCACACGGTATATGGGATTGTTGCTACATGCTCCAACCTGGATGAATTTCGTGTATTTTATTCACAGAATAATATTGTTGCCACATGCTCCATCCTAAGTGAATTAATAAAGTGAAGGAGTATCCATCACTCATTAATGGCCTTATCTTTTACAAGATGTTGGCGCACAATTTTTTGGCTTTTACAATCTTAGCCTTAAATGAAAATCCACCATCAACATTAAGTCCCCTGCCTAGCACATAATGGTTACACTATTGTGGGGTAGGCATGAGATGGTGACAGTTAAAGATAAAACTAACGAGACAAAGTTAAATGTTACCAGGAGAGACGGGTCGTCTTGTCCTTCGAGCATATCACGTTCAAGAGACGTCCAGGCGAGCGTTCCCCTAGCATGATGTCGGTCTTTCCTACTTTGATGGACTGTTACGTCTATTTCGTTCGTGGGGCTGCTGCGCCTGCTTGATCGAACGTGGGCTTGATGTGCAGCTTCGGTTAAACATGGGTCCACTGCATGCCTACTTTGGGTGAACGTGGGACTCATCATGTGCCTGCTTCGGTTAAACGTGGGACTCATCATGAGCCTGCTTTGGTTAAACGTGGGTCCACTGCGTGCCACATGCCTGCTTTGTTTGGGGCCGGCTGTGCCTGATTCGACCAATATGGGGATGATTGTGCATGATCAAGTGGGACCTATGCATGTCTGCTTTGCTTGAGGCCGGCTGTGCCTGCTTCGACCAATATGGGGCTGGTATTAAGTGGGACCCGCTGCATACCTGATTGAATGTTGACCCTGTGTTTCAAATGAAAACCGGCCTTGCTGCGTGCGCCTACTTTATTCGAATACCATTCTTGTGACTTTGATCAATACCAGATTTGAAACTTGAGCAATACCGGACTTGTGACTTGATCAACTCCGGACTTGAAACTGGAGCAATACCGGACTTGTGATTTGATCAACTCCGGACTTGAAACTGGAGCAATACCGGACTTGTGACTTGATCAACTCCGGACTTGAAACTGGAGCAATACCGGACTTGTGACTTGATCAACTCCGAACTTGAAACTGGAGAAATACCGGACTTGTGACTTGATCAACTCCCGACTTGAAACTGGAGCAATACCGGACTTGTGACTTGATCAATACCAGACTTGTGTACTCCAATGTAAATGTGTGACTACACATCTCACACGCTTTTATACAACTACTGACTCCTGTCTTTTATTGTGGAATAAAGAAAATAACTCCTTTTGATATGTCTTCTGGGGATAATGCTGGTGCCAAGTCAGGAGGTGTTTACAGATTCAAATATATGTTGAAAATTGATGACGGGTTGTTCACCGCGCCCCTTCAACTATATGAAAATATTTGTTCCACAAGATAACCCTTCTCCTATCGACTTCAAGGTTCTATTGCTCCGCTGGACTCTCATGAAGGATGGATGAGACGTATATTGAGCAATGAGTACATCAAAGATAACTTGACCAGAGCGCAGATTATTGATGTATCTTGAGTGTTGAAACGGCTCGAGAGGATGTTAAAGTAGATTATGGTGCGAACGTTGAGGTGGATACTAGAGAGAGTGTTGAAGTAGGATTCTGAAGCGAACGTGGGTCCCTGAGAGAGCGTTGAGGCGGCTCGTGAATAGACCATTGAAGCAGCTTCTGCTGGAGGGAGCGTTAAAGTGGATTCCTCTTCAGTTCGATTTACCCTTGCGAATTCCATGCTTCTTGACTGACCATCTCTCTTGTGTTGAAGAAGTCCTTGATTGACGGTGAAGGAACTTCATGCTGAGCCTCAATCCCCAAGCGTGGTTTACATGGTTTGTTCGTAATGGTTGTTGTCGAGCAAGGAATATCTTGGACGTTGTTTCATTATTGTGGGAGTCGTACATGTGGTACTGGAGTTGGAGTTGGCGGACGCGCATGATGTTGTATCTCGGTAGTTTTCCTCTTGCTGCTTCAGGGAACTGCTTACAGAAGGCTGAAGGTTGTATCGCATGTTGGTGAGATATATGCCCCTACGAACATTATGAGGCTCTTCATTACCGGCAGGCCTGGTTATTTCTATCAGGGCATATGTCATTGTAGATGAGCGTTTAACAACTCAAGAGGATGCGCAGATTCTCCAACATAGCATGATAGACATGTACCACTGTCTGATAAAGTGACTCGCCCATATCTTGTTCGATATGACGCATGTATATCGTTATCTTCTCGAGGCTTCTCCCTTGAGGTATCGGCTCCAGTTGAAGATTGTCGTCATAGAGCGTTGATACGTTGTACTGGTATTTTTTAAACCAAATGGCAGTATGGTATAATAAAAATTTCAGAGAGGAGTTCGAAAAGCTATCTTACTTGCGTTATTCTCGTACATCCTTATCTAGTTGCATCCGCTACATCCATCCATGGAGGATAATATGCCATGTCCGCTGGTTGCATCTACTAACATGTCGATGTTAGGTAGAGGAGGATCGTTTTTGGAGCAGCACCTGTTCAAGTTTCTATGCAGCACCTGATCTATCCATTTTCCTCGTGTCTGAACTGTAACTGTTTACTTGGATCCAGGTATGACATGTAGATGATGGGTGACCAATACATCATTTCTTCATATCTCCAAGCGAATATGTCCTGGTACTCTTTGAGAAGTTCCACGAGTTTCGTGCGTCTATCCGTACATAAGGTTGAGCTGATGGAGATATGCCTAGGAGATTCCTCAACGATTTTAATCTCATCAGTTGTGGAGTTGGTGCCACCTTGCAGCTGTTGTGGAGCATCTAGCATTTGTTCTTGTGTTTCGTTGTTGTTGTAGCATTCCATTGGGTGAGATACTGGGTAACAGTCTCCCCTGCTAATTTATAATGGCAGCGTCGGTATAGCATTTTCCATTTCTGGTTACGACTCGCCACAAAAGTTCGTTCCCTCTTCGTGTGAACGTGGGTCGTGGCTTCACAGGATGTAGAAGAATGCTTCGTCAGCAAAGATGTATCGTGGGTACTAGCCCTCAATGATGCAAGCCGGTCTTCTTCCTGAATTGATACCCACGTGGGGAGTGGGATGCAACGAACTTGTCTGATTCTTTCCGCGGAGCTTCTCCCGTATATGCTGGTTTGGTTTCCCTTGAAGTCCATCATTGTGGTAGGCTTCCGTACGACCTTGCCTGGAAGAACCTTGGATGTCCTGAGAGTCTTGAGAGTAATCACATTTGAAGACGCTCCTGTGTCGATAAGGGACGTTTTGAACTCTGAATCCTTGATGTGTGCAGTGACATGTAGGGCACAGTTGTGACCTTCCTCTGGTTGATTGTAGCAAAATATCTCCGCGCATGATTCTTCGAGAGGTGTAAAAGTTCGCATAAACTTTCCACTAGAGAAAACGCTTCCCGATCCACCGGACTCTGGTTTATAGTGAAACTATTGACTTGAGGAGGATCGTTGTGAGGATCAGTCCCCAGTGTAGGAGTCTCCATGACAGGACTGCTCATATCTGATGTCGCTTCTTTGATCAGGTCCATGTAGGTCCGCACCGCTGAAGTACCTTCTATGGTGCGTTGAATGCGTTCCTTGTTGGATCCAGGGGCTGTCGGCTCTTATGGAAATCGATTAGTTAATTATCTTAAGCAAAGTGAGTACCTCTTTCTGAGTTTCGGCCATATCCGTTTGAGTCTTAGCAAGAACTTCCCGCTTTTCCATCAAGTCTGCAATCGTAATGGGAGATGGTCCTCCTCTCGTGCCTCCGGCTCCTCGTCTTGATGAAGGAGTGGAAGTTGCTGCTCTGGTGACTACCGGAGGCATTACACTTGAGGAGATGCTGGGATTCGCAGCTTCTCTGGCTATGGTGATGGGAGGCGTTACACCTACTGGAATATCTTCTGCTCCGCTAGTGTTGGTTTTAGAATTGACGGCTCCACGAGATGTATTGACCACGGTATCTCCACTGACAGGTACATCGACACCGGGAGTGTTATCCACACTAGCTCCATCAGAATTGACTGATGATCCAGACCTGAGTCCCACCATCTTGAAATGAATTGTTGATTGAATTGGTTATAATATCTACCCTTTTTGAAGTTGAGAAAATCGAATCGGATTTCGAGGAAATTGACATTACGACCGAGAGATCAACCTCCCACTGTGGTCGCCAATTATTTATGGGTGAAAACTATTCCTGCTAATTTTGGTAATTTGGGGTGTGGATGAGGAATGAATTTAAAAATAAAACAAATGCACTACGCGGTGAGTGCTTGTAGATTCGAGAGATCAATATGTGCAAGTCCGGCCTAAACCAAAAAATGGTCGTTCCAGACTTGTTTCGGTCACAAAGTGAAGGAGATGGGGTTGATCTTAGGGAGGGAAACGAAGAAGGTGTTGAGAATGTGAAAGTGTTGGCTATGTAGGACTTGTATTGCAGGATGTAAGCTATCAGTTCCAGTGTTTGAATACGATTGTATCAACACTTTCTTATGTTGTCTGGGCTTGTGTTGTTGTTGAAAATAGGGCGGAGAACCTATTTATACAAGTCTTTTAGCCTAACCTTCGTATCTCGTGGGAAGTGGAGAAAGTGGAGTGATGGAGTAGTGGAGTATTGTGTTGGTGTCACACGACCAGGCTTGCCAACTTATCCCATCATCACTAACCGTCCATGACTTTCTGACACGTTCTTGTGATGGTGCGTTGTGCGCTGCATGCTATAAACCGCCATACCAATACCCGAGTATGTATTCCCCAGTTTGTGACATGATTGATGTCTCGAATGTTTTTGGAAAACATGTTGCATGTTGTTGTGGCTTGGCAAGTCAGGCTCGGGAAACTTGCTAGCTTGGTGACCTTCGACGGTCGAGATTTTGCATCTTGAGAGGAGGGGCAACCGTTGATTGTTGCACTAGAAACCCTAATTAGCTCCCCTTACTATAATCGTTGTAGAATTCTAGTACGGACTCTGATTTTGATGGTCCGCCCCCCATTCCATACGGAAAAGAATTTCCTATCTCCCAACGCGGGAATATTTAGGTTTTGAGCTCGTTCGGGAGGAGTAAACAGCCCGAAATCAAAACCCAGGAAGGAAATTGATACTTGTGAAGTATCGTGTGTATACCACGCAGGTACTGCATTGAGTATATCCAGCATGGTTTGGAAGTTGGGCATGCAAACCCTTACTTGACCGACCACATGGTGTGGTGGAGTGGTGGATGGTGATCACCATGACTCCGTACTGACTAGTTAACTCCTGACCAGGGCTATATAACCGAGCTGGTGAAGTTGGACGGATGAGATGATCTTTAAGACACTCATCTGCGACACTTGGTGGAATTAGGGTTTCGAAGGAGGTGCGCAAGCACTGCTCTTCACCCTGACCGAAACCAGACTCAGGGAACTATCCTGGACTGGCCGATCATACATGTGTGTAGATGGCATGACGGTGTAGGCGCTTATACCTACCGTCACATAAAAACGTGGTCTGGGCCACCCAATTCGTCCGGCGAAGTTGAGTGGTCGAGATCGAATTGAAACAGAAGATTAGTGCCGCAAAAGCCGTATCCCATACCAACTTCGGGCGGGCGTTCCAAAATGACCAGGCTTGGTCGGTCTTGGTTGAATGCTCCAACGTGTAGGTGGTAGGCTGGTGTTCACGCCTATGTCTTACCGTCCCATGAAAACGCGATCTAAGCCACCCAATTCGTCCGGAGAAATCGAGTGGTTGAGATTAATTTGCAGCTTGGGAGGTGCGACCACGCATGTTGGAGCGGACGATTTGGGGATATCCCTGCATGGTATGCCTTGGACGATTAGGTGAGGGGATATACGGGTCCACGGTGGTCATGTTGACATGACCGGACCTACTTTGATCTAATCTCGGACCCTCCATTCGTGCTGGAGAAGATGGACGCTCGTGATTCAAAACCCTAATTTTTGGGTTTCGAAGCCATGCGTCATGCTCCATTCAGGAGCACGATTTGGAATGACCAACCATGGTTGGTCCTGACCAATTGGTCAGGTATGTAGGCGGGCCTGCGGTGATTGTATTGACATACTCTATGCCCTTTGAATCTACATCTGCACCGTCCATCTATACCTGCGAAGATGGATGTTTGAGGCTGTTTTGCGACACATGTAATGTGACGCAAACCCTAATTTAGGGTTTTCCATCCATACTGCTATGGTTTGGACGTTTTGGCAAGCTAGGCCAAAGGAGGCCAACCATGCGGGTTCCGCGTTGGTTCGGAAGGTATTCCATACCTGCTTGGGGGTGATGGAATCGATCTAGGCCATCCAATCAGGCTGATGGAGTTGGATGGTCGTGATCATATCCAGACTGATACGGCCAGTCTGGATGCTCAATCGGGCTAGTATAACACACCGAGAGTTCATCTTGTATGGGTATTTCGTACATGGTTTTATTATAATGCTTGGAGGTTCGTGTTGCTCCGCTAAGAGCAACACTCAGTCGTCATGCCACACTGATAATGAGTACAGGAAATACAAGGCTGTTGCCCATTAATCAATAATGCTAGAAATTCACAGGGTATATGGGATTGTTGCTACATGCTCCAACCTGGATGAATTTCGTGTATTTTATTCACAGAATGGGATTGTTGCCACATGCTCCATCCTAAGTGAATTAATAAAGTGAAGGTGTATCCATCACTCATTAATGGCCTTATCTTTTACAAGATGTTGGCGCACAATTTTTTGGCTTTTACAATCTTAGCCTTAAATGAAAATTCACCATCAACAAACCTATTTATGTTATTCCATATGGACCAAAGGATAGTTACAAGCTATAGATGAATCATTTGATGTCCGCAACTCACAAAGAAGAAATTCTTCCTCATCCTCCTCATGCTTTGCAACTCATTCATCCCTTTTACCCCAAACATATATTTCCATTTCCTCCTCCTTTACTACTCTTTCACCACTTTAATCCCAAACACTAGCACTAATGCTTGAACTTGGTTTTGTTTTTATTTCTTGTTTGCTGCATGAATCCATTAATATATTTTGGTGCTTGTGCAAGTGTTTTAATGGATTCAACAACAAACAAGAATACAACAACAAAAACTAGTCCAAGATGTTCTGCCAAGTTAACCTGCATTTGAATGTCTATAAATAACACATCTAATAGACTTTCCTTCTATGAATGCATAAAACCAAACGGTTGACCTAACAATGCACCTCTTAATTGGAGTAAAAGCTAATGAATTAAGCGACTAGAATTAGGCTTTAGAAATAGGGTACATTTAGCAGAGTAATGACGGCTTTGAAGAGGGTGTTCATGGAATTGAAAAGGCGTTAATAGCCAAGAGACATACACTTAACCAATATCCATAAAAGACCATTTATGGATAAGCTACTACCATTAATTAAACAAGCTAGGGGGATAAAAAATATTATTATACCAAAGGAATAAATCATAGAAATAGAGATTAAGAAAACAGAGATAATGGCAGAGAATGCTAGTAGTTCAGCAAATGGAAATCACACTGAGCCACCACCCGATTCAGAAGCAATGGTATGTGCAAAGTTAAAATTTTGGACTTTATCAAGCTCTGAGATTGAAAGTTTGATTCCTTTCCTGAATCAGGAGAAGATAAGGAAGAAAGAGCAAGAGGAGTGAGAAGAATTTGAAAGATTAAGGGTTGACAATAATGAGGATTTTCAGTTGTGGATGAGAAAGTTGGATGCCAAAGATGCACGTAGACACAAGCAAAAGCTTCAATGACGAGGAGAGTGGAAGTGTTCATGGGGGAAAACTCGCAGTACGACAGAAAGTGATAGTAAAGATGAAGAAAAGAACTGTGAAGGAGGAGAAGATGAGGAGCGCAGTGATGATTCAATGAAGAGAGATGAGAGAGCAAAAGAAGTAAATAAAAATAAGAGGAAGAGGCAAGAGTTTAAAGATGGAATGTACAAGTGCTATCTCGCCGAAAAGAAGAACAACCCTCGTAAGTTTTCTCAAACCATGTCGGAACCCCTGAACGTGGATTCTGACGGAGAAGAAATTCCTGGGTTAAACCTCGATGGAGAGCATGTGTTTTTCGGTGAGATGGTAGTTTGCAGTGAAGCAGAAGATAAGGAAGAAGAAAATGAAGATGATGATCTCCAGGGTCCCTACACATCTTCAGACGATGATGATGGTACTAGTGCCTACTATGAAGAGGATGAGTTAAACTACATCAGCAACAGTGATGGTGATTCTCGGTGATTGCCTTATACTGTCAAATCTCTTAGAACTAGAGTAATGTGATATTTTGATTACTATTTCTCTTGTGCATCTTTGTGAAAACTTTTGGGGATATTGATGGTACTTTATGTTGCTAAAAAAGTGTATGAATAATGGGGTTTCAATTTCAGACATTTGGTGGTGGTTTTTTGTTTTTGTTTGATAAATGGTGTTGATGAAGAAGATGCTAGGGGGATTTTGGGGTTCAGTTTGCAGCAGGTGCATTGTTTGGATAACAGCTAAGAGAGTTGTAGTGGTTATGATTGGGTAAAATTTTTATGTCAGGTAGATTAGTAATGTTGCATCTTTGAATTTTGATTGTAAAAAGAAAGTTGTAATGGCACTGGTAGCCTGTGGGTGTTTAGAAGTCGTATTCTGTTTTCTTTGTCCTTCTTTAGATGTAATTAAACTAGTTGTTTGAATTTTCAGTAGTATTAAACTTGTGATGGATGTATGTTTGATGGGTTTGAACATAATGTGTCAGTTTTTTTTTGCTCTTTTGATTTCAGTAGTAATGGATTGAATAACAAGCAATGTTCTTGGTGAATGATTCTAAAATTCCAATGATTGTTAAGTAGTGATGGGTAGGAATGACTGAATTAATTAATCAATAGGGTATATAAAACGTTGTTTAAGATGGTAGAAACTAGGGTATTACTCCAGTTTATAAAATGATGTTGGAGTAAGATTAATTCAAAGACTATTTTAGGCCCAATTCCAAAAAAAAATCTATGTGCCTAGTACTATTACTATTAATCCTAGCATGACAGATTATTAATTCAACAATCAGTATAGCCAAATCCAAACTCATCCAACATTACTAAAACCCATCTGCATACAAAACCCCACCATGATTTAAGAATTAATTTTTTTCAAAAATCCATACATTCATTCTCTAGTTAACAGAAAAATCCAAACTGCTAACATAAATTTGAACCAAATTCAGTACCATGATGATCATCAGTACCAAAATAGTATGACCCAAAACCAAAAACAAAGGCTAAGAGAATATAATTTACACTAACCAGTTCCTTAAACAAAAACCAAAAAATGTTCCAACCTAATCATTCATCTATTAGCAAACATAAACAACTACATTCTATCACCTGGCTTGTCGCTTAGTCCTTGGAAATGGTTGCTCAGATGCAGTCGTTTGATAAGCAGGGACTCTATTGGTGCTGGTTCTTTCCTTGCAGTTCTACCCTTAATGTCGTCCCGATAGTAATCATCCCTGGATGTCCTTTGCAGGTCAAGTTTATCTACCTTTGGCAATTTATACTCATTCCAACAAATAAATGCCGTACTGAATTCCTCGTCGACTTCATCACCAACATATTTCCAGATTTGGGTAGGTGCACCTAACACATAGACTTTTTTAATTTATTTTCCTCCTCTCAATAGACTTTTTTTGGGTAGGTGCACGTAACCCTTAATAGACTTGTTTTTTAATTTCCTGGTCTGGCACATAAAATACCTGCTTAGCTTGGGAGGCTACAACGAAAGGATCATCCTGGAGTCCCAACTTATCAAGATCAACCAAAATGTAGCCAAGTTTGTCTTTTGAGACCCCTGCTTTGGTAACCCATTTACACCTGAAAAGTGTCACTTTCAGCGAATGATATGTCAGCACCCATATCTCTTGTAAAACACCATAATAATCCCACCATATTAAGGTAATCCCCGCTTTTCTAATGTGCGTGTCAGTTGCCTCTACGTAAAACCCGCTATTCTGGTTAACAGAACCATCATGAGATTTTGTGCGAAACAGGTATCCATTGATGTGATATACTTCGTATGTATCCACTTGTGCATTCGGTGGGATTGATAGCCACCTTAAGTCCTGATTGAATTTTTCCCTAGAGTCCGCCCACTCACTCTCAACCTGAAATACATTATAAGGATTAGCCTCCGTCTCAACACAAAAGTTACATAGCAAGAGTGACATTTTCTGCTAACTCTTACCACTTTTTGTAACCATTTGGCGAACTCTTCACGATGTTTTTGATCTAGCGGTCTATAACTCATACCAAGATATTTATCCTTCAAAATATTCTGGTGTCGGCTGGACAGTGCAAGATATTTATCCTTCAAAATATTCTGGTGTCCGCTGCAGATGCTCTTAGGCAACCAAAAATTAGTCTAGATATTAGTAGTCTTTCCATTGTTAATCTGCCAAATACTATTAGACTTAATAACATCCAGGCCTTTTTTTAATGCCAGACCAAATCCAAGAGATTTTATGCTTTCTTGTTTTCCTTAGAGGGTTATGATTTCTAAAATATTTGTGTTTTAAAATTCTATCCCACAATTGATCCTGATTATGGATTAACCTCCAAGCCAACTTGGTGATTAAAGCAAGATTATGCTTATGGGGAATTCTAATTCCCAAACCACCTTGATGAATATCCTTAGTGATATTAGGCCACGCTTTAGGGTAATAACATTTCTTTTTATTCTTTTTTTTCCACAAGAAATCCCTTTGAATTTTATCAAGGTAATCAAGAGTTTTTTTTTGGTAAATAAAGGAATTGCATTTGGTGATTAGGATAAGCACTAAGAACATTTTTAATTAAAACAATGCAACCTGCTTGATTAAACATCTTCCCTATCCATCCTTGAAGAACGGTGTAATATTTGTTAAGAAGAGGTTCAAAACTGTTAACTTTATTTCTATCAAAGTGTTGATGGTGGATTTTCATTTAAGGATAAAATTGTAAAACCTAAAAAATTATGCGCCAACATCTTGTAAAAGATAAGGCCATTTATGATTGATGGATACTCCTTCACTTTATTAATTCACTTAGGATGGAGCATGTGGCAACAATCCCAATCTTTGAAGAAAATACAAAATTCATCCAGGTTGGAGCATGCAGAAACAATCCCATATACCCTGTGAATTTCCAGCATTATTAGTTATTGCGCAACCAGCCTTGTATTTCATGTACTCATTATCAGTGCGGCATGACGACTGAGTGTTTCTCTCAGTAGAGCAACACGAATCTCCAAGCATTATAATGAAAGCATGTACGAAATACCCGTATAGGCTGAACTCTCGGTGTGTTATACTAGCCTGATTGAGACATTCTCGGTGTGTTATACTAGCCCGATTGAGCATCCGGAATGACCGTATCAGTCTGGATATGATCACGACCATCCAACTCCACCAGCATGATTGGATGGCCCAGATCGATTCCATAACCCCCAAGCAGGTATGGAATATCTGCCGAACCAACGCGGATCTAGCATGGTCAGCCTCCCCTTGGCCTAGCTTGCCAAAACGTCAAAACCATGGCAGTATGGATGGAAAACCCTAAATTAGGGTTTTCGGCACATTACATGTGTCGCAAAATAGTCTCAACCATCCATCTTCGTAGGCATAGATGGAGGGTGCAGATATATATTCAAAGGGCATGGAGTATGTCAACACAATCACTATGGGCCCACCTACATACCTGACCAATTGGTCAGGACCAACCATGGTTGGTCATTCCAAATCATGCGCCAGCATGGAGCATGACGCACGGCCTTGAAGCCCAAAATTAGGGTTTTGAATCACGAGCGTCCATTTTCTCCGGCACGAATGGAGTGTCCAAGATCAGATCAAAGCAGGTCCGGTCATACCAACATGACCACCGTGGGCCCGTTTGTCCCTTCACCTTATCGGCCAAGTCCGAACTTGGAAATATGCCTTGGTTTGCGCGCCTCCAACATGCATGGTCGCTCCTTCCAAACTGCAAACTAATCTCAACCGCTCGATTTCGCCGGACGAATTGAGCGGCTTAAATCATGTTTTCATGGGACGGTAAGGCATAGGCGTGAACATCAGCCTGCCATCTACATGCTGGAGCCAGCGGCCAAGACCGACCAAGCCTGGTCGTCTTGGAACCCCCGCCCAAAGATGGTACGATATGCAGCTTTTGCGGCATTAATTTTCTATCGCAATTCGATCTCGACCACTCAACTTCGCCGGACGAATTGAGTGGCACAGATCATGTTTCCGTGGGGCGGTCAGGTATAAGCACCTACACCGTCGTGCCATCTACACACATGTATGATCGTCCAGCCAAAAATAATGTCCTAAGCTTGGATTCGATCAGGGAGAAGAGTGGTTCCTGCGCACCTCCTTCAAAACCCTAATATCACCAAGTGTCGCAGATGAGTGTCTCAAAGATCATCTCATCCGTCCAACTTCACCATCTTGGTTATATAGCCCTGTTCAGGAGTTAATTGGTCAGTGCGGAGTCATGGTGGTGGTCATCCACCACTCTACCACACCATGTGGTCAGCCAAGGGATGACTTGATTGCGCAACCTCTAAACCATCACATGAAGTCAGCTCAAACAACGATGCTTCATACATGCTGAATATACTCGATGCAGTACTTGCATAGTATACACACGATACTTCACAAGTATCAACTTCCTGAATAACGCAGTTATTCAATCTAGCACAACATGCTACTTTCTGTGGGTCCCACGATCCACACGTTCAAGACATCAATCATGTCACAAACTGGGGGATATATACTGGGGTATTGGTCTGGCGGTTTACAACGTGCAGCGCACAACGCGCCATCACAAGAACGTGTTAGGAAGATATGGACGATTAGTGATGATGGGAGAAGTGGGCAAGCCTGGTTGTGTGACACCAACACACTACTCCACTACTCCATCACTCCACTTTCTCCACTTCCCACGAGATACGAAGGTTAGGCTAAAAGACTTGTATAAATAGGTTCTCCGCCCTATTTTTCAAAAACAAAAAACAGAACAAGTCCAGAAAACAGAGGTAAGTGTAGATACAATCGTATTCAAACACCGGAACTGATATCTTACATCCTGCAAGCCAGTTCAGCTTTCTGATACAAGTCTTATATATCCAACACCTTCATATTCTCAACACCTTCTTCGCTTCTCTCCCTAAGATCAACCCCATCTCCTTCACTTTTGTGACCGAAACAAGTCTGGAACGACCATTTCTTGGTTTAGGCCGGACTTTCACAGATTGATCTCTCGAATCTACAAGCACTTACCGCGCAGTGCATTTGTTTAAGGTTTAGATTCATTCCTCATCCACACCCCAAATTACCAAAATTAGCAGGAATAGTTTTCACCCATAAACAATTGGCGACCACAGTGGGAGGTTGATCTCTCGGTTACAAAAAATTGAATTCTCAATTTTTCGGTTTTCATCTCGCGATGTACCATCACCAGGAAACCACAGGCAGTTCAGATACCATGGGAAGCATATCTAGAATGCTGGAGGATATCTTGGAAAATCAAGCTGGTATAGCTAGAAGACAGAGCAAAATGTTCCGAATTTTGAATGATATAACATCACAATTACAAGAAGGGTCGACAGACATCTACCCAGATAGTGTGAGAAGCATTGGACCCTTAGCCAGGGGTCACGCCTTTACCGATGGAGAAGTGAAAAGGGCGCGTAATTGCAGGAGACTCGGGAAAGATGAACAACATGGTCCAGCCGACAATTAAGACTCGAGGCAACTCCACAGAGGAAAGGACTCATCCGGAGCACTAAAGCGTCTGCCAGATAAAGAAAGGGAGCCTGCATCCTACGGTGTCCTGCTAGAATATTTATATCTCAAGACTCTTGTCGAAGCCCGGAAGACTGTCCAATCCGCATCGACCTTTCAACCAAGCGAAGAAATGCTTGAGGAAGGAGAGATCAATCAAATATGTGAATACGGAGGATGGGAGCATTCAATTAGATCACTCAACAGTGATATTATGACACCTTCCACATCCCATTACCCAGTCAAGCGATCCGCGGATATGATGACACTCACGAACTTTCCGACTTCATCTCCTAAACGTGCTCCACATCAAAGCCACATAGAGACTTCACGACGCCCACTGATGAAGGAAAATCTAGACTCAAAGTACCTGCACTTTCCTTTTCCGACTAAGAAGATTCTGGAGTTACTGGAGGCATGGGTGCAAAATAGAGAAGTGGAGCTACCTCCAATATGGCGTCCACCCACTGATCAATAATTAATGGACCCGAGGTACTATCATTTCCACCGGTTCCTTCACCACCCCACCAGCGAATGCAACGCTTTGAAGCGTATTGTTTAGGAGAAACTTGGTTCAGAGGGATAGATTTCCTTCTCTGAGGAATCAATGCGGATGACTTCCTTGGAGGCGCTACTTCGGTTTTACACAAGCGAGGTATCGAAAGCAAGTAAGTTATATCCAACAATCTTACGAAAAAGATAGTTTTAGAATTCACTGGGGACTGAGCATCCCGCACGTGGCAGAAAGAGGCTCAATAACCAAACGCCATGTTTGTTTCTTTTCATACTTCCCTTTTATGCGACATTTGCAATTTCATATGGTATGTGCAATCATTCACGACCAAGATGCAAATTCCATTTAAAATAATCCCTTTCAGAAAAAGTCAATTCACAAAACTATCTCAAAATAAACCAACTCAATTAATCATTAATTCAAAAACCGAAGTCAAATTGTGAAAGGAAATCCTCACTATCACTCAAAAAGAAGAACATCTAAAAGAAAAGACAAATAAGTTGAGGAACCCTTCACGGAAAGTCCTTCAACAACAACTCATCTTTCTGTGCAAGATCGACTTTTATTTTCTGAAGTACAGCATGTTCCAGCTTCAACTCGTTAGACAGCCTTTTAACCTTCTCTTCCTGGCGAGTAACACAGTCTGCAGAAGAGACTTCATCTTGTAGTTTCTGGAGCACCCGAATCTCGGATAACCCTTTGAAGAACCAAGGAGCATTGAAGTCATACTGCACAAACACATCTCGATGGCACTTCCAGTCTTCAATCATCTCCTCAGAAACTGTCCGACCGGTCGTGACGCTTATCCCGTGGATAGAAAATAAAGCTTCTTGGACGCGATTGACCAAGGCAAGGCGATTTCTGAGCTTCTTAGTGGTAGCAATGTGGCAGTGTTTCTCCCATATCTCCTTGTACATCCCTTTGAACTAAGCCGGTACACTGAATCCTACAACCAACACATGACCTGGATGAGGAGTAATGAAAGGGGGATTGAACAAAGCCCCAAGCTGCATTACCAATACTTTGCCAATTGCATGAGCCTTGTCAGTTGCAGGAGGCCTTTTGGAAGAAGTCACTACATCCTGATCGATCAGAGCCTGTTCAGGACGTGCTTCAAGGTGAGTCATCTCAATAACATATGTTACCTCTCCTACATTTCCCCTGATGTCTACTTTGCTCTGGGTACTGATTTCCATCACCACCTCATCAACAAGATCACTTACGGAGACACCTTGTTCAGCAGAGCTCACGTCATCTCCGTCATTTTCCAATGAAGGAGCGGTTTCGGTTTCACCCGACTTCTCAGCATGGGGATTAGTGTCGCCAGACCTCTCAAAACGAAGGCCAACATCACCAGACTTTTCATTCTGAATGCGCGCCAACCTTGTGAAAACATTCTCTTTCATAATTCCATGAATTCAAGCAAGAATCACTCGTAGAAGAAATCACTTCGGAGAAATAAAGGAGTCGACGAAAGGAAATTTATGTACCTACATATTGGAGGAATTGAGGACCACCGAATCGCCTGCCTGCCTTTTGGACCTCTCTCCTGCTTGGGGACTGCAATCATCAGCTCTGGTCCATTTGCCTGGGAGTGGTTTCAACCGGAAATGCTTCCTCAACATGTCAGAGGACGGCTCACCACGAGAATTTGTCACAACATCCTCTGAAAACTTCTGAAAAGCCTACAACTGTTTCCTCCAAAATTCTTTATACTCATCGGTTACCACTGGGTTTCTCCCAATAGGAAAGAAAGGAAGACTCTCAACATTAAAAATATCTGGGAGAAGTTCTTTCGGAGCCTCTGGTGAACGGATAAACGGAATACCCTGGTCAAATCCCATTTGACGAGCGGCCCTATCTATATTGTACGTAGTCACAGTAAGTGCTTAGTTGAATAGAGACGGGACATACCCCGGGATGCAGCTGCGCATATAAGTAAGTTCTCCAAATCTCATGGTCTTAACATTGGTATACAGCGCAGCATCAGGACCGTCAGAAGCAATAGTAAAGGTTTTCGGTTGAACAATGGAAGAATGGATCGGCCCCATGGACGAAAATCTTCGAAAGATATATTGTCAAAGATATCCACGAGTCTTGCACCAGTTCTGGGACGCCTCCTGTGCCAACGAAGTATTCTCTAGCCACTGTACAAGCTGCTGAGTGAAGTTTCAGGAGCAGGAGCATAACTTTTGAAATGTTCCCATAAGAATGCCTGAAGAAAAGCGAAGTGAACATGCGTATCCACTTTCTTGTACCCGTTAGAAACATGCATATCCATTGCTAAGGAGTCCAGATGAGAGTACAGTTATCCAAGGAACAAGGCACCTAGGGGAAGAACTTTACCTTTCGCTATCCTTATAGCAATCCTGACAAGGTCGCCTCTTATGGTCTTCTTTCCGGAACCATCGTCGAATATGTCTCTGGACATCCATAAAGACAGGAATGCAATCACGCTGAGCTCGCTTTCCAACTCTTGACCCGGTTCTGAGTCCACAAAAGACCATTCCAATACCCACCAGGTGTAAAAGCATCTTGTATCTTTTTTCTCCTCCTTGTACAGACCGTTGAATTCTGCCACCCTTTGGAGTATGGCATCATAATTATGTTGTTCAAAGTCAGAAAGTTCGTAACAAAGATTCCCAGCGACAGGCAGGTTCATTAATGCAGCTACACTCTCTAGAGTAATAGTCATCTCTCCCCATCTAGATATGGATGTATGAGTAGAGGGTCGCCACCGAGAAATGAAGGTAATCAAACCCACAACGTCTTTCTTAATTTCATGAGCAACAGATGCCATGACCGCATCAAGGATTCGCGCCTGGTCAAATTAGATTTAACATCCTTTTTATTCAACATGCGTCTCATCCATCCTTCATAAGAACCCAGTGGAGTATGGCAAATCTTGAAGTCGATAGGAGAAGGAGGATAGTCGTTCCTTCGAAGACAAAATCTCATCACAAGTGTTGAAGAAGAAGATGGATCATCTTCCATGTTTTCTGAATCAGAGAGCATGACTATCTTGTGATAGGGATGTCTCCTAGTGTTTGGAAAAGGCGAGGTGAACAACTCATCATCGATGCTCGGCATATCTTTGAAGCTGTCAACACTTCCTGACTTGGCACTAGTATTATTTCCGGAAGACATCTCAACAAGATTTCTTTTCTTCATTCCACAATGAAATAAAAGACAGGAGTTAGAACTTGTATGAAGACAACAAGACATGGTTCACGTTTGAATGCACAAAGGAATTGGATCCAAGGCCGGTATTATTTTCAAGTATGGTATTATTCTAATTCTGGTATTGTTCAAGATTCAAGTCCAGTATTGTTTTCAAGTCTGGTATTATTCTAAGTCCGGTATTGTTCAAGCTTCAAGTACAGTATCGTTTTCAAGTCTGGTATTATTCTAAGGATGGTATTGCTCAAGTATCAAAGACCGGTGTTAGTTCAGGGAACAAGACTAGCAAAAAGTCGGCTTTCAGTCAAGCGTATGTAGATGGCCACGTTCGGATCAAACATACATGGTGGGGCCGCATTCATGAGCACGCATTATAGCACGATTTTCTTATGTTCATGAGAATTGTGTTTACGAAATTCAAGCCAAATATCTCTCCAAGATACAACCTAAGAAACTAGGTTTTGCATGCAACAATAAAAGGAGAAGCAAAAGACGGCATATTCATGGGATCGCAGTATTAAACAATTCTAGCAAAAATAATAGGTTTTACTATCAATATTGATGGGAAAGCTAAGCATGATATATCTATCAAAGGATTTTTACCTAAGAAATTAGGGTTTTTCCTAAAAAAAAAAAAAAAAAAACCGAAACTTACCTTGGTCGGACGGACTGTGGCGGCGTCTGGCGGCGGCTCCGGCAACGGCGGTCGGCGACGGCAGTAAAGAGCACGGGCGGGAGATGCTAAACCAAAGAAGAAGAAAAAAGTTGTGAGGAAAAGAAGAAGGGGTCGGTCCCTTATATAGACAAAATTTGGAAGAATCCTTATAGAGCAAGGATTCCTCTTTTGATTGGATTCCTCTTTTGATTCAAATACCCAAAGAAGGCAACCGGTCCCACCAAAGGGTTCCACACAAGCGCAACGACATGGACAACTATCGGTCGGTCAATACTCCTCCGGGTAAACTTCCTTTATCCTGTCTTTCTCACATATGTATGTCACCATCTCATGCCTATCCCACAATAGTGTAACCATTATGTGCTAGGCAGGGGACTTAATGTTGATGGTGGATTTTCATTTAAGGATAAAATTGTAAAACCTAAAAAATTATGCTCCAATATCTTGTAAAAGATAAAGCCATTTATGAGTGATGGATACTCCTTCAGTTTATTAATTCACTTAGGATGGAGCATGTGGAAACAATCCCATTATGTGAATAAAATACGAAATTCATACAGGTTGGAGCATGCAGCAACAATCCCATATACCCTGTGAATTTCCAGCATTATTAATTAATGCGCAACCAGCCTTGTATTTCCTGTACTTATTATCAGTGCGACATGACGATTGAGTGTTGCTCTCAGCAGAGCAACACGAATCTCCAAGCATTATAATGAAAGCATGTACGAAATACCCGTACATGCTGAACTCTCGGTGTGTTATACTAGCCCGATTGAGCCACTCTCGGTGTGTTATACTAGCCTGATTGAGCATCCGGACTGACCGTATCAGTCTGGATATGATCACGACCATCCAACTCCACCAACATGATTGGATGGCCCAGATCGATTCCATAACCCCCTATCAGGTATGGAATATCTGCCGAACCAACGCGGATCTCGCATGGTCGGCCTCCCCTTGGCCTAGCTTGCAAAAACGTCCAAACCATATCAGTATGGATAGAAAACCCTAATTAGGGTTTGTGGCACATTACATGTATCGCAAAACAGTCTCAACCATCCATCTTCGCAGGCATAGATGGAGGGTGCAGATATAGATTCAAAGGGCACGAAGTATGTCAACACAATCACCATGGGCCCACCTACATACCTGACCAATCGGTCAGGACCAACCATGGTTGGTCATTCCAAATCATGCGCATGAATGGAGCATGACGCACGACCTTGAAGCAAAATATTAGGGTTTTGAATCACGAGCGTCCATTTTCTCCGGCACGAATGGAGGGTCAAAGATCAGATCAAAGCAGGTCCGGTCATACCAACATGACCACCGTGGACTCGTCTGTCCCTTCACCTGATCGGCCAAGTCCGAACTTGGTAATATGCCTTGGTTCACGCGCCTCCAACATGCATGGTCGCTCCTTCCAAACTGCAAACTAATCTCAACCGCTCGATTTCGCCAGATGAATTGAGCGGCTTAAATCATGTTTTCATGGGACGGTAAGGCATAGACGTGAACATAATCCTGCCATCTACATGCTGGAGCCAGCGCCCAAGACCGACCAAGCCTGGTCATCTTGGAACGCCCGCCCGAAGCTGGTACGATATGTAGCTTTTGCGGCACTAAGCTTGGGATGTCAGGTATAGGCGCCTACACCATCATGCCATCTACACACATGTATGATCGACCAGCCCAAAATAATGTCCTAAGCTTGGATTCGATCAGGGAGAAGAGTGGTGCCTGCGCACCTCCTTCAAAACCATAATCTCACCAAGTGTCGCAGATGAGTGTCTCAAATATCATCTCATCCGTCTAACTTCACCAGCTTAGTTATATAGCCCTGGTCAGGAGTTAATTGGTCAGTGCGGAGTCATGGTGATCATCATCCACCACTCTACCACACCATGTGGTCGGCCAAGGGAGGACTTGCTTGCGCAACCTCCAAACCATCACATGAAGTCAGCTCAAACAGCGATGCTTCATACATGCTGAATATACTCGATGCAGTACTTGCATAGTATACACACGATACTTCACAAGTATCAACTTCCTGAATAACGCAGTTATTCAATCTAGCACAACATGCTACTTTCTGTGGGTCCCACGATCCACACGTTCAAGACATCAATCATGTCACAAACTGGGGGATACATACTGGGATATTGGTCTGGCGGTTTACAGCGTGCAGCGCACAACGCGCCATCATAAGAACGTGTCAGGAAGACATGGACGATTAGTGATGATGGGAGAAGTGGGCAAGTCTGGTCTTGTGACACCAACACACTACTCCACTACTCCATCACTCCACTTTCTCCACTTCCCACGAGATACGAAGGTTAGGCTAAAATACTTGTATAAATAGGTTCTCCGCCCTATTTTTCAACAAAAAAAAAACAGAACAAGTCCAGACAACAAAGGCAAGTGTTGATATAATCGTATTCTAACACCGGAACTGATAGCTTACATCCTGCAAGCCAGTTCAGCTTTCTGATACAAGTCCTGTATAGCCAACACCTTCACATTCTCAACACCTTCTTCGCTTCCCTCCCTAAGATCAACCCCATCTCCTTCACTTTTGTGACCGAAACAATTTTGGAACGGCCATTTCTTGGTTTAGGCCAGACTTGCACTGATTGATCTCTCGAATCTACAAGCACTCACCGCGCAGTGCATTTGTTTAAGGTTTAGATTCATTCCTCATCCACACCCCAAATTACCAAAATTAGCAGGAATAGTTTTCACCCATAAACACAAAGAAAAGAGGAGATCCTAAGTATTTGTCATTTTTTTCTATTTTCCTAACCTTAATGATTTAGGAGTGAAATAAACTCCGGATTTTCGAAAGTTAATGACTTGCCCCGTCATTTCCCCAAAAAGATTTAAGATGTTAACAATGTTTTTCGCTTCATAAAGACTAGTATTAGCAAACAGAAAACAATCATCAACAAAAAAGAGGTGAGAAACAGAAGGAGCTGTTCTAGCAACTTTGATCCCAGAAATCAGTTTATCACTTTCAGCTTAAAGAGGTGAGAAATAGAAGAACCGGAGGGGAAATCTTGGGAGAACTCTTGAGGATTTGGAGTTCAAGCCAAAGGAAAGTTTGTTCTTGCTCTATCAATTCTTATTATTAAGTATTGACTTTCGATTTGGTTGATATAGGTTAACCTATTGAGTTTAAATCCATAGTTTAGGTTTTGAGATTGATTCTTTTCTGAAATATGAGTACTAGGCGTTGTTTGCATCATAAAATGAATTTGAACCGTTAGAAATTATTGAATTTTGGTTATGTTGTTTGAAACTAGTGCATAGACACTTCACCAAAATTTCATGACTATCAGATAAGTGTAGGTACCCAAAACGACTATGTTGCAGAGACTTTAGTTACAAAACTTTGCTTGAACGCAAGTAGGTTGGATACCTCTAGATTAAAAGTTTAGATTTATAGAATTACTTGAATTTTTTATATGATAAACCCATTTGTATGATTATTCTACTGTAAAAACTTCAAAGAAATATGATATTTGGAAGTACCCCAATTAGGCAATGTTTTCCATCTGCGACTGTACGTTTTCAGTTTGAACTGTGCATATAAACCTGTCATATCTTAAGATCTAACCGTCACTTTTGTATAAAATTTTTATGAAGTGTTCATAATATAGTTTTGGATTTGTGGTAAAATTTCATCATATTTAAATCAGTACAACACCTGATTTTGACAACAACAATAGACTGTCTTCGCAGGACTTATTCCTGAATTGCTTTTGTATATGGTTGTATCTTGGGTTATGCTTGTATCTGATGATCAGTTTGAATGATTTATACAATTCATATTATGTGTTGATGTCTGCAGAGACAAATGGAATATGTGGTAGCTTATTTAAGAGTTGAATCTTTATTCAAGTCGTTATTATGCACTGAAAGCTAATTCATGTTGAACTATTTGTTGAGAGGTCAGTCCACAATTATCTATCGCTCTTGTGAGACATGTAAATTGGGGTTGTATTTACTATCTAAGTTGTATTCACAATAGCTATTATGCTTGTGAGATGAAATTGAGGTTATCTTTACTATCGAGGTTGTATTCACAATAACTATCATGCTTGTGAGATGAAATTGGTGTTGTCTTTACTATCGTGGTTGTCTTCACAATAGCTATAATTCTTGTGAGTTTAATGTTTATTTTGGGTAATATTTGTGCGTGTTTCCTCGAGTATTAATAACCAAAGGTAAGCGGTAATGTCATGGGTTGTTGTGTTATTTTTCTTAGTTTTGTGGCTCTCCCTGACATGGTTAATCGTAATTGTTTTAGACTGAATTTTTAGTACTCTTTTAGTTAATAGTAAAATTGATGGTTTAAGAATGAACTTGCAAATCCAAGGATCTGACCTTGTGTTGATTTTCAATTTCAGGTAGCATGGTAAGTAAGTGATTAATCTTGGAGTTTTCTCGAGTTTCCGCTGCAGTATCTGAGAAGAAGTGGGATCCCTTCCTTGATGAAGTTTTCTTCTGAATTTGTTTTCCCTTAATTTCAACAAATCATTGTTATATATTATTTTCTTAATAATTTTTCTTACCAAAACTTTGTCAAAACATAATTCTTTCATTGGTGGAATGTGTTAGCCTATTTCATAACTTGTTAATGTGATAAAATTCTTTCTTTTCTATTTTATTTGGAACAAATATTTTCCTGAGCTAGTGTGTGAACCTATGTTCATGTAGTGAAAACCTTGATTTACTAATAATAGGGCCGTCCGGACTATTGTTATTGATTCGGGTTGCCACAAGCAAGTAGAACTTTTCTCATGCGGCCTATATTTTGAGAATATTAAAATAATAATATTTTAATTTTTGACATGAGAAGTGTTAGAGCATTGCTCGGTCGAACTCACATACGTTGCTATCTCAAGCATGTTTGTTAATGTTAGTCATCAAAACTATAAAGTCTTGATTTCTAGTATACTATAGCTAAGGTCTCGGACTAGGATAGAAAGTGTAGTTGATCTCAAGAACTCCATGGAAATCATCATACAAGACGAAGGACTACTCAAGGAACCAGTGGATCTTTATCGACTAAAAGGTATGTGGAGACTTGAACTTATCTATCACTCAAAAGTCCATCTACTCTATCTCCTATCTTGAGACAAAAGTCGTATTACTATATAAACTAATATTATACACATGTGATATTTCGAGCTGAGTATATCTTGCTTATCTATTTATCAAAATATGTGTTGGTAAAGATTTCACTTTAGCCAAGTTCATCTTTACCTAGTGACGAAAGTCATGTTATGTTTCAATCATCTTGGAAATTGCTCTGACAAAAAATAGTTTATGAATAACAACTATATAACGCCCTCTGAGAATGTTTCAATGATTGAAATGAGAGTTTAGACAATATAACAATTGGAGGATATAAGAATTGTTGTGGAAACACATATATGTATAAGTCCTTATTGCTTGAACCGAAGTTTGCGAACTTTGTTGATCAAGTGAAACCGGAGTAGTACGTGAACTTCAGTCCGCGAACTTAGCCCGCGAACCCAGTCCGCGAACTTAGCCCGCGAACCCAGTGTGCGAACTTAGCCCGCGAACCCAGTGTGCGAACTTAGCCCGCGAACCCAATCCGCGAACTGGCGTAGTTCTCGAACCCGAGAATTTTTGCTGGAGTTTGTGAAATCCGTCCGCGAACTTAAGTAGGTTATGTCTAAAAACGATGTTTGTGAACTTATCTTAATAAACTAAGGAATTCTATTGCAAACCATGGATTTATAATTCATGAATCGATTCGAGTGAATCACATCGTTTTTGCTTCAATTGTGTCTTGTGTAGTACATAAAGATCTGAGCAATTGAACAACTCTCTAACTAGTTCATTTGAGTCATTTGGACTAGTTATGGTGAAGAAGAATATGGTTGATATGAAAGTTATCATATGGCTGACCTTTTGGTTAACAATTGTTGAACTAACTAATGTACAAGTTTGGGTACAGTTACACAAGCCTAGAAACGTGCATTACAAGTGTGTATAACAAGCTATGTTTTCAATCTAACAGCTGACAAATATTAGCTTGAATCTAATCATGTTTTCATCTAACGGTGAATATTGAATGCTTTGTTAGTAAGCTAACATTGATTGCAAACCCTGATTTGAAGACTATATAAGGGAGAAATATAACAACTGGGAAACCTAATCCCCATACATTCTGTGTGATACTAGTTGTGCTAAGCTAGAGTTGATTCTCTTTTAACCTTTGGTTTTCTTCTTCTAAAACCAAGTTAATGACTTAAAGACTTCATTGGGATTGTGAAGCCAGACCGATATTACTTTTATCATAGTTGTGTGATCTGATCTTGTTGTTTCTATCGTACGTGTACAATTGTAATAATTGGCTTGAGATTTCTATCTCCTATAGGCAAGATATAAATGTAGTCACAAATACTTCGTCTCATCGTTTATGATTCCATAATATCTTTTTTTCGCTGCGTTAAGACTATTGTGAGGTGATTGATAAAGCTGGCTGTTCTTCGGGAATATAAATCTGGTTTTATCAATTGGTTCCTGTTCACCTTGATTTATCAAAAGACGGAACAAAAAATTGTAGGTATATTCGTGGGAGACGGATTTATCTATTACTGTAGACTTTTCTGAGTGATACATATTTGTTTATTAAAGTCTTCGACTTTGGGTCGTAGCAACTCTTGGTTGTGGGTGAGATCAGCTAAGGGAATCAAGTATTTAGTATCCTGCTGGGATCAGAGGCATATGATCATAACTGTACCTTGGATCAGTATGAGATTGATTGGTTTTCAACTGCAATACAGACCGAAGTTAGCTTGGAGTTGGCTAGTGTCTGTAGCGGCTTAATACAGTGTATGTTTAATCTGGACTAGGTCCCGGGGTTTTTATGCTTTTGCAGTTTCCTCGTTAATAAAATTTTGGTATGTAGATGGTGGATATTCAACAAGGGATAAAATCATAAACCCATAATTATACGTATTCCTGATCCAGTAATCAGATGAATATTGAGGTTCATGTCTCTTATCGAAAGCATGAAATCTCATGCCACAAGAATCTATGACTGAGAATACTGTCTCTCAGAGCATATGTAGATATGTAGTCTCTCATCTGAGGAAACGGCATATCTCATGAATACTGAGCAATTTCAGTAATTACTTCTATAGATAATCGAAAGATTGGACGGCTCCTAGACGGCTTGCCTGCTAGTATAGAGAAATAACATCTTCAGGATGTAACAATGTTTTCCTTGACTATATAAAAGAAATATGACGCTTCGACAAGCTCATAACACTCAATTTATGAACAATTAATTCTCCTAGACGGTCGTACTAGTATAGAGCCATCAATTAATTATTCTTAAAATCATTAGATTCATTAACTCAATCCCTGAAAAATATTCAATGTTTTTCATAATAATTCGTTACTTCAATTTATGGGTTTTCCCAGCAGAATTCCATGTGTTAGTAATAAATATTCAACACACGGGCATCTGAGCTACCTTCTAATAACCCCCGACTAAAATGGTGCAAGTGTACTCAGCAATAACACGAGCACCTGAATGCACGAACGAGTATTTCAAAATACGACGAGATGATGAACCTATGCAAAATAGGAAGAAAATAATAAATAATAAAATATTAATCAAGGCGCCGGGGCACTGGTCTCACCTGCCAACCAGCCATGCCGTGACCAGTCCCACGCTCAATTCTATATTTTATCATATTTTTTATTATTTTCCTTGATCTCATGAAAATCCTTTCATTTGAACAAATATCCTTCGTTTTAAGGAAATTCCTCTGTTTGATGGTGTTTCCTTCGCATCAAGGAAATAATATAAAATTGGGAAAGGTGTCATGGGACCGTGAATACTAGCTGGCCGGCTATGACCTAGTCAAGGACGGTCCACACCTCGTAATTCCTCAATATTTTATTATTATTTCCCTAATCTCATAAAAACTCTTTAATCTCATGACATTTCCTTGAAACCATGAAAATTGATAAAAATTAGGGAAACTCGTGGGACCGGGACCTAGCCGTCCGGTCATGCCCTAGCCAGTCCCACACACCCCTTATTTTATTATTTTTATTTTTATGTTTCCTTAATCCCATGAAATTCCTTGATTTCATGACGTTTCCTTCAAATTATGAAAATTCCTTCAAATCATGAAATAATACATAAAATTAGGGAAAACTCACGGGACCGGGCCCTAGCCGGCCAACCATGCCCAAGTCTGTCCCACACGCCCTTATTTTATTATTATTAATATTTTTGTTTTCCTCATCTCATGGAAACTCCTTGGTTTTATGATATTTCCCTAAAATCATTATAAAATTAGGAAAAATGTTGTGGGACCAGGCTCTTTGGCCGTACGACCATGCCTTGGCCATAGCCGGTCCCACACTTCATGATTCTTTCATTTTTTATTATTGTTTTCCTTCATCTCATGAAGTTTCAGCAAAAATCCCTGTTTTCTTCATATTTTCTCAAAATGTTGCTCAAACGAACAATTTGGTGACGTGGGCATGTTACCTTGACCGACCAAAGTTGGATCTTTGTCTTGCAAGGAGACGGCCCCACGTATTTTCACAATTTGACCTAATATGCGCAATTGCACGTATTAGGTCCAAAACTCTTCCAAACAATTTGGAGCTTCATGAAACGATCGTTATTTGATCTCGTGACCACCCAGGGCCGGTTTCATGATGCCTTGGTAGGTCCCTCATCTCTTCATAATCAATTAGGTTTTATCATCTAAGGTTCATACGAGCATTATTTTAATAAATGATTAAACCAGCATTTACTCATCCCATCCTTTCACCAACTAGTCTTCAAGAGACTTTGGTATATTTTGCTCACGTGGGCATGTGGGCGCTACGTGGTCAACCCATAATCCCATGTAGCCGGTCCCTCCTTCACTCCCTGGTTAATTTTTAATAAACCATCAATTGATGGAATTAGGGTTTTGAGTCCAAGGTTCATAATTCCAGATTCAAATACTAATAATTTTACGATGATCTCGTGATCAACATATTATCTAATATACTCGGTTCAGTTGCCAGTATTTCAAATTAATATTTTATTTGGTCATGCTACCAATAATCCATCAAACGAGTAACATTTTCTCATATGAGCAATGTTTGCTCAAACCAAGGAATGTTGGTTCAACTATCAATATTCAACGATTCATCAAATGAACAATATGTGTTCACTTTAGCTATCAACATTTATTTGAGAATTATACCTCTGTCTCAACAGACATGTTCAATTCGTGAATCTCAGAATAATTGCAAATCATGCTCGACTCAACAATACAAGGACTCATCGTCCTATGAAGTCAGCAAATGACTAACTGAATACATGTCTGCCTTGCAGACTCCACAATCACACGAGATATCAATCGTGTTACATGGGGGGATACTAACTAGGGTTTTGGTCTGGCGGTCTACGACACGTGTGTTTATACACACGATGAGAATGTGAGCAAGTTATGTAATCAGTTGAAGGAGTTAACAAAGTAGTGGACGGAAAATCAACCAAGTCTCCGCACATTAAACAACTAATTTTAACACGATTTCCACTTCCCCACTCTTTGATTCCATCAACTGTCACACTTCATGGTGTTTACAATTCTAGCAATATAAATAAGTCTCTGAATTATGATGGAAACAAGGAAAATTTCACGTCAAACAGACAACACGAGATTAACAACTCAAAATCTGAGCAATTACTCTCAATAGAGTGAAATTAAATCATTCCGAACTTATATTAATTTCAGAATACACAACACACCTACGATCTTCGATCATCACACATTTCTCAGCTTCCCTCCTACAGATCGACTCATCCTCTCTTGTGACTGAATTTACTCTGGAACGGCCATTGTCTTGGTTTAGGCCAGATTACTACAGGTGGATATCTCGATATCAAAGCACTCCCTTCTTGCAGTGCATCTGTGTGAGGTTAGAAAGTTTGCTCATTTCAAGGAGTCTCCTCCTCCGCACGGTCGTCTCCTCAATTACGTAAAAACCATCAACTCGTTTTGCCCCATCTACAGATTTGCGACCACAGTGGGAGATCATTCTCTCGGTTGCAATCTCAATTCTCACAAAGATGGTTGGTATTAAGACTAATTCAACTACTTAAAACCCGATCCATAATCTTTCAAATGATAAATTTCCTCCTCCCAGCGCTACATCTGACGGTGCGGAAGGCGGAGAAATCCCGACTCTGACTGAGTTGGCGCGAGTCCTGGAGATCCACACCAGGAACATGGATCTGATGAAAAATACAATGAACCACATACTTGATTTTCTCATCAAACTGACATCCGAGTTAGGCAATATCTCCGTTTAGGAAGTCCCAGCACCGGGGACTGACTCATCACATGGTGACCCTCAAATTAACAATTTCACTAATTATGAGAAGTCGGTAGACCAGGAGGTTGCACAGTTGGTCGAAAACTTGTGTGAACTCTTACACTTTTCCAGAGAGCAGCGTACAAACACATTTGTCGTACCCAACCAGATATCATCTGATGTGCAAGTAGCTTCATTGTCTCCATCAATCGAAGAAATGTCCATGATGTCAGAGCGTTCGATCAATAATATCTCTTTCGGAGAAGAGGACCGCATGGAAGATGAAGGACATAACCGAGCCATATACGTAACTGGTTTTATCAAAGTCTCTGAATTCAAGAGAGCTCTCGTTGATACAGGCGCTTCTACAAATATTGTCACTATGAAGACTGTCAAAGAGCCCAAGTTCCCACAGAGCAAGATCGTTCGCCATCCCATCCTGATGATAGGTTTTGAAGGAATCCAGATCCATACATATGGATATACATACATAGACTTGAAGGTAGGGCCTATTCAATCAAAGGCCAAATTTCACGTGATCGAACAGGAGCCTGATTATCACATGATACTCGGACGACCGTGTCTCCATAATAACAAAGTGGTTCCTGTAGTTACAGGAATTCCTACAATACACCCCTCACAATAATCTATAATAATCAACACATCTTTTAGATCAACAATCACACCTTTTTATTAATATCAAAATTAACAATAAGGAAATGAAATCAAGAAAACAATGACTATTCTGGACTTTGTCTCTCTTCAAAACTTTCTCCTCACTTCAAAAAGATCTCTCTCCTTTAGGCCTTGCTCGACTCTTTATATAGGATATTACATAGTGGATGACAGCTAATCTAATATTTATTTTCGGATATATCTTGTGAGACTCTCGCAAGCATACAAGTCTTTATTTCGCAATATTCTTAAATTTCGCACGATCTTCACATCTTTCTCGTGTTTCTGCTGGCATCATGTGTTACGTCATTTCTGTAATAAACTTGCGAAGTCTTCGCAATGTGTTGTAAATGGAGATTTCACAACGGTGTTGTTGTTGCGAGATTCTGATCCTACATCTTTCCTCTTCTCATGTCTTCTCTGCAAATGGGAGAATGTCATGAGAAATTGTACTTCAAAATGCCGCAGCTATTCATTTCTCCACATTCTTCTGTACTGATATGACTCTGTACTTTACGTAAAATTTGTTACACATATCTCTTCCTCCATTCATTCCTTGACACGTATTTTTCAACTGTTATTTCTCGACCGTTGACGTCTACTCTTCGCATTAAATGCTTATCTTCTCGAGATTTTCTTCTCTCTCTATATATTTTTATCTTTCTCTTCTCTTCTTTTTTACCTTCTTTCTTATCTTGTCTGCAACCTTTCTTCACCCTTCTTCTGTAAATTCTGCTTCTGCTACTGTAATTTTTCTTGTTTCTTCTTTTTTTCGATCTTTCGCTTCTTCTCTATTCCCATATTTAAAATGTCTCCAAGCGGTCGTAAATATGAACTTTCTTTTGAAGACATTCATAAAAATCTCAAAATAAAAGGTTTTACATTATCCACCATTCCTAATCAAGGAGCCAAATCTATTCTTTCTGCTAAACTATTTTCTGATCATTATTGTGATGATAAAGAAATCATAATTTCACTTGGTCAGATTCTCGCTGGCCCTCCTATCCCTCTTTATGATCCTGACCTTCCTTTGTTTTATAAAATTCTTGCTCATGCGAACTTCTCGCGAGCCATCTACCAATTAAGTGGTGACTGCATTCATTTAATGCTTGAATTTTCCATTCGCGGTGTTGGTAAAGGATCTATTTATGCAAGTGAAGTTAGGGATCCTGAACTTAAAATTTTGGAAATACTCGCTGAAAAGTATACAATAGAGAACTTTTTTGAAAATTATGAATTAATACCCATGAAGAGAGATAGTACTCGCTGGGGTGTTCGCTTGAAGAGAAAAGATAATATCGCTGATGATAAAGTACTTATGTAAGATATCGATTGGCATTCTGGTAAGAATAATACTCTTATCCAATCTAAAGATGATAGGTGGTATGTGTTTCCACTGGTTCTGAAGGGTCCTTATATTTCTGGTTCAAATGTGCTTCCTGCGAATCTCGCTGCATATCAACCATGGGTATTCAACTGGCCCGAAAAAGAAACAGAGATATGTTTTCAAGTCTTTCTCAACTCATAATCTTTCATATACTGTTATTCTCTTGTTTTTTAACTTTTGCGAAAATTTTAGATTAAAAAGCTGAGAGTAATCTACAACAGGACTGGGAAAGCTAGCACTTTGTCAGCGCTTCGTTCAATCATGGATGAAGTAAGAAACACTTTCTTTTATTATTTTTAACAATATTATTGCCTCTGTTTCTTATCTTCGTTCGTGTGCGAAGGTTGGCATTATAGTTGTTGAAGAATAAGGATCCAAGGTTGCGAAGACTAAGGGAAATGGTAAAGGTGTTTCTCGCAAGGAGATGTCTGCTGCTCCACCCTCAAAGAAAAGAAACGTTCATTCTTCTTCTCCTTTAAATCTTCAGTCTGATGAAGGATCTGATGATGATGATAATATTTCTTTCGCAAGAGAAAAGCCTTCTCCTGAGTCTTCTATGGCACAACTATCTGGCATTTTTTCTGACACCATGCATGGGCTAGGAGATGTTCCTCTTACCAACACATGTAAAGCTCTCACAAACATCTGTGATGCAACTTTGTTGGATGTTAATAGTTCTCTTCGCGGGATTTCCAGATCAGTAGCCCCACGTTTTCTGAATTCACTGGGAATTCTGGTATACTTTCCTTTCACTATTTCTTTGCAACTCCCAATTCAAAATTATACTCTGTCTTGACAATTTTTTGCATTTTTTTGCAGTCTGGAAAAGCTTCTTATTATGTTGCCTATGATTGGGCGAGAAGATATGAAAATCCGGAAAAGAAGAAAAAGCAATTGGAGGGTGAAGTTGTTAGCCTTCATGAAAATAACAAACAATTGGAGGTTGAGTCTTCTGTTCAACAGAACAAAATAGTTAGCCTTCAAAATGCTAATGACCAATTCTACGGTATGGGATTTTTCTTTTTTTCCTTTACTTCGATTTCCCATCATCTCCCCTCATCTGATTTATCATTTTCACAGACATTTATGGTCTTTCTGATGAGGCTACAATCCTTCGTTCTTTTCCTAATTCTATGGACAATGATACCATTCTAGAATACCTTAATAACTCTTTAAATAGCTTTTCCAATGACTATTTAAATCTGTCTCTTTAAACGAACTTAGATCATCATTGTGATGATAAAGAAATCATAATTTCACTTGGTCAGATTCTCGCTGGCCTTCCTATCCCTCTTTATGATCTTGACCTTCCTTTGTTTTATGAAATTCTTGCTCATGCGAACTTCTCGCGAGCCATCTACCAATTAAGTGGTGCCTACATTCGTTTAATGCTTGAATTTGCCACTTGCAGTGCTGGTAAAGGATCTCTTTATCCAAGTGAAGTTAGGGATCCTGAACGATTCTGATCCTACAGTTCCTTCAACATACCATCAATGCATGAAAGCTCTAATCAATAACAAAAGTGTTCGTATTGCGTCTTTATCATCTCCTTACGCCCCGGTCTATAACGCTGAATTCCAAAACAACATCCCTGAACCTCCAAACAATATTTATAGTACTCCACTCCCAAGATGAAAGTCCATCGAAGAGGTCATGGACAAACCACCGTCCTCGGGCGTCAAGTCGATTAAGTCATCTGCTACACCGATTAAACGCCGCAAGGATCAGGTTTCAACTCAGGGATCTAATTTTACAACCATTCATGATGCGGAAGGGAGAATCATTTACCATCGACGCAAAGTAATTAACAGGGGATAACTATGAAAAGTCTCCCCTCCCCGATGAATCATGTCAGAATAAACCATCACTCGAAGAAAAGGTTCAAGATGCTCCACGACAATTACAAAACGGCACCGAGTCCACTGATGAGCTCGAAATGATCAACATCGGGATAGAGGGTGATCCAAGGCCAATTTTAATTAGCTCAGCACTACCACCAGAGGAAGGGACGGAATTAATAAATCCTATGAAAGAATATCAAGATGTCTTTGCCTGGACGTACGAAGAAATGCATGGTCTATACGAAAAATTGGTTACTCATCATCTGCACATCACTCTTGGCTCCAAAGCTGTCAAACAACCACCAAGGAAGTTCATGCACGAAGTCGAAGAACAAATCAAAGTCAAGATTTAGAAACTAATAGCAGCAGGGTTCATCAAACCTATTCAACATCCAACATGGCTGGCGAATGTTGTTCATGTTAAGAAGAAAAATGGTCAAATCAGATGTTGTGTTGATTTCAGGAATCTGAATAAATGCTGTCTGAAGGATGATTTTCCTTTACCCAACATTGATATGATCATTGATGCAACTAGTGGTCATGATATGTTCTCATTTATGGATGGTTACAGTGGATACAACCAGATCAAGATGAAAGAGCATGATGCCAACAAGACTGCATTCCGTACTCCTATTGGGAATTTCCACTACACTGTGATGTCCTTCAGATTAAAGAATCTCGGTGCTACTTATCAACGATCCATGGCTGCTTTGTTTCACGACATGATGCACAAACAAGTGGAAGACTATGTTGATGATGTGATGGTGAAGTCGAAGGATCAAAGCATGAAGTTCTGAGACAAGTCTTTGAAAGATACAGAGAATACAAATTAAAGATGAACCCTCTGAAGTGTGCATTTGGTGTCTCCTCTGGGAAATTTCTAGGATTCCTGGTCACAGTAGAAGGAATCAAAGTCGATCCAGACAAGATGAAATCTATTACTACCATGCCTCCTCCATGCACTGTGAAAGAACTCCATAGTTTCATAAGCAAGGTAAATTATATTCGACGCTTCATTCCTGCATTAGATCAATTCATTGCTTCGTTCACCCCTTTATTGAAGAAAGGAGCGAGTTTCACATGGACAACCGTTCAACAAGGAGCATTCCATAAAATACGGCAGATACTATTATCACGTGCTGTCATGAGATCACCAATGCAAGGACAACCACTGATACTTCACACAGCTTCTAGTGATGTCGCAATCAGAGCACTCCTTGCTTAAGAAGACGACGAAGACATCGAACGACCAATCTGCTACTTCAGTCGTACAATGCGAGATGCTCAACACCGATATCCAAAGGCTGAGAGAGCATGTCTAGCATTAGTGCATGCAATTCAAAAATTTAGGCATTATTTGTTATCCAACAGACTCGTGCTCGTTTTAAAAGCTGACCCATAAAGTTTCTACTATCAAAGCCAGCCTTGATAGGAAGACCAGCAAAGTAGCTACTTCAGATGTCAGAATTTGATATAGTATGCACACCGCCTAAAGCAATCAAAGGCCAAGCGGTTGCAGACCTACTCGCTGCTTTTCCAAGAGAGGATGCAAAAATGTTACATGAAGATATACCTAGTGAGTTTCTGGATATCTTAGTTATCAAAGAATAGACATGGCTTTTATACTTCGACGGTTCCACCACCCCTAGCAACGACACTGGAGGAGCAGGCATAGTGCTAGTCTCTCCATCCGTCGAAGTTTTCTCATATTCATTCAAGTTGGATTTTCATTGCACCAACAATTCGACAGAATATGAAGCCTTCTTACTAGTGTTGTCCCTTTCTAAGCAAGCAGGAGCGACACACCTTGAGATAAGTGGAGATTCAAAGCTATTGGTCAATCAAATGAATGGAACATACGCTCTCAGAGAAATCACACTTGCTCCATTCAGAACTGAAGCTCAACGGCTATTAACTCATTTCGCTGATGTAATAATTGTCCATACTGGACGAACTAATAATAGGCATGCTGACTGCCTAGAAACTCTCGCTTCTAATCTAGAATTAGAAGGAGCGGAAAAAATAATCACTGTACAGAGGCGTGATGTGTCATCTACCTGGCTTGCTCAAGTCGAAGATATTCAAGCAGATGACTGGAGAGCACCTATTATTCATGAATTGAGAAGTTCTCTTTCGGAAGGGAAAGTCAGTCTCAAGTAATTAAAGAATTATTTCTTGCTTCACGGAGCGTTATACTATCGAAAATCTGATGGGTTCTTATCGCGATGCCTTGGAAATGACGAAGCGGACGAACAACTCAAACGCATACATGAAAAAAACTGGGGACAAACGCTGGTGGTAACACTTTACAGAAAGCTTCAAAGAATGGGATACTATTGTCCTTCCATGGAGGCTCAATCAAGAGCTCTGCAAAAGTCATGCCCAATTGTCAGACGCCTCCTCATCACTTAGAATCTCTAACAGCCCATCACACTGGGGAATAGAGGGAGCCCTATATAAAATACCTCCGGGACAATGAGTTGTTGTTAGAAAAGAAAAAAATAATCAAACTCATTCAGAGAGATAAAAGATTTTCCTTTCTTGATGGAATCTTATACCGCAAAAGATTTGGTGGAAATTTGCTGAGATGCTTAGCTGAGCATGAAATCCCAACTATTTTGAAGGAGATACATGATGGAGAACATCAAGGAAAAAGGAATTTATTTCTCCAGAGTCATGAGAAATAGTATTGGCCGACCATGGAAGACGATGCAGCTGCGCACGTTCAAAGGTGTCATCAATGCTAAGTCTATGGTAATCTCATTCACACTCTGTGTCTCCCATTGAATTCTGTGAATAGTCCAAGGCCTTTCTATAGCTGGGGACTGAATATCATCTTCAAAATCAATCCAGCATGTTCAAAGAAGCATGAATACATCATTCTCTTCAAAGCACCACTGGAGTCACGATTGCAGCCTTCATCAAAGAATATATAATATGTAGATTCAGTGTTCCTAAACACATTGTCACAGATAATGGAACTCCTTTTGCCAACAAGCACGTGACAGAATTGCTCGAGGACTATGATATCAAACAACTTTTCTCCACACTGTATTATCCCCAAGGAAACGGATAATCCGAGAGCACCAACAAAACTTTGATCTGAATTCTCAGCCGAACAATTCATGATAATCCTCAAACCTGGCATGAATAGTTGACTATGGCTTTATGGGCCTATCGAACCGCGCCTAGGAGATCAATCGGGACATCACCATAATCTCTCGTCTATGGGACTGACGCCAAACTGTCGACGGAAATAAAAATTCCTTCAGCAAGGATTGCAGCATCCAGTGGAGTACAATGGGATGAAGCCGAGGTGTCCAACTCAAGAATTGCTAAACTGGACATGCTTGAGTCAAGGAGGGGGCTAAGGTGGAAAAATATGTGGAAACCTACAAACAAATGATCTCCAGAGCCTACAACAAAATGGTAAGACCTCAAACATTTCAAGTAGGGGATATGGTATTAAAGACAGCAAAACATATTCAACAATACATGTCTGCTCACAAGTTCTCTCTGAAATGGGAAGGGCCATATGTAGTTATCAAGGCAGTATCCATCAGATATTACAAAATCTTAAAAATTGATGGAGTGGAAGGAAATATAATCAATGGTAAATGGCTCAAAACAAATTATGCCTGATCCGTAGAAAACAATTACCTTTTCACTAGTTCAAGCATTTTCAGAATGTAATTTATATTCCTCCAAAGAGAGTGTAAAATTCTCCTTTGTTCATTAAATACCTCATAAATGAACAAAATTTCCTCATGTGATGATCAATTATTCTACCTAAGAAAATCCTAAACCTATTCGACAAACAACAATCATAAATGCTCACTCAGAGTAAACCATCCAGCAAAGAGTAATTTTTATAGACAACCATGTCAAGCCAAAATGTGTCTGCCCCTTAGTGAATTGGACGCCCCTTATAAATTATGTGCGTAAACAATTTTGCAACTTTGCTTTGCTTAAATCGCCCGTAACTTCTTCATACGACATCTGATCGAATCCATTCTTTCACCATTGGCTTTGTATTTCCGTCCTCTTCGAGTTGATATCAAGAACTCCTTGATTTGAATGAGTTACACTTGGTCTTTGGCCCTTCTCCGCTTGTAGCTAACTTATTTTATTTGCACAATTAAGTGCCAATTCACTTCTTTTGGCAATCCTCATCACTTAGGGGGAGAAAAGATTCTAGGTCTTTTGAAAAGAAGCTTGAGCAGACAATTATTTCATCATAAATAATTGTTTACTTCTAAGTTAATAGCATACTTCTAGGTATGTTCAATCGTCAGACTCCCTTTTGAATTTTGTCGATGGGAGGCCGACAAGTATGGGCCCAGCCACAACTTATGTGTGTGTGGCCAGTTTAAAGCGACATGATTGGTCGAATAGGGCCGGTTTGGGATGGGGCGTGGTCAATGGAAAGTCGCGCCAGCTGTCCTAAGGCATGGCCATGCCTCCGTTTGCTGCTGCGGCTCCCTATTTTATGATTCTGAGTAGGGTTTTTCCCTACTAATCCATAGCGGATTAATTTCCTAGTTTTCCTAGGCTTACTTTAGACAAGCAAGGTCTGGTATATTGCATAAGGCGCAAAAGTAATTGATTGAATCTTATATGTTGACACAGAGTTCTTTAAGGTCATTACCAGAGATCAACATGCTTTCTGATTGAATACCTTATGCAAAGACCTTATCCTTGATATTTGGAAATTCGTACTACTCTGCTGCGAGTGAACACAAATTATCATGCCATATCAACATTAAGGGTAGGGTTCAGCAGGAGAACATAGCATAGAAAGCATTCATAAAAACTTATATTAAGTGCATGGCGCCAAAATTTACATAACATATGGGATGGTTGCTACATGCGCCAGTCTGGATAAATTTCATGTAAATGTATTTAGTGGTTCAATAAATATGCCAGTGGAGAAGCTAACACTCGCGGCTCCGTTTCCTTATAAAGTTATTTCACATCAGATGCAAGGTTTTACAATTTTAACCCTAAGCTAAAGACCACCATCAACAGTGACCATTTGACTTTTTGGCTTTTTCATGGTTTGAGCAATATGTAAGAAAATATTGAAAAACTAGGGTTTTCGCTCAAACGATGGAGTTCCATGAGACGAAGAAAATAATAATATTAGAAAATAAGGGATTACAAGGTGTGGGACCGGCCACGTCTAGGGCATGGCTGTCCGAATAGGTGGCCCGATCCCGTGACACCTTTTCTTATTTTTCACTATTCTTCATCGTTTGATGGAAAGTATGGAAAACTAAGAGTTTCGCTCAAACGAGGGAGTTTGCTCAAACGAAGGAGTATGCATGAGATGAGGAAAATAAAATAAAATAGTGGAAGAGGGGACCATCCGGCCGGTGGGCCCGGTCCCACATGTCTTGCTTATTTAATTTAATATTATTTTCCTTCATAAGTTCCTCGTTCGTCCATATTTTTGAATGTGCGTTCGTGCATTCGGGTGCTCGTTCGTTTATTATTGTCAAGTACACATGTACCATTTTCTTGGGGCTTACTCGGTGATGGCCCAGACGCCCGATTGTTGAATATTTATTACTAATTCATAAAATTCAGCTAAGGATGATTCATGAGACAGAGTAATAGAATGAGTTGAGTATCTATTATTAATCCATGGAATCCATCTGGGGATTCAGGGAACGGAGTAATGAGATAAAATGGTTATCTATTATTAATCCATAGAATCCAGCTGGGGATCATCCATGGAACGGAGTAATGAGATCAGGGGCAGAACTATATATAGACTAGGGCTGGCTTAAGCCAGCTCAAAGTCCAATAAAACACAAATTTTTACACTGGTTCTAAGTTTGAAAAAAAAAACATGCCTAAATCATAGGCTTATGCCACCCCCACCAATCCAATTTGTTTTCAAGCCACCCCAACCTTTATTTTACAGCTCCGCCAAAGAATGAGATAGAATAGATTATTTTCTAGGAATTCAGTTGATGAATCACACGCTAGAATTAATCTATTTACAGAATCGAGATATATGAGATAATTGAAGCATCATACTCGTTCTGAAGGGGTATATAGTCAGGGAACAACAAGCGGCGTGACGTCCTGAAGGCGTTAAGTTCTCTAACAAACATTATGTCTAGGAACCGCTCAATTATTAAGAGATTATATACACGGTCTCTCTACGTAGTCAGGGAACAATGAGCAGCGTGACGTCCTGAAGGCATTAAGATCTCTAACAAACATTATGTCTAGGAACCGCCCAATTATTTTGATTCTATGTAGAGGTGATGATGAAATATGTGAAGCATCGAACGCTCAGCTGGGAGGCCTTTCGAGAAACATATTCATCATAGCTCTGAGAGGAATGTTCGCTCAGTCAGAGATCGTGAAACGGTTCACGGATCATAAAATATGAATCGGCACATGCATTCCTGAAGCCGGGTCAGAAACATGCAGTATCATGATTTTAACCTTTGTCGAAAATCCACCATCAACATTAAATCCCATGCTTAGTGAGGGACAGTCATGTTCCTGCTTAGTCGTACAAAGGCGTTTTCAGAATCCTGATTTGCTCCAATGATGTCATGTATGACAGAGTTTCATCCCGTGAGCACGGAGAGACGAAGCACTGCTGATTTGGACGGTCGGACGTCCAGTTTTGGTCGGTTTAGCGTTTACGGGCCCGGGCCCAAAAAAGGAAATCGTTGTTTTATTAGGTTTTTGGAAATAAAATTGATATATAAGGGAAGAAGCCCTATTTTTTTTTTTATTATTTCTTCTTGATTGACCGACCAACTCTCTCTCACATCTCACGTCCGTGAGATTTCTTTTTCTTTTTTTTTGAAGTCGCCGACACCGACCAGCACCAACTACCGCATGTGGAATTCCGGCTGGCGCCGACAAGGTACATGATTTTTTTTCTTTTTACCATTTGTTTATGAGTTGTTCTCAAAACAAAATTTCATATGTGTACATGCATGTGTAGGTTTTATGAAAAATTTGTTTTTTTAGCAAAAGACGTCCGTCCGTCTGTCGGTTTAGGAAACAAATGATAATCCTTAATACGAAAGAGATGTATATATTTTTGAATAGACTTGCGTTTAGTGATAAAATTTTGTTTATGAGCTTTCATGAAAATCAAAATTTATTTGGAAGATGTGGACCTTTGTAAAAAATAGAAAAGACCCGTTTGGTAGACGAACGCTCGTTCGAGCAATTATTTTTTTATGTACGTGACCTGCTCACGTAAAATAATCTTTTTTTTCGAAGTTTACGTGAATTAACAATTCACGTAAAAAAAAATTAACACACGTGAGTTATTCACGAAATTTTAAAATTTTGTAAAATCAAATTTTTATTTTTCGCAATCCCTAGAAGCAAACAATTTTTGATAAGATATTGTTTGTATGGATTTTGTGATTTAATAGTGTATACATGAAAGTCAATGAGTGTTCACTCAGTGGGAGTTGCTCACACGGTGAAATTATGTGAATTGCTCACATGATGGAAATTTTGTGAATTGCTCGCATGAAAATCAAGTTATGATTTTGAATAATGGGTTTTGCTCGTCGCAGGTTCAAAGGAGCGAACAAACCTCAAAATTTTGCGTTGTAGTCACTATAGCTAGTGAAATTGTAAAAGGTGAGAGTCTGAGAGTTACCATTTTGGCTCATATTATTGCCGACTTGTTTTGACTCTGCATTTTTGGCAACAGATAATGGCAGATCCTGGTGATGACTATGTCTCTGACTCTTCTGGGAAATGTTCCAGAAATATCAAACCCGAAGATGAAGAATTTAGCGGACGTTCATGCGGTGGTAGATCAACCTTTCAGAAATGCCAAAAATTTGATATGTGGTATGTCTCTTGATCGTATGAGAGCCATTCATGAGGGAATGAATAACTTCCCGACTTACGTGGACGCGGAAGAGAGACAAAGACATGATGAATTTTCGCATAAAAAGAAACCTGGAGATGAAAAACTTGCAACTTATCGGTAGAAAAGACAACGACTTCAACAAGCGAGACTAGCGGCTGAAAATAAGATTCGACCGCGTCCTGATAGTGTAGCTTTCGACTCAGATGCTGAGGAAGTTGAATCTATATGGAAATCCAATGATCGTAGAGTTAAGCCATATCTACCAGGTATGAGAGCTGAGTGGTTGGCCAAGGATGATATTCGAGCCGAACATGAAGAAGATGAATATTTAGACGCAATGTATGATAATCCTGAAGATCAATTGGAAAAAGTCCTCAGTAAAGATTCTGATGATGACTCTGATGAAGAAATCGAAAAAGATTACACAGATGATGATCGCAAAGACGATGAATCCAATGAATTTGTTGATTAAATTTACTTGCAGATTCTCCTGAGATCATTTATTTTCTGTTGAAGTAGACATTATTTTGATCATTTGAGCAACTTGAATGTATGAACGTTGCATTAGGAATTACTTTTTGAACAATAATCCCTTATATATCTTCTGCTTAATTCTTCTCATGCCTTCAATTGAATGAGATGGACTAATGTTCATGTGTGCAAAAAGTCAATCATAATCCTCAGAAGATAAGATTCGACCGCGTCTTAATGGTGCAGCTTCCGAATCAGATGTTGAGGAAGTTAAATCTATATGGAAACCCGTTGATCGTAGAATTAAGCCATATTTACCAGGTATGAGAGATGAGCGGTTGGCCAAGGCTGATATTCGAGCCGAACATGAAGAAGATGAATATTTTAGACGCAATGTATGATGATCCTGAAGATCAATTGGAAGAAGTCCTCAGTAAATATTCCGACGATGACTCTGATGAAAAACTAAAAGAAGATTCCACGTATGATGATCGCGAAGACGATGAATCTAATGATTAAATTTACTTGTGAATTCTCCTGAGATCATTTATTTTTGTTAAAGTAAACATTATATTGATCATTTGAGCGACTTGACTGTATGAACGTTGCATTAGGAATTACTTTTTGAATAATAATCCCTTATTATATCTTCTGCTTAATTCTTCTCATGCCTTCAATTTAATGAGATGGACCAATGTTAATGTGTACAAAAAGCTAATCATAATCCCCAGAAGTGTGATTGTACGAGCTAGCTAGAGAAGCATGTGATTTACACAGATGATCAATTCCAACTCAAGGTATTGACCGCATCTGATTGAACTGTCAGTCCCCAGTATTGTCACTTTTCTTCCGCATCACCGATATAAGATGGTTTGAGATTTAGGGTCTCGGTAGAAATCGCAACTGATTTGACCATATGTAGAAGATAAGTATCACCGTGTCTTGTGTATTGACCTTCAATACTTAGGGTTTTCTATTTATACAAACATATCTTCTTTTGCTCATGAATATTATCAGAAGAAATTTTGATCACGATCATACCTCTCATCATCATATCTGATAGCAGTGCCTCTTCTCGAAATGAATCTCTGGCAAAGCATGGAGTTGTAACGTCCTTCTTGGTAAGCTACATGCATTTCTTTTTATCTTCATGTCATCATAATGATTGATCATAGAAAGTGATTTGTTGCAGAATAATCAGGAAGATTGACTTTCCTCTTCCAATTACAGCTTGAGACCCAAGCGGACTGTTAAAGCTTCTACTCGTTATAGACCTACCTGTGCTGATGCTGGAACATCCATGAGTTTTTGATCAGAGGTTTCCTTCGAATGAATGAGCATTTCTCCAACTTTACTGAAATTGAATATTTCATTGTCACGGGTTGATGTTCACGTTGTTGTTGACACTAGGAAGAGAAAGAATAGAAAGTCTGTGGTTGTAGATGACGGTGGTGACCACCGTGCTGATAAAAATTCGATCAACTTAATAGATATTGATTCTAGGGTTCCTGTTTCGGAGTATCCAGCAGCTGGACTCCCATGGTAAACATTTGCCCGAACAATCAACTCGTTGGCGGATTTATCGTCCCCAAGTGTTATGCATCCCTTTACACCAAGATTTGGAGAAGGTATGGGCACATTGCTACTACTAAAGTATGGAGAGGTTTTCTGTCAACCTTATTGACTACAATCGCTGGATTGTTGCCCATCATTGATGAAATAAACAAGATAAACTTGAGAGATGTCAAGAACAAAGAGTTGCATAGATGGGATGATATGATATCGAACTGTGAGACCTTGCGGTTCAATATAAGTTGTCTCCGTCGTCGACTCAAGGTTATCAAGATTAATATAGAGGATGCTGCTGCTAATATGATTTCTTCTACAACTTCTATCATGGAAGAGGAAAAGGCACTCGCTCTGGAGTCGGCAAGGGTTGAGAAAGTTATCCAGGACTTGAAAGTGAAGACTGAAAACTTTCAAAAGAGGCTTGAAATCTCCTTTAGTAAAAATTATTTGTTGTTGGATGGTTTGCTCTGAGTGAGCGTTTAAGGCAGAGTTTTTTTTTTTTTTTTGTAGGTTTAAGACTTGTTTTTGAATAAAGTAGGATGATTGATGGATGTAAGAACTTTTCTAGTGGATTAATGAAATTTATTTTGGATTTCGAACGAATGAGCATATTGCATACTCTTTGAAGGAATAGAAACTATATTTTGAAATTAAAATAATTGTTTAATGATCGTTCAGGCATAATATGCTTTGAGTCACTTGCCATTGATGATGTTTCCTTCCACCCGTCCATTAACATCCAAGATTTTGTAATATCCGTTGGATACTGCCTTGATGATTACATACGGCCCTTCCTATTTTGGAGAGAACTTGGGAGCGGACATGTCTTGTTGAATATGCTTCGCTGTTTTTAGAACCAAATCTCCTACTTGAAATGTTCGAGGTATTACCATTTTGTTGTATGCCCTGGAGATCCTTTTTTTTAAGCTTCCACATATTTTTCCACCTTACCTCTCCTTGACTCGAGCATATCCATTTCAGCAATTATCGAATTGGACACTTTAGCGTCATCCCATTGTATTCCACTGGCTGCTGCAATCCTTGCTGAAGGAATATTAATCACAGCCGGGAGAATAACATCGACGCCATAAACAAGGGAATATAGTGAAGTTCCAATTGAGATCCTTGGCGCGGTTCTGTAGTCCCACAGATCCATAGGTAGTTTTTCATGCCACGTTCGAGGGTTATCATGAACTGTTCGACTGAGAATCCGGATCAAAGTCTTGTTGGTACTCTCCGCTTGTCCGTTCCCTTGGGGATAGTACGGTGTAGAGAAAATATGTTTGATACCATATTCCTCGAGCAATTATTCCACATGTGTGTTAGCAAAAGGAGTTCCATTATCTGTGATGATATGCTTAAGAACACCGAATCTACATATGATGTATTCCTTGATAAAGGCTACAATCGTGACTCCATTGGTGCTTCGAAGAGGGATAGCTTCAACCCATTTGGTGAATTACTCAGTTGCTGTGATGATGTATTCATGTTGCTTTGAAGATGTCGGATTGATTTTTTTCGATGATATCCAGTCCCCAGTGGTAGAAAGGCCATGGAATGCTCACATAATGTAATGGTAGACAAGGAATGTGAATGAGGCTACCATGGATATGGAATTGATGACATTTCTGAACATAGGAAGTTGCATCATCCTCCATGGTCGGCCAATAATATTTCCCATGGATCTGGAGAAATAATTTTTTCTTTTCTTGATGTTCTCCCTCATGCATTTGTTTGAGGATTGTTGGGATTTCTTGCTCAGCTAAGCATCTCAGTAGGTTCCCACCAAAACTTTTTCGATACAAGATCCTTTCTAGATAGACAAACCGTTTTGCTCTCTGGGTGAGTTTGATTATTTTTTTCTTCTCTGACGGCAAATCATTGTCGCAAAGGTACTTGATGTAAGGTTTTCTCCAGTCCCCAGTATGATGGACTGTTAGAGCTTCCAAATGGTGACGCGACATCTGACAATTGGGACAAGATCCTTGCAACCTTCTCGACTGAGCTTCCATGGAGAGCCAATAATACCCGAGCCTTTGGAGTCTCCTATAAAGTGTAACCACCAACGTTTTTCCGCACATGTCTTCATGTATTCACTTGAGTTACTCGCTCGCTTCTTCATTTACGAGACATCGTGACAAAAATCCATCAGGATTGCGGTAACATAATGCTCCATGTAGCATGAATTTTATTTCCAATTCCTTGAGGCCGATTTTCCCTTTTGTAAGAGAACTTCTCAATTCATGAATGATAGGCACTCGCCAATCGCTCGTTTGAGCATATTCAACTTGAGTGAGCCAGGTTAAAGATATATAACAACTTTCTACAATGATGGACTTCTCTCACCCATCAAATTGAATTTTGGATGCAAGAGTTGCTAAACATTCAGTATGTCTATTGTTGGTGTGACCAGTATGGACGATCGTTGCCTCAGATAAATAAGCTAATAGACGTTGTGCTTCGGCTATGAATAGATCAAGTGTTACTTCTTTGAGAAGTACACGACATTCATCTGATTGACTAACAACTTTGAGTCTCCTCTTATCTCTAGGTGCATCGCTCCTGCTTGCTTGGTCAAGGATCATCCCAACAAGAAGGCTTCATATTCCGTTGAATTATTGCTGTAGTAAAAATCCAACTTAAATGACTGTGAGAAGACTTCACCGGATGGGGATACCAATACCAAGACCTCTCCGCCAGTATCATTGCTAGGAGTGGCGGAACCATCAAAGTATAGTAACCATGTTTCCTCTTTAATAACTGAAATTTCTAGAAACTCACCCGACACATCTTCATGCAGCATTATGATGTCTTCCCCTGGAAAGGCTGCGAGCAAGTCTGCAACTGCTTGGCCCTTGATTTCCCTGGGGTGATACATACGCTATGTCAAACTTTGATATTTGTAGCAACCATTTTGCAGGTCTTCCTATCAAAGCTGGTTTTGATAGTAAGAATTTTACAAGATCAGCTTTAGCAACCAGTACGACTCTATTTGATAGCAAGTAATGTCTAAATTTCTGAATTGTATGAACCAATGCAAAGCATGCTCTTTTGGCTTTAGGGTACTGGAGTTCAGCATCTCTTATTGTACGGATAAAGTAGTAGATCGGATGCTCGACGCCTTCTTCATCCTCTTAAGCGAGAAGAGCCCCAATAGATAAAGTAAAGTATCAATGGTCGTCCTTGCACCGGGGATTTCATGAAAGTGGGTGATAATAGTATTTGCTGGATCTTTTGAAATGCATCATGTTAGATGTTCGTCCATGCAAAATTTTCTCCCTTCTTCAGTAGATGGGTGAATAAAGCAACAAGCTGAGCTAATCCAGGAATGGAACGTCGGATGTAGTTTACTTTGTCCATAAAGCTCTAAAGATCTTTCACAGTACGTGGGGAAGGCATGGTGGTAATAGGTTTCCTTTTGTTGTGACCTGGAACCCTAGAAACTCCCCAGAAGAAACATAGAATGCACATTTCATGGGATTCATCTTCAATTTGTATTCTCTGCATCTTTCGAAGACTTGTCTCAAAACATCTAGATGGGATGATCGAGTTTTTGATTTGACTACCACATCATCAACATAGTCTTCTACTTTTTTGTGCATCATGTCATGAAAGGTAGTGGTCATCGCTCGTTGATAGGTAGCACCTGCATTCTTCAATCCAAAAGGCATCACCATATAATTAAAGTTCCTGATGGGCGTTCAGAATGCAGTCTTGTTAGCATCATGCTCATACATATTGATCTAGTTGTAGCCACTATAACCATCCATAAATGAGAAAATTCCATGGCCACAGGTTGTATCAACGAGCATATCGATATTGAGCATAGGAAAGTCATCCTTCGGGCAGCATTTGTTCAGTTTTCTGAATTCAATACATCATCGGATTTGACCATTATTCTTCATGACCGATACAACGTTTGCTAGCCACGTCGGATGTTGAATGGGTTTAATGAATCCTGCTGCTAGTAACTTCTGGACTTCAACTTTGATTTGTTCCTCGACTTCATGTCTGAACTGCCTGGGGGGTTGTTTGACAGGTTTGGATCCAGGAGTTATGTATAAGTGATGTGTGACCAACTTTTCATCAAGACCGGGTATTTCCTCGTATGTCCGAGCAAAAATATCTTAATACTCCTTCAATAGGCTTATTAAATATGTTCGTTCCTCTTGTGATAGTGTGGAACTAATCAAGATTGGTATTGGATTTTCCTTTGTTCTGATATTAATTATCTCAAGGTCATCAGTAGTGGAATCCGTGTCATCTTGTAGTTTTCGTGGAGCATCTTGAATTTATTCATCCGACGATTGTTCAAACTGACATAATTTTTCAGGGCGTGGAGATTTTTCATCGACCTCCCATGTTAATTTTTAATCCTTGTGTCGGAGATAAATGACTCTTACTTCCACATCATAGTTGGTTATAAAATTGGATTTCTTATGAGTCATAGCTTGATCATGGTGACGCTTGAGCGGTGTGGCAGATGGCTTGGTGGTCTTAGCACCTGAAAATAATGGCTTGTCAGAAGTTTTCTCGATGGACTTCCAGCCTGGGAGTGAAGTACGTAGATATTTCTTGAAGGTTAGGTGATGCTTTTTGGCGGTTCTAGGAACTCAGCATCATAAACCGGAGCATAAGGAGATGCTGAGGATGCAATGGGGACGATCTTGTTGTTGAGTAAAGTTTTCATACATTGATGGTATGTCGAGGGAACAACCTTGTTATCATGGAGCCATGGTCGCCCGAGTATCATATGGTAGTCAGGCTTATTCTCAATCACATGCAATTTGACCGTCGATTGAATAATTTCGCTTTAAAATCCACATAGGCGTACCTGTACGTGTGGCTCTGGCTTCCTTAAAAAGCTGTCATCAATATAGGATGATGAACGATTTTGATTTGTGGGACTTTGGCTTCCTTGAGAGTTTTCTTAGAGATGAGATTGGTAGAAGCTCCAATATCGACAAGATCTCTCCTGAATTCAGAATCTTTGATAAAAGCGGTCACATACAAGGCTCTATTATGCCTTTCCTCTGCCATTCGATCTTATTCAGTGAAAGTAATATTGTTCATCGAATGTTCGGACACCATGGACACTTCTTCGACTATTAGAGATGACGGAGTTATTTGTACGTCGGATAATATCTGGTTGAGTGCAGCGAACATGTTCGTACGTTGGTCCCTGGAGAACTGCAGGAGTTTACATAAATTTTCGATTATATGTGTAACTTCCTGATCTACTGTCTTCTCATAAGTAGTGAAATTGTTGGTTTGAGTATTGATATCAGTGGTGTCAGGAGATGAATGTTCTACCACTTGAGCTCCCAAAATCCTTGTCAGGTCCACCATGCAGTTGAATAAATTATCGATTTCTTCTTTCACCCGATTTATGTTTCTTTCCAAAAAAAAATCGCCTCCATGCTAGCTCAACTAATGATGGAATTTCTCCATTGTATGCACCGATATAGAGAAAAAAAGTAGTAAAGTAGGAATGATGAAGATTACCAGAATCGTTTGAATGATCATGAGGAGTATCACCATTCAAAAGACTCTGACAGGGGATAGTTAAATCCGACCTAAGACCGACCATCTTTTTGAAATTTTGAGATTGCAACCGAGTGATTCTCCCACTGTGGTCGCCAATCTGTTGATAAGGAAAAACGATTTGCTGGTTTTTTAGGAAGTGGAGATACAAACGTGTGGACGGAGGCTCCTCAACCAAGAAAACTGCCTAACCTCAAATAGATGCACTGCACGAGAGTGATTTGAGTTCGAAAGATCAATATGTAGGACTCCGGCCTAAACCAAGAAAATGGTCGTTCCAGAGTCAATTCGAACACAAAGAGGGGAGAGGGTTGATCTTTATAAGGGAAGCTGAGAAGTGTGTGAGATCAATGATGATCAAGGATTGTGAATGTATTTAAGGTTTCTGCAAGTTTTCTGTGAACTGTTGAGTTCAAATAAGTTCTGGTCGATTAATTGAATTCTTGAGAGTGATTGCTCGGATCAGAATTCTTCTTAGACGAACGTTATCTTTCTTGTTCAATCATGGGTTCGAATACTTATTTATATTGCTAGAACGTGGACACATTGATCTCTAGTAAGTGTGATGGTTGCTCGAGTGAAAGAGTGGAAAAGTGGGAAATCATGGTTTAACCAGTTCCAGGTCGTGCGGAGACTTGGTTGATTATCCAACCACTACTTTGCTAACTCCCTCAAATGCTTGCACGACTTACTCACATTTATCATCGTGGATGAACACACGTGCCATAGGCCTCCAGACCAAAACCCTAATTAATATCCCCCATGTGACGTGATTGATGTCTCACGAACGTGGAGTCTGTAAAGTAGACGTGTATTTAATTAGTCAGTCATTGATTTGATTAGACAATAGATTTAAGTATTGTTCAGTCGAGTATGATTGTTGAATGCTCTAGGATTCACGAATTAAACATGTCAGCCGAGACGTATAGTTCTCGAATAAATGATATTGATAGTTGAATCAACATAATGGATATTGATAGTTTGAGAAAATATTGCTCATCAGAGAAAATATTGCTCATATGATGAATTACTGAATGTTGATGGATGAATCAATGTTTGAGCATCTAAGAAAGTATTGCTCATTCGATAAATTATCGAATATTGATAGTTGAATCATCATCCGAGCAAGTATTGCTCATTCGATAAATTACTGAATATTGAATCAATATTCGAGCATCTTAGCAAGAAATTACTGAATATTGATAGTTGAATCAATATTCGAGCCTATGAGCAAGTATGCTCATTCGATAAATTACTGAATATTGATAGTGTTGATGGTGGTTTTTAGTATAGGGCGAAAACTGTAAAAGTCTATCTACCTGACCTGGCATCAGATGTAGTAGACATTGATATGTTTATATTCTGCAGGGAATTTGGAGAATATATCAAAATCTGATGAGTTCCTATGTCTCTATTCATATATTGAAACTCAAACTCCTAGATGAATTGTTCACTAGTATAGAGCCTGATGAGTATATAAGCTCCTAGCTGCATACTCACTAATGTCGGAACCTGCCGAGTATTTTTCCCATGCTATGTTCCCTGGCAGAACCCTTAATATTGATATGGCATGACAATTTGTGTTCACTCGCAGCAGAGTAGCACGGATTTCCAAGTATCAAGGTTAAGGTCCTTGCATAAAAATACTCAATCGGAAAGTATACTGCTCTCTGTCAATAAACTTAAAGAAATCTGTGTCAACACTGATGTATTCTCAATAATGTTGTAGTAATATGTTCGTTGAGACTTGTGAAATCAATAGATTTTAGACTTATAAAACTTCAAAAACAAAGAAAACTTAATGCAAAATTGATTTCAAGATATTAAAAATAACCAAGACACCGATTCCACTATTACACATGAATGAATCATGGTAAATAACCCAAAACTCTAATTATCTTTTAAGTCCCTTATTTCTTAATTCACAAATAATCAAGCATTTTCTCAAATATTAATTGTATTCCCTAAACATAAATTATCAATTGACTAACAGAGTATAACCTATCAAATTGAATCACAACTAATTAAGAAAATTATGCAAACAATTTAAAACTCTGCAAAAGCAGTGATTGAGTGAATTATAAATTATAAATTAGAGAAAATAAAATGTTTACCAATTATTCATGCGTTAATATCTTCCTCATTCACTTAGTTGTGGGAGAATTAGCTCATCATCATGTTGGAAACACACTCAAAAGTTGATTTCATTGCTCAAAGTGTTTACAAATGATGAAAATAGGAGAAAATAATTAAAAATCGGGTTTGTAACAATTATATGTGTTACAAACCGAACTATTACAAAGAACGATACAAACTAACTGTCGTTGTCACTGTGGCAAAACTATTGTCACTGTGGCAAAACTATTGTCACATGTGCGTCTTATGTTCTTGGTGTTCTTCACAGCAGCAAAAATGGTGTTTCTCTACAACTCAAATTTCTCGACTCTGTGATGTTCTAACTTCTCCCCAAACTCTCTGTAAAACTTCTCTGACCTCCGAACACTCTTTATATAGCAAACAACACCGAAAATACTTCTTCATAACTCTATCAAATCTACCATTAATCGGCAATGAAGAAAAATATTCTCGGGAATATTTTCTTTCCATTCTTGCCTTCTCACGCGTTAATTTTCTTCCAGCACACTCTAAACAGGATCCTACACGTTCCATAATTAGTGTAACATGTTGTAGACTCCTGCAAACTTCCCAAAATAACATCTCCGAGAAGCCCGAGTATCTTCCCGCCTCTGTTATCTTCTCACCGAGAATCTAGCCAATGTTAGCTGACGAAATCAACCATACCTTGCCTGCTAAGACTAGTCACGTCATCCCAGCAAATCCCAGCCATTGAGTCTCTCTAGTACATCACCAAAATCTCGAACAAAATATTCTTAGTTGACTGCAATATCCTCCCGCCAAAACTGAGAATTTGAAATAAAGAGGAAGGGTGCCCCTTATCCTCGTATGGGTTCCCTTAACAGCTGAACTGGGGTGCCCTTAGTAATTCAGTTGGAGTCTTTAACACTTTTGGAGGGTGCCCTGAGAACTTTTCTAGGGTGTCTCCGGCATACTTCTGGGGCGCCTTCAACACTCCTCTGGGGTGCCTTTATTAATTTTCACCGGGGGTCCAAATAGCACTTTTCGAGTAACTTTTTCCACACAAGTGTATTTCTCCAAAAATACCTATAAAAACATATAAACACCATAATAAGTACAAAATCGAGAACCAACATAGAGAAAATTGAGGACAACTTAGACACAAAAATGTGTCTATCAAATACCCCAAACTTAATCTAGAAAATAAAATCCTAACTCACTGTCGCAGGCATCACGGCTACACTTAGCACGTGCAGCAAGCCGTTAAACCGCTAGGTGGCCCTAGCGGCACCCGACCCACCTGATTGACCATAGCTTACCCCAGTAGTTGTCTCGGGAGGGTTTACTAGAGGAGTACCCAGAAAACCTTGACTTCTAATTGGTCACCAGTATCCAAAGATCTATGAGGACATACATATTCTCAACCTATTGCCAAGCAACTTGAATGACAGAGAAATTAAAGGTATCATCTCTAAAGTTGGATAATGAATATGGGAGACAACTGATAACAAAGAGATATCCGCTACACATCTAGATAAACATTGTAAGATGCATCCGCTTTACAGCTGGATAAGATTAGGAGAGAGATAAATATGAGAGGGACATCTGCTACACAGCTGGACCAATTACGTGTGATGAGTTGAACTAGTGCTAAAAAGATCTTGTACCAGATGGAAAGCAGACTAACAAAGCAACCAATATGCATCTCTCTTCGACTCTCTCATAGTGCTCAGTAGTAATAACGTCTTCTTCGGCTTCAACTGTAGATGATAAACTCTCGAACCTCGTAGAACCTTGACAATTAACTATTCTCTTCTATTTCTTGCTTGAAACTTCCTTGTCTACTTCCCTATGGCCTTATTGAACAAAAATGTAACTGCAAAAAAAATTCATTCATTCATTTTTTTATTTTTATTTTGAAACATAGTAACAAGACAAAAATTTACATGGCCATGACAGAAGGACTTTATCCCTTGGATCTTCGCAACTTGTAATGTCTTAACATCATGAACTTAAACAACTTATATCGTTTGATTTTTCTTGCTCTTATAACTTCTTAAACTTTGATTTGAATTCTGCTTTTTTATTGTTGCTTCTAAACCTTAAACGTCTTCAACTTTCTTCATGGATTTTGATGTCGCTCCGCTTGTTGATGATGATAAGTGTCTACTGAGAGATTCATAATCCATTAACTAAGACTACATTCTGAGGTTGCTTTGTCTTTCTGGCGTTTCCTTCTGGCCTAATTTCCTTTCCATCATGGATGGTTAGGTCCATCACGATTACCCTCTAAAAGGAACATGTTCTCTCCTGAATGTCAAAGATCCCAATGTATTTGTTTATGGGTGAAAACCGTTTCTGCTGATTTTGGTAATTTTGGGTGTCTGGGTGAGAAACAAATATAAACCCTAAACAATATACTGCAGGGAGTACTTTTGATTCGAGAGATCAATCTGTACAATCCTGGCCTAAACCAAGAAATGGTCGTTCCAGGCTTGCTTCGGTCACAAAGTGAAGGAGAAGGGTTGGTCTTAGGGAGGTAAGCGAAAAAAGTATTGAGACCAGAATAGGTGTGGGTGTTTTATGACTTGTATCAGAAAGTAGAACTGGTAAGCAGGATGGAAAGCTACCAGGTGATTCTAGATATTGTGTGTTGCCGACCAAAACCTGTTTTTTTGGTGGAAATAGATGAGATCTATTTATACAAGTCGTAATAAAACGTACCCTAGTCTCGTAAAAGTGGGAATGGTTTGAGTAATGGAGGAGAATGGTAACGAGTAACGCCTGGAATTTATGTTTCCATAATGAAGGATACGTTTCACCATTATTTCTTGCCATTACTAACCGCCTCACTTTTATGATACTTTCTTATAACGAGCATATTGCACGCCGCACGCTATAAACCGCCAGACCAATACCATGATGAGCATCCCCCAGTTTGTGACATGTTTTGATGTCTCGAGTGTTTTTATGTAGCGTGTTGCTATTGCCTGGCAAGTTAAGATTGGGAAGCCTGCCGGCTCGGTGGTGACCTTCGACGGTCGAGATTTTGCATCTTGAGAGGAAAGGTAGTCGTTGATTGTTGCAACTTTTTATTTGGCAGCTAGTGGCATGGAGGCGTGGCCTTGGCGTGCTTTTAGGTGCGTACAAGTTAGGATTTTGGCATAGTTTGGGCATGGCCAACATTAAGGTTTGGCGCTGTGGCCAAAGAATTGGCATCGTAGCCAAGCTGGTGTCGTGACCAAAAGTTGTCACAAGTTTGGTGGCGAACTTGTGCGGCTGAGATATGCATCTCATGAAGAAGGATGTCCATTGAGTATAGCCATATCTTGTTGTATAGTAAAGTGGCATCGGCCACATGCTAATAGCATGTCGGTGGCGTAGCCATGGCATGGCGGCATGCGAGTATCCGTGGCATAGTGGTATGCTGGAGACATCGTGGTATGGATAAAGTTAGGGTGTGGCGCTGTTTGGAAAGATTTGTCATGGACAAATCTTGGCGTCTTGGAAGGATTCTCCGTGGAAGAATTAGGGCTTGGTGTGTCCAAGGCGCCGTGGAAGAATTCACCTCAGAAAAATTATGGCTTGGCGTGCCCAAGGCAATGTGGAAGAATTAGGGATTGGCGTGGCCAAGGCGTCGTGGAAGAATTCTCCTTGGAATAATTGGGGGACGGTAAGCAACACGGGGCCGGCCTCATACGGAATGTGTGCGGCGCATTTAGGGAGACCTGATTGGTCGATTGAAAGTGGGGCCGAAAAGCTATGGCGTGGTCGCCTTCCAGCACGCTGCGGCGGATTTAAAGCGACCTGATTGGTCGAGGGAAATAGGGATGGTTTAGGATGGGGCGTGGCCAATGGAAAGTGGCGCCATCTGGCCTAAGGCATGGCCACGCCTCCCTTTGCTATTGCGGCTCCCTGTTTTTTCTAATTCTGGGCGAGGTCTTGCACCTCCTAATCCATGGAGGACTAACTACCTAGTTTTCCTAGGCTTAATTTTGACAAGCAATGTCTAGTATGCTGCACGAGACACGAAACCCTAACTTTTGTAAGTTAGTATGGTCTGGTATACTGCGTGAGATGCGAAAACCTAACTTCTGCAAGTTAGTAAGGTTGATTGAATTCTATGTATCGACACAGAGCTCTTTTAAGTTCATTGCCAGAGAGCAGCATGCTTTTCTGATTGAATACCTTATGCAAAGATCTTATTCTTAATACTTGGAGATTCGTGCTACTCTGCTGCGAGTGAACACGGATCGTCATGCCATATCAACATTAAGAGTTCAGCCGGAGAACATATCATAGAAGGCATTCAGAGGAACTTATATTAAGTGAATATGCGCGAGGCACCGAAATTTACAGAACATCTGGGATTTGCCAGTCTGGATAAATTCCATGTAAGTATATTGAGCGGCTGAATAAGTTTTCCAGTGGAGAGGTTAGCACACGTGGCTTTGTTTCCTTGCAGAGTGATGTCACATCAGATGCAAGGTTTTACGATTTTGACACTAAGCTAAAAACCACCATCAATATTGAGTTCCCTGCTTAGCACGTAACAGCGACGTTGTTGCGAGGTAAGCTTGAGATGGTGACGGACGAGAGAAAAATCGAAGAGGGGAAAGACGTGAAGAGTTTGCCATGGAAATTCAACTAACCTTTAGCGGAAGGCATGAGGAATCCGTGATCCTTGTATTGACGACTTGGCGTATATCCGGCTTGACCAGGGGGTGTTGGCGTAGAGTCTCGCTTCCCGGAACGTTGGTGTCAATTTGGGCCATGGGGGGGAGGTGAAGATAGCGCTTCCAGTTTTGGAATGGCGGGCACGCGGCTTTGAATGATGGAGATTGTGTTTTCTTGAACGGCAAAGATGGTGCTTCAATCTTGGCCGAGAAGAGATGATGATGCGAAATGGCGAATAACACCACTAGATTGGAAAGGCCGATGGTGCGGCTAGCTCAGTATGGCGCAGCTAACTTGGCATGGCGGATGGGGAAGCTAGATTAGAAGGCCAATAGATCGTTGGCTTGCTTGGAAGGCCAATGGAGCATCGGCTTGGGACGCGGTGGGGATGGCGCTGGTTATGGATCGGCTGCAACGTGGAGATGGTGCTGGCTAAGAGCGGACTCTTGGGGCTTGAACGCAAACTGTTTGCGTTGTCTTGGCCGAGGACTGGTGGCGCCATGGAGCGTTGCCTTCGCTGGCCCGGCTACCTTTTTCCGTGCATAGCTTAAACGAGAAACCTTCCTCCACTCTAATTCCAAAAGTGATGTGCTTATAAAAGGCGCTACCCATCTTCTCCATCTTGTTCTATTGGTCTCGTATCCAGGCCTTGGTGTCAGCGGAAAAGCAATAGCAACAGAGCAGGCGGTCACATTTCAGGTATGTATTCTAGCGTTCATTCTTTTGCTTTCTCTTCTGTGTTGGTGTAAACTGGTTTTCGTCGTGAAAACTGGCTTCAGTACGTGAAATAGTGAAAATATTGTGCTGGAACTTTGGCTACTAAACGGTGATGGTGGAAATTGCACTTGGAAGGCTTACTGGTTTGGAAGGGAACCGTTAGCATTGGTCGGCTTGGAATGGAGCCGCTTGCGTTGCGCGGCTTGGAGTGGAGCTATCTTGAGTTCCTCGGTTGGATGACGACTGGCTTCAATTCCGTGGAATGATGGCAACTTTGTCTAAATTAGGGTTTGGCATGCCGAAACCCTAATTAGCGCCCTTTACTAGAATCGTTGTAGAATTCTCGTACGGACTCGGATTTTGACGGTCCGCCCCTCCATTTTGACTGGAAAAGAATTTCCTATCTCCAACGCGGGAATATTTTTGGTTTTGAGCTCGTTCGGGAGGTGAAAACAGCTCGACAGTAAAATTCAGGAGGAATGTTGCGGGCCCGAGGTGGCATAGTCGTGCCCAGTCACCTATTCCCGTTCATAGAGCAAGAAGGAATCTCCATTCTGTTCAAACTCTAGAAACTCCGTCTGTAAGAAAAGAGGTATCGACCCTCTTCTGTTGCTCATCTGGATCTGTGCTTTCATCTGTAGTGTCTCTCCAGTGGATTCCAAATTTTACCAAAACTCCACTGCATTCATGGGATGGATGGATGAAATATATGCTCGGCAATGATCATGTTAGGGCTAATCTTGGAGATTGTTGTTGTATTTTCGGTCCATCCTTGACTTTAGGTTGTTCAGTGTCTGGACCTTCTGATCGCGATGATTGATATGTTGTGGATGCTTGTATGGTCGAAATCTTCCGGAGACACATGATGAAATAGATGAGTTGGGAGACATTTTGTTGCCGATGTGCTGATATTAAGTCTTCAAGGAATTTGTTCCAAGAGACGTCCTTCGAACCGAATTCTGAATCTTGGACTATCGTATGGAATGGGATGCGGTGAGCAGTGCCCAGTTACACTTCTGTTAGATCCGATGGTGTGGCCGGATATGATAATATATCTCGGTGGCGTACTTTTGGGGTTTTTGATGCGCGTGTACGGCTTCATGTTGAGAAATTCTTGCAAACTTCAACTGTGATGATGTTGAAATCGGAAATAACCTAGTTGAGGGCAGTGAAGGCATCCCATTCTGGTAGTCCCCATGTGTAATTATCTTGAACCCATTTTCTCGTGGAAGATGTGCTTCTGTTGCATTCACTGGTAAGGTGGTGACTGCGTTTAAGCTTCTAATAATGAAGGAGGCTTCAGTCCCCAAGTGTAGCCTACTTTAATTACATCGCCTTGAATCTACGCCTATGGGATGTGATACAATCTTATCATACTCTCCTGGATGTTATGCTGAGATGCTTGGAATATCACATGGACGAAACATTCTGGATAATGAAGAAGTAGAAGTGAGAAAGCCATGCCATTAACCGTGGCTCCCTCCGTCTCTTCAAGAATAATGTTTCATCCGCGTCTCTAGAGTTATCTCATGAATGCTTGATTATTGTCGGGGATGGACCGTGATGAGCAGTCCCTAGTCGCACTTCTTTTTGGTTACGTTGTTTTCTCTGAGTAGGCTTGGGATCCGCCGCGGCCTCGTAAAGTGTTGCAGCCGCCTTCTAGACAGAGAGGTGATTATATTCTTACGTTACACCTTTAAAGGTGGATGACCTTGTCGTGGCTATGACTTTTGGTTGACCGTGTCTTCTGAGCTTTGACAGTGAAGGGATCCCGTGTAGAGCCTCGGTCCCCAAGTGTGGTTTACATGTTTATATCTGGTATGGTCGGTGAGTTGACCATGATAAGAATATCACCATCTTGCATCCGTACTGGTGACTCTATTACTTCTTCCATGTGAAACTAAAATATGGAGAAGTACATATTACCCTTGTAGCGGTTGTTGCTATGGTGAAGCTTTGGCTGGTATCGACAAACGAGCAGAAATAGTTCTTGGAAGAAGATGTGATCAGAAGAGACTATGTCGCGTGGGAACCAAAATAGATTGGCTGGAATTGCATCGACGTCCATGGAAGCAAAGGGATCGGCTGGATGCGTAAGCAAGTAAACTGTCCACGAACACGAGGTTTGGCGAGATGGGTCAAAAAGCATCCACAACCGCGATCCTTGGCTGGCTGTGATAACGATCCTTGACATGGAGGAGTGTGGTGGCTACGGGTACGAACCTTGGAAGGAAGGAGCGGTGTTAAAGCGGCCTCGGCTCTTGGAGAGGACGTTGAAGCTTATGTAACAAAATGATGAAGCTTCAACTTCGGATCCTGGAGCAGCCTATGGAGAGAATGCTGAAGCGGAGCGGCTTCCGAGAGAATGTTGAAGCGGTTTCCAGAGCGGAACATTGAAGCTGAGTGGCTTCTGGCTCTGGAAGCGGAGCGGCTTCTGGCACTGGAAGCGGAGCGGCTTCCCGAGAGAATGTTGAAGAAGTTTCCAGAGCGAAATATTGAAGCGGAGTGGCTTCTGGATCTGGAAGCGGAGCGGTTTCCTGAGAGAATGTTGAAGCGGTTTCCAGAGCGAAACATTGAAGCGAAGCGGCTTCTGGCATTGGAAGCGGAGCGGCTTCCCGAGAGAATATTTAAACAGTTTCCAGAGCGAAACATTGAAGCAGCTCCTAGAGAGAACTCCAGTGAGAGCGCCATTAACCCTTGGCTTCAAAAAACGAATTGATACGATATGGCATATGGGAAGACGACACACAAATAGTGCTGGTCGGCAAGTCGTGTTTTTTCTCCTCATGGGAAAGAATATGCTTCTTCTGTTTGATCTTCCCTTGCAACTCTCAGATCCTTGACGGTTACAATGTTGAAGTCCCGCATCAACCAGCATACTGTCAAACTCGACATCCTTCAAGTGAACAGTGATTAGGAGTCTCCAGTTCCAACTATCAATCGTGCTCTCCAAGAGGGGTTGAAGTCCCGCATCAACCAGCGTACTGTCAAACTCGACATCCTTTAAGTGAACAGTGGTTAGGAGTCTCCAGTTCCAACAATCAATCGTGCTCTCCAAGAGGGGTTGGGGTTTGGAAATGGCTTCACTGGATGGAAACAGCAGTTTACATGATATAGTGCGGTTGAGGGTGATGGGTCGAAAGACCGACTTTGTTTAACTACAAGTGCACGGTGTCAAAAAGAGCACACAAAAGCAAGCACGGTTCGTTCCCTCAAGGAGTGTGAAAACTTCTAATCAATATCAAGGACGGACCAACCAAAATTCAATATTTCAAAGATTGTTGTATTAAGAAAATAAGCTAACGAGTAAGCAAACCAAATTTATAGATAGTTGTAATCAAGGATGTAAAGTGTCAAGGCTACGGAATCCGTTGTAGGCTAAGTTTCACTTATGTCTCTCACAAAGATCTCATCCAACTTATGTATAATAGCGAACCTAGCTAGTACATGGAAGATTTTACGTTTAAGATTTATCGAGGAATTATCAAAGAATATATTTTACGTTTAAGATTTATCGAAGAATTATCAAATAATATGTTTGTTCTCAACCTAAAAAGTAGAAACCCTAAGTACTTATCATACAAGGCATAAATAGTCATATGATAATCATATATCACCAAGGTTATAAATGGATTATTGGTTTAGAACTCAACTATGAAATATACATGGCATAAGACATGAAAAACTCATAAAACAATCAACCCAAATTTGAGAAACACAAACATTATGTTAAGCTTTTATTTTTGAAACCATTGTTTGAGAACATAAGTAAAATAACCTAAAAGTTCATCCTACGCCCTAACAAGGGATTTAGCTAGACATAATTTTGTTCAAAGCCATAGAAAATGATATAAAGATTGTTAAACTCAGCATATGAATCACAGAAAATCAAAGAAAGCTAAACCTATTTTTCTTCCCTGTATACGGCGTATCCGCTGTGTAGTTTCTCCTCATATATAAATAGTTACTGCCACGAAATCCAAGCCATAGCGGAATGCTATCGAAGGCCCAGTCCATGCTACATCCACTTTCCAAACCCAACTGAGCACGGCACAAGCTCCAACCTAAACTGACCACAGATCCAGCTTCCCTTCTCCGGTCCTCTCAGCCAACACAAAACCAATTCCCCGGCTCCACCAGTTCTATTCCCTGACCAACTAAGAATCTCTTCTTCACCTAGCTTTCCTGCTTACTTATTTCTCAATGAAACAAACTCCAACCAAACTACAAAAACTGATGCTACTATACTTCTTCGCGACTCATCCAAAAGTGCTTATTCCATCTCCGTTTACTTCTGTGAGTTTCCACAAACAGCTAGCTTTGTTGCCGCCAATCAAGTCCACACAAGAACAATTGATTTCAAGCTGTTTATTCGATTTCCTCATCAGCCGCCTCTGCTGCCAATAAAATTCATTATAGATGAACACCCCACTGTTATGAGTACTACAACAGCCACAAAAATCAAACCATCTCTGCATCCATATCACATCTTCTTACCAAAGTACCCCTTCATTCCATTCGAGCCAACTTTCCACTCGTCTTCAATTAGTGTGCAAAGCAAACCAACTAATCCCACAGTAAACATTACGTTCTTGCTGTAAAATCGCCATTGGATATGAAGCTTCAACCATCTCCATTAATGTCTTATCGAAAGCCCCCAAAATTCAAACCAGTAGCTCTTAATTTGTCATTGTAAGTCGTCGAGACCTGGAAACTTCACAAACAAAATCATAGTGTGTACCAAGTTGGTTTAACCACTGCTCATGCCATCACTCTCTATAGAACTCTGACCTAAATGCCATCTCAGTTCAATCCAGCAACCCCTGAGTTTGACCATTGTAACGACACCCATTTCTTCTTACTTTCTTAGTTTCTGTCTCGATTCAGAACACCGTAGACCCCCAATCTCAGACTAACCACATCAAATCATGATTCCCAAATTTAATTGATGTCGAGAACCCCCAAAACTGATTCAAGCAACATAGGAAACCCCATTGTTGTGTTGCTATTGAATAGATTGAACCTGTCGTGTATTATTGAATTGAAATGAATTAATCTACGACAGAACACTTACAGAGATCGACAGCCACCATCTGGTATTGAGAAAAATCGAATTGTCTTGAATCTCACCACAAAACACAACCAATTCAGCCTTGCATCTTCTCCCATCGCAAACCCCAGGAAACTCATCGATTCAGCACCAACTTCTACCGCCCTAACTCCACTACGGCTGTTGTATTTCTCAGTCGAGATTGAAAATTCAGAGTACATACTACTTCGCATACAAACAGATCTATCTTCACTTGTGAAATCGATTCACATTAACCGAGATTCACAGATCCAAGTTTGATGTTGTTCCTAGCTTCCGACCTTCGAATTCTTCTCAAAACCCATCTCAGAACTTTCATTCCTCTGCCCAAATACCCTCTTAATCCATAGAAACAACACTTTCATTCTTCATCGATCGAACAATATCAACATCCATTCTATTGTCATCAATTTCACTCTACTAACCCTCAATTCCACGGATGTTACCATCTTGAATGAGAAAGAAAATGAAATTTTCTTTTGTTTTGGTAAAGTAGAAGATGTTGATGAAGCTTTTAGAATATACCCACAAGAGATGTGGTAATAGAGTAGGCCACGTCTACCGTTTACTCCTTAGCTGTTGGTGGGTTAGGCTTGAGTGGTGCAGCCATGCTTCAAAAAAAAAAAAAGAGTGGTGCAGCCCATAAGCTTGAACGAACAAGATGGCAAGGTGGTACATCTGCGGCATATGAGTTGTTGGTTTTCCACCCCACAAACTCTCATTAAACTCTGACTCCATTTACTTCCATGAGTGATTTGAGTAGTGCTAATATACAATGATACCAGGCCATCCACTTTGGTTATTTTTTGGTCGGGTGGTTGGATTTCACTTGTAATTCCTGTAAAAGCTCTAAAGTGATATTATTAGCAAAATATTGAGACCTAGCTAGTATAAATGTGTGTATAAAATTGTCGCACTTGCGTGCTTATCAAATTCCCCTACACTTACATTTTGCTAGTCCCGAGCAAAATAGAATTTAGAACCGCTCCACAGCTGATCATATACAAAACTTCAAGACCCGCTCAACAGCTGGTCATCATAATTTCCTTTTTTTTACAGACCCGCTCCACAGCTAGTCATAAAATGAAAAAAAAAATAGACCTGCTCCACAGCTGGTCATGAAATGCAAGTGAATAACCTACAAAAATTTAGAGTGACCCGCTCCACAGATGGTCATGAAATGCAAGTGAATAACCTACAAAAATCTAAAGTGTTAACCGCTCCCCCACACTTAATCATTACATTGTCCTCAATGTAATCGAGTCATTGAAAGTAAAAATCCAGGTGGAAAATTTATATTATCTGATGCAACAAGCAAATAAAAAAATAAAAGATCAAGTTGGGGAAACACATCTGTGGGTTGACTCCCACGAAGCAAATTCTTTTGTATCCCTGCAAAAAGAACAAACAAAACATAAAAAAGAACAAAAATCTACTAATATACTACAACAATAATTCAAACAGTTCTAGTCTTGATAGACTGGATCTTCGAGGAGGAAAGTTTCCACCTCGGTATTGATGAGATCTAAAAATGGTTTCACTCGTTGTCCATTAACCTTAAACACATTACCAGACTCTCTATTCTCAAGCTCGATAGCCCTATGAGGGAAAACTTCTTTGACATAGTAAGGACCTGTCCAACGAGATCTTAACTTTCCCGGGAATAAATGCAACCTAGAATTGTATAAGAGAACTTTCTGCCCAGTTTCAAATGACTTACGACTAATCGATTTATCATGAAACACTTTAGTTTTCTCTTTGTAAAGCTTTGCATTCTCATATGCATCATTCCTAATCTCTTCCAACTCATTAAGTTAGAGCTTACGATGATTGCCAGATGTAGATAAATTAACATTAAAAGTCTTAATAGCCCAATATGCCTTATGTTCTAACTCAACCGGTAAATGACATGCCTTTCCATAGACAAGTCAATACGGAGACATACCAATGGGTGTCTTATAAGCAGTTCGGTAAGCCCAAAGTGCATCCAATAATCGTGCAGACCAATCTTTACGATTAGGATTCATAGTTTTCTCTAATATTTGCTTAATTTGTCGGTTAGAAACTTCGACTTGACCACAATTCTGGGGGTGATATGGTGTAGAGACGTTAAGAGTAATGGAGTACTTACATAAAAGAGTTTTAAAGGAACTATTGCAAAAATGTGACCCTCCATCACTAATAATGGCTCTAGGGGTACCAAATCTAGAAAATATGTATTCTCTAACGAACTTGATCACAACGTTGCGATCATTCGTCTTGGTAGGTATGGCTTCTACCCATTTAGACACATAATCAACCGATAACAAGATGTATACATTACCATTCGAAGAAGGTGATAGGTGTCATAAACGCCTTAATTATTATCTATTGTTTATGCTTTCTTTGCGAGTTCTCTTGTAAATTATGTATCTTAAAATTGCTTTTGAGTTTATCAGGTGCAATGGAGTCATTATGAGAAAAAGAAGGAGAAAATGTCCATTTGGAATGAAAAGGGAAAACCATCAATGCACATGCGTCTTATACCTGGAGCAGGATGTTGTGCAAGGAGGAGGTGAAGGAAAAACCGTCAGTTGAGTCGAAAAATTAAGTTGTCGGTTTTCTGAAACCGACAAGCCATGAGATGGTTAGCCCTTTACTACCACAGCTGGGTGCTTATAGCTTTTCTAGCTATTACCTAACCCTAGATTTCAGGGATAGTTATTCTCAATCATTATTCTCAAATTCAGAGAAGAAAGAAAATGGATGCGGCTGTTCTTTGAAATTGGGAGAAGATTTGGTTCTGGTGGTGATGTATCACGCAGAGAGATTGTTCACTTGAAATTCAGAGCAGGGAGAGATGAATCTGTTGTTTCTGGTGACGATATGAGTAAGAGATGAAGAATTGAAGATTAAATGGGGGTTTTCTGCTGAGAATTGAGATGGTGAAATTAAAGTTAGGGGTTTGTGTGATGAGTTCTGAGTTTTATTGAAGAATAAGAAATCAAACAAGATGAACGGAGCTTGATGTTGTTGGTTTGGTTGTGACAAATCGAGGGTTTGAAGAAGAAATTGGAGAAGATGGTGGAGTGCTTGTTAGGGTTTCTCTGGAATTGTTTCTTTAATTATTGAAAATAAGAAGAATATGCAGTAATGGGTTTGATTTGGTGTTGCAGTTAAGCTACGGGGAGTTAGATGTATGCTTAGGTTGTAATTGCAAGTGAACTGATATGGGAATTGTTAGGGTAGAATGCAAGAAAGGAGCTGACACTGATGTTGTGTATGAGCTTTAATTGTAGGAAATGACAGGTTTGGTAAGAATGGAAGCTGCAGCATTGTTTGAGTTTTGAAGTTGCAGAATGGAATGTATAGTATTCAGGGAGATGGAGCTGGTGATGATGTTTCTTCCAGAGATTAGCAGGATGTATTGAATCTGAGATTGAGAAATAAAATGGGTTTGTTATTGTATCTGAGATCAAGCTAAAGCATATGGGAAAGTTATGAGCTCAGTCTTGAACCTGAGTTGGAGATGCAGAACTGAGGCTGTAGATTGGTGGAACTGAATAAGAAAAAATGGAAGTGCTAAAATTATATGGTTGTGCTACTAATTATGGAAGTGATGGCTATGATTGTCTGAACTGGTGGATGAACATATGCAACTGCAGAATGGATGGCATGAGCTGTTATGTGAATAGAGTTTGTCATGCAGGTAGTTGTTAGTGTTATATGAAGTGTTTGCGGAAATAGAATGGAAGGATTGAGACCGAAACAGGATGGTTATCTTTCTGGTACAGACAAGAAGCTATAGAGAACAAAGACTATGTGCATAAGGTTATGTAGGCAGTGGAAGCAGCTTAGGCTCAGTGGATATGGACATTTCAATGTGTTGGTGGTTGCTGTAATATGAAGAATAATGTGTGAAGGTAGAGTTGCAAGTCCTATGCACATATATGTATGGCATTGTTGGTATTGCAGGAAATGGAAGTTGCAGCATTGGTGGTGACTGAGCTATACGTGTTACAGATGGTTGTGGTCATGATAACAATATAAAGATGTTGTTGGTATTACAGGTGCAAGAGCACGATGTTCTTGATGGTGATGTTGTTAGTGCCAATAGCAAGGGACCGAGTCTTGGCGGTTAGCTGAGATTGGAGTAATGAAGCTACTTTAGATGAATGTTAGGTTTACAGTGATGCATATGATAGATTATGCAATTGGATGTTTGAACTAGTGGTATAGTTGGTAATGCAATTGGCTACGATGGAATGGTGCTGCTGCAAGGAGATTTGGGCGATGTTTTTTTGAGCCGAGGAGTTTGCTGAGAAGAGTGTAACTTGAAGTGGCGGCTAGAATGCAGACAAAAAAGTGCAGTGTTGGTGCTTGAAATGATTGCAGGTGAAGGGTTGCAAAGCAGTGACGACAGTTTTGGTAATGCATCAAATGCAGAATTGCAGCTGTTGCATTGTATGAATGAGTGTGAATGTTGGAATGGGAGTTTGTGGCTGGCTGAGATATTGCAGTGGAGGAATGAAGTATAGCTGTGCAATTCAGAGAGAGAGAGTATATTGGAGGAATAGCTTGTAGGTTTTTGCAAACTGGCAGGCCAGAGACTAAATGGACTGGACTTCTACAGCAGCGATGCATGGCCCATTAGACTAATTTGAGAACCTCTTCTCACATCCAGGTTTGGACGTGAGATTTATAGAATTTTGGCTAGTTTTGGCAACCGAGGGACACATGATTTGGTACACGGGATTTACTACTTGGACACCTATAAAAGAGAAAATTCTTTTTATTATAAAAAAATCTTTATCTTCTACTTTTGTTCTAGGGTTTAGAAACATGATAGGCTTTCTCTTCCTTCTTGTTGTGAACTCCTATGTTATGAATACTTGATTTTATTTTGGTCAATGGATTAGTTGGATTTTACATAACATGATTCTCTGATTCAATATATTAGTTTTGTCTCATATTTATTGATTATGATTCACTAGAAATATCGTCGTGTATGATTGAATGTTTGTTCTGTCAAGTTGCAAATTGGTAGAACTCACATGCATATCTTTTGCTAGATTTACGCAAAAGTGATAATTCCTGATTGCAGGTAGCATAAATATGATTATAGTTTGTAGTGATATATTCTTATGATCACATGTGAACCATAACCTTTGTTAAATCGGATTAGTGCTTTTACACGTTCGATTGCTTTGATTGGCCTAATTTCATAGAACTTAATGCATCTAGGGAATTAAACTTGATTAGTGCTTTTATACGTTAGGTTGTTCTTTTAGATAGAACTCATACTCGCATCTTTTAATGTGTTTGTTGATGACAAGAGGAAATTAGCGGGATATTCTTGCGATCAAGGTATTCTAGGGCCTTTGATAAAAGTTGAGATTAAATATCAATTCTAGTTATTATGACACGAGCATGTTAGTGAATGAAAACAAAATCCTTAACCAATATCTTTACATCTTTGATCTACGTGCTTTATTTCTTTGTTTTGCTTTTATATTTTTTTTACTTTACAAAAATCAGAAAAGCCCCCAATTGTTATTATAGGAAACCGAAACAACTTGACAAGACCTCTCTGTGGGAACGATCCTTTCTTACCCTTGCTATATTATATATATTTGAGTAGTAAGAAAGCGGAATTTATTGTTGACGCATACGATAGCGAACAGAAGGGAAAGGTCCCATGAAGTCTATTCCTCATACATCAAAGATTTTTACTATCAATATGGAGTTCAGCGGCATCATGTTGCGCCTAGTAATCCTTCCCAGCTTTTGGCACCTGTCACAACTTCGACAAAACTCATGAGTATCATGAAACAAAGTAGGCCAATAAAATTCACATTGCAGAATTTTGGCAGCAATTTTCTTAGAGATAAAATGACCACCACAAGCATAAGAATGGCAAAAAGTGAAAACACTCATAATTTCATCATTAGGCACACATCTGCGAATAATCTGATCAAGGCAATATTGAACAAATATGGATCATCCCAAAAGAAATGCTTAACCTCAGCTAAAAATTTAGTTCTATCTTGTTTCGACCAATGCTCAGGAATTTGACCAATAGCAAGATAATTAACGATATCAGCAAACCAAGGTAATTGCGAAACAGCAAACAATTGTTCATCGGGAAATGATTCATGAAAAGGTAAAGCATCATTAGAATACTCTGAAATGATTCTAGAAAGATGATATGCCACTATATTTTCGGAACCTTTAGTGTCCTGAATATCAAAGTTAAACTCCTGCGGCAATAATATCCACCTAATCAACCTAGGTTTAGCATCCTTCTTAGAAAGAATGTACTTTAATGCGGCATGATCAGAGAATATAATGATCTTAGACCCTAAAAGATAAGGTCTGAACTTTTCTAAAGCAAACACAATCGATAAAAGTTCTTTTTCAGTAGTGGTATAATTCAATTGTGCATCATTCAAAGTCTTACTAGCATAGTAAATAACATGTTGTGCTTTTTCCTTGCGCTGTCCTAAAACAGCTCCAACTGCAAAATTAGAAGCGTCACACATAATCTCAAATGGAAGATTCCTATTAGGCGGTTGTATAATCGGGGCAGAAGTTAACAACAATTTCAGCTTCCCAAAAGCTGCAATACAAGTTTCATCATAGACAAAAGTAACGTCCTTACCAAGAAGATTGCATAAAGGACGTCAGATTTTACTAAAGTCTTTAATAAAATGACAAATGACGGTAAAAACCTGCATGACCTAGGAATGATCTAACTTCTGTGACCGTATGTGGAGGTTTCAACTTAGAAATTGAATCAACCTTGGCTTTGTCCACTTTTATTCCCTTGGAAGAAACAATGTGACCTAACACAATTCCTGATTGCACCATGAAGTTACATCTCTCCCAATTCAACACAAGATTTTTCTCCTTGCACCTCACTAGGACAAGAGTGAGATGATGGAATCATTCATCGAAAGAAGAACCAAACACAGAAAAATCATCCATGAAAACTTCAATAAACCTTTCTACCATGTCAGAAAATATGCTTAACACACAACGCTGAAAAGTGGCGGGTGCATTACACAACCCAAAAGGCATGCGTCTATATGCAAATGTCCCAAATGGACAGGTAAAAGTGGTATTTTCTTGGCCTTCAGGGGCAATGGGTATTTGGTTATAACCGGAGTAACCATCTAAGAAACAATAGTAACTATGGCCAGCTAACCTCTCAAGCATTTGGTCGATGAATGGTAGAGGAAAATGATCTTTCCTCGTGACCTTGTTCAATCTCCTATAGTCAATGCGTACACGCTACCCGGTGGCCTGACGAGTGGGGATTAATTCATTACAATCATTCTTGACTACAGTAATTCCTGATTTCTTGGGTACAACTTGAACAGGGCTGACCCAAGTACTATCGGATATCGGGTAAATGATACCCGCATCCAATAGTTTTAGCACTTCCTCTCTTACAACCTCTTTCATATTAGGATTTATCCTACGTTGCACTTCTCTGGATGTTTTAGAATTCTCTTCTAAGTATATATGATGCATACAATCACTAGGACCAATACCTTTCAAATCAACAATAGAGCAACATATAGCCGTCTTATGTTCTCTAAGGACATCTACCAACCTACTTTCTTGTTCTACAGTGAGATTCGAAGCAATAATAATAGGTAAAGTATTTTCAGAACCTAGAAAAACATATTTTAGAGTGTCAGGAAATGGCTTAAGGGTCAAAGTTGGAGCTTTCTTGACTGATGGGACTAGTCGAGACTCAGACAGTACAAGAGGCTCAATTCTAGGCTTCTATTTACTAGTGTCCAGCAGTGGGGTGTAGTCTAACAATGCATTGACTTCACAAATAACACTATCATCATTCATATCCTGCCCAAAATGAGTTAAACATGCTTCTAATGGATCTTTTAAATGATTCTGCAAGAAGGTATCATGAACAATTTCATCAATCATACAAACAGTTTCATGGTCATTAAAATCAGGAGGAGAACGTGCAACAATAAAAACATTCACTTCCATTTTCCAACTACCAAAAGTCAGTTCCATAATACCATTCCTACAATTTATGATCGCATTAGCGGTTGCCAAGAAAGGTCGTCCTAAAATAATAGGAATCTGAATACTAGGGGTCTGCCACAGGTTGTGTATCTAGAATAATGAAATCCACAGGATAAACAAAGCTATCAACCTGCACAAGAATATCTTCTACCACTCCTCTAGGAATTTTAATGGACCTATCAGCCAATTATAGTGTAACATTAGTGGGTTTCAAATCACCAAGTCCTAATTGCTCATACACAGAATACGGCAGAAGATTCACACTAGCGCCTAAATCTAATAAAGTATGCTCAATCTTATGTTTTCCTATAGTGCAAGCAATAGTAGGACAACCAGGATCCTTGTATTTAGGCGGCATTTTCTGCGTAATAATAGAGCTCACCTGTTTAGCAAGGAAAGCTCTTTTTTTCACATTCAAATTACGTTTCACAGTGCACATATCTTTCAAGAACTTAGCATAAAAAGGAATTTGTTTAATGGCATCTAGAAGAGGAATGCTAATCTTAACCTGTTTAAAAACTTCTAAGATGTCACTAGAACTAGCTCCTTTCTTACGGGGTAGTAATCGTTGAGGAAATGGAGCAGGAGGAACATAAGTATTTTCAGATTCATCGGTTTCTTTTTCTGCCGAAGGTGTAACCTGCGTCAGAATGGGTGTGTTACCGTCATGCTCATTTTCCTTAGAATTACTAACATGATTATCAATGATCCGTCCGCTTCTTAAGGAAGTAATGGCTTGGACTTGATCGGAGGATTTAGCACCAGATGTGCTTACCTCAAAAGAACCCTTAGGGTTAGGCATTGTTTGACTTGGAAACTGTTCCTTGTCTCTATCATTCATTTGACTAGCAAGCTGACCTATTTGTCGTTCTAAATTTGCTATGGACCTTGAAGTAGTTTGTTCTAGGTTTGTTATAGACTTTTGAGTATCCTGCATAAATAAACTTAGACTTTCTTCTATACTAGGAATTCTTTGGTTAGAAGAATCGTTAGGAATGGAAGGTTTCTGTGTGTACCCACTAGCATTATTAGACTGACCTCTAGACCATGAAAAGTTAGGGTGTCTTGCCCACCCTGGGTTGTATGTATTGGAATAAGGGTCAAATTTACGACGATTATCTTGATAGAGAACATTGACTTGCTCACTACCATCGTCGTAAAAGGCTTGGTCTGGAGACTCAACAAAAAGCTTAGCTTTAGAACTATGTTCTAGCGATTCAAGCCTTCTTGTCAAAGAAGCTATTTTAGCGTCAGAGTCAAATTGGACATCAACTCTGTGCGCTCCTTTGCTATTAGAAATTGACCTTACTGGTTCCTTAGCATCCCACTCTTGGGTTTTTTCAGCTACCTCTTGCAAGAAAGCATACCCCTCATCAACACTTTTTTTCCTGAAACTTACCACCACAAAGTGACTCTACCGTGGTCATAGTTTTATGATCTAATCCTTCGTAAAGAATCAACGTAAGCCTAGGAGTATCAAATCCATGGTGTGGACACTGCAGCAAAAGATCATGGAATCTCTCTAAATAGTCATAGAGAGATTCTCCCTGTTGTTGCACAAAACTATTCAATTTTTGACGAATGGAAGAAGTTTTATGCCTAGGGAAAAATTTGTTCAAAAACAGTTTTGTCATGTATTCCCAAGTCCTAACTGATGAAGGAGCCAAAGAATCTAACTAAGATTTTGCCTTATCCTTTAATGAGAAAGGGAACAACCTAAGCTTAAGGCATTCATCGGTCATGTTTTTAATTTTAACGGTACCGCACAACTCCTCAAAGTCTCTAAGATGATAGTAAGGATGTTCATTCTCCTTACCATAAAAATTGGGAAGAGCCTGAATGGTATTGAACCTAATCTCATAGGTTGCTGTGGTAGCAGGAAAAACAATGCAAGAAGGTTGAGAGACTCTAGTTGGATACATATAGTCTCTCAAACTCTTAACTGGAGGGATTTCACCCTCATCATCGGTTACAGGCATGAATAACAGGTTAACTCTAACAAGACGATCAAAATGATTTCTATCCCAACCAACCGGAATATCTTGCATACACTAAAAGCCAGCAAAAAGTTGATTTTTACTTACCTTGCAAAAGCTTTACAAGTAATCAAGCACTTACTCTCTTTTCGCTCGTTACCAATTCCTAAGCCGCAATCCAAAATAACTAAGAAAAGTACCTATAAGAGTCGAACAAAATCAGCAAAAAGCTCTAACAAAAAAAATCTAAGAGGAAAACTAAAAACAAAGCAAAAACAACAGAAAATTAAATCCTAAACTACTGACTAGAAATTCTAAATATCAATTAGAGAGGGTTTTGCAACCACTCTCTGGTAGCGGCGCCAAAAACTTGATGGGTCGGAAGACCGACTTTGTTTTACCGCAAGTACATGGTATCAAAAAGAGCACACAAAAGCAAGCACGGTTCGTTCCCTCAAGGAGTGTGAAAACTACTAATCAATATCAAGGACTGACCAACCAAAATTCAATATTTCAGAGATTGTTGTATTAAGAAAATAAGCTAACGAGTAAGCAAAGCAAATTTATAGATAGTTGTAATCAAGGATGTAAAGTGTCAAGGCTACGGAATCCGTTGTAGGCTAAGTTTCACTTATGTCTCTCACAAAGATCTCATTTAACTTATGTATAATATCAAACCTAGCTAGTGCATGGAAGATGTGACATTTAAGATTTATCAAAGAATATGTTTGTTCTCAACCTAAAAAGTAGAAACCCTAAGTACTAATCATACAAGGCATAAATAGTCATAGGATAATCATAAATCATATATCACCAAGGTTATAAATGGATTATTGTTTTAGAACTCAACTATGAAATATACATGGCATAAGACATGAAAAACTCATAAAACAATTAACCCAAATTTTAGAAACACAAACATTATGTTAAGCTTTTATTTTTGAAACCATTGTTTGAGAACATAAGTAAAATAACCTACAAGTTCATCTTACACCCTAACAAGGGATTTAGCTAGACATAATTTTGTTCAAAGCCATAGAAAATGATATAGAGATTGTTAAACTCAGCATATGAATCACAGAAAAGCAAAGAAAGCTAAACCTAGTTTTCTTCCATGTATACGGCATATCCACCGTGTAGTTTCTCCTCATGTATAAATAGTTACCGCCACGAAATCCAAGCCCTAGCGGATTGCTGCCGAAGGCCCAGTCCATGCTACATCCACTTTCCAAACCCAACTGAGCACGGCACAAGCTCCAACCTAAACTGACCACATAGCCAGCTTCCCTTCTATGGTCCTCTCAGACAACACAGAACCAATTCTCCGGCTCCACTAGTTCTATTCCCTGACCAACTAAGAATCTCTTCTTCACCTAGCTTTGCTGCTTACTTATTTCTCAATGAAACAAACTCCAACCAAACTGCAAAAACTGATGCTGTTATACTTCTTCGCGACTTATCCAAAAGTTCTTATTCCATCTCCGTTTACTTCTGTGAGTTTCCACAAACAGCTAGCTTTGTTGCCGCCAATCAAGTCCACACAAGAACAATTGATTTCAAGCTGTTTATTCGATTTCCTCATCAGCCGCCTCTGCTGCCAACAAAATTCATTATAGATGAACACCCCACTGTTATGAGTATTACAGCGGCCACGAAAATCAAACCATCTCCTGATCCATAGCATAGCTTCTTACCAAAGTACCCCTTCATTCCATTCGAGCCAACTATCCACTCGTCTTCAATTAGTGTGCAAAGCAAACCAACTAATCCCACAGTAATCATTACGTTCTTTCTGTAAAATCGCCATTGGATACGAAGCTTCAACAATCTCCGTTCACGTTTTATCGAAAGCCCCAAAAATTCAAACCAGTAGCTCTTAATTTGTCATTGTAAGTTGTCGAGACCTGAAAACTTCGCAAACAAAATCATAGTGTGTACCAAGTTGGTTTAACCACTGCTCATGCCATCACTCTCTATAGAACTCCGACCTAGATGCCATCTAAGTTCAATCCAGCAACCCCTGAGTTTGACCATTGTAACGACACACATTTCTTCTTAGTTTCTTAGTTCCTGTCTCAATTCAGAACACCGCAAACCCCCAATCCCAGACTAACCACATCAAATCATGATTCCCAAATTTAATTGATGTCGATAACCCCCAAAACTGATTCAAGCAACATAGGAAACCCCATTGTTTTGTTGTTGTTGAATAGATTGAACCTGCCGTGTATTGTTGAGTTGAAATGAATTAATCTATGGCAGAACACTTACAAAGATCGACAGCCACCATCTGGTGTTGAGAAAAATCGAATTGTCTTGAATCGCACCACAAAACACAACCAATTCAGCCTTGCATCTTCTCCCATCGCAAACCCCATCAAATTCATCAATTCAGCACCAACTTCTACTTCCCTAACTTTACTGCGGCTGTTGTATTTCTCAGTCAAGACTGAAATTCAGAGTACGTACTACTTCCCATACAGACAGATCGATCTTCACTTGTGAAATCGATTCACATTAACCGAGATTCACAGATCCAAGTTTGTTGTTGTTCCTAGCTTCCGACCTTCGAATTATTCTCAAAACCCATCTCAGAACTTTCATTCCTCTACCCAAATACCCTCTTAATCCCTGTCAACAACACCTTCATTCTTCATTGACCGAACAACATCAATATCCATTCTATTCTCATCAATTTCACTCCACGAACCCTCAATTTCATGGATGTTACCAGCTTGAATGAGAAAGAAAATGAAATTTTCTTTTGTTTTGGTAAAGTAGAAGATGTTGATGAGTTGGGGGGAGTTGAGTGTATTTTGAATCTTGGGGATTTTGAGAGAGTTTGAGATAGTGTAGGGTGTTTGAGAGAGTTCGGTATTTTTGAGTTCAGGGAGTGTAGGGGAGTGTAGGGATTTTTTTTGTTAAATTTTTTCTCTTCCTGTTTTCTAGGGGAGTGTAGGGAGTTTATTAGAGGGAGTTTGGGAGAGTTTGGGGGAGTTTGAGAGAGTTCATTCCTAACTCATTCTCTTTTATGAATCAACAAATCCTCATTTGCTAGTAAATATGATATTTAATCAAAAGAAAATAAATAAATAAAAATGATCCTATTTTATTGTTGTGCAACGAGATAATTTTTTTTTCTTTTTCATTTTAACGGTCTCCATACAATTCTAACTTCTTTTGTTCACGAACATTATCCCACATATCATCCGCTATACTCTTTCTCCATGCATTAGCTTCTTGACGTTGTTCTTCTTGAGTTTGTGTCAAAACTTCGTTGTCATTTTCAAGCGTTGATGAGGATGGATGGCTCTGTGAACACACAAAAAAAGGATAAAGCATGAACTAGAACTCTGCATAAATTATAAGAAAAAAAAGTTAACAAAGCAAGAAAGGATCTTCAGGAAAAAATAAATAAAAATAACAAAAGATGGATATCTAGGATACAAATCCGTGAAAAAAACAGACAACTGGCACGCAACATACAAACATTAAATGATGCCAAAGATCGTAAAATGGTTAGTCCTCATTGGAAGTCCTGTTCCAGCTACTTTCAGTTATATAGGCACGTATCTATGAAAAAAACAGACTATGGAAACTAGTGTGTAGTTTCTGCATTAGCTATTTATACAAAATATATATGATTATAATGACAAAATCTAAACCAACGAAGAATTTCATTGATGACATCTGGAACTAGCTTTGGATTATAATGTGTTAGTGTTTGCAGCAACAACAGAATGGCGAACAAAACCACACGGAAACACAGTTATAAAAACAATGCAGACACTAAATGGAGAAAATGTTCCTGCCGGCGTCAATGCAACACCTCAAATTCATAGCCGCTAACTGACGGTTATTTTATGCTCTCAAACACACATCAGAAACTCCATTAGGCCAATAAGAAAACTAATTGAACAAAATCTACAGATCAAACTACAATGCGGAAGGATTTCGTATCAAACCAGCAAAATCCGCAGGTGTTACTGGCTCTTGTTTTTCCATGGTACCAAAACATAAGTTTAACAAAATTGCAAGAAAATGTTTGAAAGTTCCGCTTAATTTTAAGCTAGGAGACGTGTTTTATATCTACTTGAGAAAGGAAATCATATTCATGTTTTACCATCCAACTTCTATATGATGACCTTGCTTGAACTAGAAAGCCAATTTGCAATGAAACAAAGAAAATTTTATTCACAAGCATAAGTATAGTTGAGGGTGCAGGGATAAAGGACACATGATCGCACCCAAAACTGCTAACTAATCCCATCGAGATGTTACCCAAATCAAGTCCCACCTATCTAGATGAGCCTCCTTAACATCTGTGAAGTGTAAGGTGTGATTGACTATACCAATGACTAATAATATAATGTAAACTTGTCCATCAAGTACCCTGAGCATCTAACCTTTTCATGCTTCGTTCTTTAATAGTAACTGAAAAAGTGGCCTAACTTTCCTTTCAAGGCCCTAGAGTATCATCCTCTTGATGATCATGTATTAGAATCACTACCGACTAGAACTAAGACAGCCGAAGAATTGTACTCGATAGAAGTTTCACTTCGATCCATGAAACGTTGAACATGACACACAACTAAGACACGGGAGGTGATAAACCAAAGTATAAAATTCCAAATTATTCATTTCTTTTACATTTACACTTATTTTTTTACATCTGTGACTCGACCATTTGCATATATTTATACAGCACAAAGTGGACACCATTCTACTGGAAGTTGTACTACTTGTCCAAAACGATAAAAGCAATAATATTTTTATTTACAGCTGTTATAGTGCAATGAAATTTACGAACTCACTCTATACTGAAATAACAATCTCAACTAAAAATGGATATGGAAAATGGGGTGATGCTGATGTCAAATGGATCCACGTTTAAGAGAACTTCAGATATATGACAATGTCCATATTAGTTTTGGAACCTCGACTCATAGGTTCAAGCAACAGGACCGTTCACATTCAGTAGTATAGTACACCATTAAGATAACATTCAGGTTTCACAATCTAGAGAGAAAAATTTACAACATACAACAATGTGCTTGTCAGCCTAACGCAACATACAAATGGGCTGACAAATGACCTCTACAGTTTCTACCGATAGCAAACTCGATTATCTCAAGGGTTTTGACAGAGTGAAGAAGAGGGTTTTGATTGTTTATATAAACCCTTTCGAAGAAGAGGGTTTTTACCTTTACGGAATAAATCCCAAAAATTGATATGAAAAACAATCAAAATAGTAATTATAAACAATCAAACAAAACAATCAGGGAGATCACAAAAGAAGAAAAAGATAAAAAATCATACCTGAAGATAAAGCATTTCCTCCTTCTCCTATGTTTTTCTCAGACCAAACTCCCTCCCAAATCTCTACTCTTTTGAGAGATTTGTGTATAGGCAAAAATACACTATCAACTCTCCAGAACTCCCCAAAATAACCAACTCCCTAGCATTCTAGGGTTTTACCACTAATAGGGGAGTTCAAGAGTTTTTCCAAACTCTCCTAAGACTAACAGGGATTTTCTAGGGAGTTTGGGAAACTCTTCTGAACTCTCCCACGACTAACGGGGATTTTTAGAGACTCCCTCAAACTCTCCCACGACTAACGGGAAAAAATCCGACTACACCCAACTCCCCCAACTCCCTTGAGGACTAACACCCTGGAAGCTTTTAGAATATACCCACAAGAGATGTGGTAATATAGTAGGCCACGTCTCCCGTTTACTCCTTAGCCGCTGGTGGGTTAGGCTTGAGTGGTGCAGCCCATAAGCTTGAACGAACAAGATGGAAAGGTGGTACATCTGCGGCATATGAGTTGTTGGTTTTCCACCCCACAAACTCTCATTAAACTCCGACTCCATTTAGTTCCACGAGTGATTTGAGTGGTGCTGATATATAATGATACCAGGACATTCACTTCAGGGTACATTATTTATATGTCCCTACTTTTGACACCCAATAAATATATCCTTATGCAACAATAAATGTGTCCCTCCTTTTTTTATAACCTTATCCATTTAATATTAGATTACCTTAATACCCTCACCCATATAATATTTTTCTTTATTTCAAAATACAACAAATTTCTTCCTCTACCACTTCACCACCACCACTAGCACCACCACCACCACCGTTCAACAGCCATTCCACCACCACCGGTCAACAACCACCACCTACCAACCTCCACCACCACTAATATTTCACCACCACTCCTTAAGCACCACCAGTCATCCACCACCACTAGTCTATTGCTGCCACCGCCACCACCACCGTCGTTGGTTCAAATATTTTTGTATCAACAAAAGTAGTTGATCCATTCAGTTGGATCAAACAGTGGATGTTTATCCATTGTAGTTGGATCAACAATGGATGTTTATCCATGCTGATGGAAAAATGATACCACTTCATCAGCTGCAGTTTCAGATCCACCAACAAAACCATCAATAGTAGAAGTTTATCTAGTTTATCCAAGAAAAAAGGATCAACAGTAGAAGATGATCCAATTTTAGTGGATCAACAATGGAAGTTGATCCATGTAAAATTGGATCAATAATGATAGTTGATCCATGTAAAATCGAGTGAACTTGGCGTGAGTCGAACACGCATCATCTGACATGGAGTCAGTCATGCTACCATTGCACCACAAGTTCAACATTGGAACAAATTTACATGATTTAAACTACAAAACATGAGCTCAAAGGATCAACAACAGTATTTGATCCCATATAGATGGATCAACAACCATAGTTGATCCAATATCACTGCCTGCTTCAACCCAGATAACCACCATATTTCATTACATGTAGCTTCATAAACACCAACCGCTCCAAGACCAGCTTCAAAACCAATCTCAGTTGAATCAACAATGGATGTTTATCCATTTCAGTTGAATCAACAATGGATGTTTATCCATTTCAGTTGGATAAACAGTGGATGTTTATCCATTGCAGTTGGATCAACAACCATAGTTGATCCAATATCATTGCCTGCTTCAACCCAGATAACCACCATATTTCATTCAGCAACAGGCTTCAATATCTGTAACAACAACTCATACCAACACTGCCACCAACAAAATCACACATCTCCAGCACCACCACCACCACCACCACCAAACAACCAAAACCAAAATCCAACACCAATTTTATCATTCCAACCAAAACCACCTCCATTTACATCATTTATTTCTTAGTTCTAAACTATTCTCATCTACATCACAATCACTTACAATACCACCCGTACAGAAACAAAAATAGATTCAAATACATACCAGTAATAGTAGGAGGTTATGGTACTGGATTTGAAGCCGAATTGAATCCACCGAGACCAAGAAAAATCTTCAGGAACTCTCATAGCACCATAAGAAAAAACAATCCCTAATCCAATCAAAACAACAGAAATCAACAAAGATCCAACACTCGTCAAGAAAATCACAACAACACTCGAAACCGACAGTAATTCAATTACAGTACCAATTCACAGGAAAACCCTAAATCATCAAAACTAATTCATCCATTAACTTCAATTACAGTAGCAACTTATTAATTCGAACTCATCTCTTCAATTACCGAAGAAACACCTTCATCCTATTGAATCTCCATCTCTTCTTGATTTCAATTCAATCATCAAATATTCAACAGCAACAGTAAAACCTAGATTCAAACTGTTAATTCCTTCTTAATCTTATTCATCTTCAAACACAACCAGCATAATCTGATCTTCTTTTCTAGAGACCGGCGGTATCATCGATCTATAATTGCAACCTAAAATCATATCTAAATCTAATTGAATCTGATTTCAAATTCAGTTTATAGAAGAATGAGAATAAGAAAGTGGTTGTAGTTGCAGAGGTGGTGGTGGAGATGTTGTTGATGATAGTTCGATTAAATCTGAATCCATTAACAACGGAGAAGGTAATCGTAGTTGCAGAGGTGGTGGTGGTGGCGATGGCTGTTTTAAGAAGAAAATGAGAAAGTTATTTTCGATCTGAAAATATGGAGATGTAGATCGTGATTAAGGAGATGGTGGTGGTAGTTATGGTGATGGTACTGGTGGTGTTGGTTGTGGTGGTGTCGGAGATGGTAGTGGCCATTGATTGCAGCGGATGAGCTGCTGGTGATCATTGCAGAGGTTCTGTTCGTGTTTGGAATGAATGGGGAGACATAAAAAGAAAGAAAAAATGAAAGAGGAAGTGAAGATCGAAGCTTATAAGATGAAGGGTAAATATGGAAAGAAGAAAAATATTAATGGACCCCTGATGGGCTTATGGATGAGGAGGGACATATTTATTGTGTGATAAGGATATTTGTATAGACCATCAAAAGTAAGGACAATAATTCAATTACCACTTCACTTTGGTTATTTTTGGGTCCGGTGGTCGGATTTCACTTGTAATTCCTGTAAAAGCTCTAAAGTGATATTATTAGCTAAATATTGAGACCTAGCTAGTATAAATGTGGGTATAAAAGTGTTGCACTTGCGTGCTTATCAGAGGGCTGCAAGTATGTCTTGACGATACGCCTTGGAGAAAAACAGAATCACACAAATGTTTCATCATATACTGCACGATTTGTGGATGGAGTCCCCAGAAATTATGCAACTCATGATGGGAAGAGGATCTCTGTGAACTCAGGAGGGTTGTTGATTTTATTTGCCTCGATTTTGGAGAAGTTATTCCTGATCTTTACGTGTGATGAAATCAGATTGCTGATTCTTTTCTACCGGGCATTTAGGAGAAACGTGAGCCTCTTCATCTATAAAGGCGTGTCCTGTTGAAGTGCTTGCGCTGGATATTAAAAGTATTACTTGTTAGCTCCGTCTGGAGTTAACATGTTTTGTGGTAGCTGCTCATTAGTGTCTTGAGGAAAATAGGTATCTCTTTCTGAGTTGTAGCCATATATGTCTGAGCCTTACGAGAAAATTTTATCTTTCCTTGAAATCAACAGTGGTAAGAGGGGGTCGGCTTCTTCTGGCTCCTCAAGTCTCTCATCCTGATGATGGAGTAGCAGCGGATCTGGTAACGGTTGTATGTGTCAGACTTATAGAAATATTGGGAGAGGTGGTAGCGGCTCTGGCGATCAGTGGTATAACACCTGAATGAATATTTTCCGCGCTGCTGGTGTTGGCGGGTGGCATATTAACGCCACTGAAAGGAGCGTTAATACCAGGGATGATTTCAACGCTAGTGTTCTCAAGGTTTGTTGCTGATCCGGTCCTGAGTTCTACCATCTTGAGATCAGAAATTGAGAAATTGATATTGTAACCGAGATATTAATCTCCCATTGTGGTCGCCAATTGTTTATGGATGAAAACCATTTCTACTGATTTTGGTAATTTTGGGTGTGTGGGTGAGAAACAAATCTAAACCCTAAACAATGTACTGCACGGGAGTACTTTTGATTCGAGAGATCAATATGTACAATCCTGGACTAAACCAATAAATGGTCATTCCAGGCTTGTTTCGGTCACAAAGTTAAGGAGAATGGTTGGTCTTAGGGAGGGAAGCGAAGAAAGTATTGAGACCAGAATAGTTGATTCTGGAAGTGTGAGCGTTTTATGACTTGTATCATAAAGTAGAACTGGTAAGCAGAATGGAAAGCTACCAGGTGATTTCTAGATACTGTGTGTTGCCGACCAAAAGCTTTTTTTTTGGTGGAAATAGGTGAGACCTATTTATGCAAGTCGTAATAAAATCTAACCCGGTCTCGTAAAAGTGGGAACGTTTGAGTAATGGAAGAGAATGTCTTTGTTTATGGGTGAAAACCGTTTCTGCTGATTTTGGTAATTTTGGGTGTGCGGGTGAGAAACAAATCTAAACCGTAAACAATATATTTCACGGGTGTACTTTTGATTCGAGTGATCAATATGTACAATCCTGGCCTAAACCAAGAAATGGTCGTTTCAGGTTTGCTTCGTCACAAAGTGAAGGAGAAGGGTTGGTCTTAGGGAGGGAAGCGAAAAAAGTATTGAGACATGAATAGTTAATTCTGGAAGTGTGTGCATTTTATGACTTGTATCAGAAAGTAGAACTGGTAAGCAGGATGGAAAGCTACCAGGTGATTTCTAGATATTGTGTGTTGCCGACCAAAACCTATTTTTTTGGTGGAAATAGATGATACCTATTTATACAAGTCGTATAAAACGTACACTGGTCTCGTAAAAGTGGGAATGGTTTGAGTAATGGAGGATAATGGTAACGAGTAACGCCTGGAATTGATGTTTTCATAATGAAGGATACGTTTCACCATTATTTCTTGTCATTACTAACCGCCTCACTTTTATGATACTTTCTTGAAACGGTCATATTGCACGCCGCACGATGTAAACCTCCAGACCAATACCCTGATGAGCATCCCCCAGTTTGTGACATGTTTTGATGTATCGAGTGTTTTTGTGTAGCGTGTTGCTATTGCCTGGAAAGTTAAGCTTGAGAAGCTTGCAAGGTTCGGTGGTGACCTTCGACGGTCGATATTTTGCATCTTGAGAGGAAAGGTAGCCGTTGATTGTTACAACCTTCCGTTTGGCAGCCAGTGGCATGGAGATGTGGCCGGCATGGCCTTGGCATGCTTTTAGGTGCGGCCAAGTTAGGATTTTGGCATAGTTTGGGCATGGCCAAAATTAGGGTTTGGCGCCGTAGCCAAGTTGGTGACGTGACCAAAAGTTGCCACGGGTTTGGTGGCGAACTTGTGCGGCTGAGATCTGCATCTCATGAAGAAGGATGGCCTTTGATTATAGCCACATCTTGTTGTATAGTAAAGTGGCGTCGGCCACATGCTAATGGAATGCAGGTGGCATATCCATGGCAGCATGCGAGTAGCCATGGAATAGTGGTATGCTGGAGACGTCGTGGTATGGCCACAACTAAAAATTGGCTCTGCAACTAAAGTTAGGGTTTGATGCCGTTTGGAAAAATTTGTCATGGCAAAATCTTGGCGCCTTGGAAGGATTCTCCATGGAATAATTAGGGTTTGGTGTGTCCAAGGCGCCGTGGAAGAATTCTCCTTGGAAGAATTAGGGCTTGGCGTGGCCAAGGAATTGTGGAATAATTCCCCTTGGAATATTTAGGGCTTGGCATGGCCGAGGCGTCGTGGAAGAATTGGGGGCCGGTAAGCAACACGGGGCCGGCCTTATACGGAATGCGTGCGGCGCATTTAGGGCGACCTGATTGGTCGATGGGAAGTAGGGACGGCAAGTTAGGGCGTGGTCACACTTCCAGCGCGCTGCGGCATATTTAAAGCGACCTGATTGGCCGAGGGAAATAGGGTCGGTTTAGGATGGGGCGTGGCCAATGGAAAGTGGCACCAGCTGGCCTAAGGCATGGCAACGCCTCCCTTTGCTATTGCGGCTCCCTGTTTTTCTGATTCTGGGCGAGGTCTTGCACCTTCTAATCTATGACGGACTAATTACCTAGTTTTCCTAGGCTTAATTTTGACAAGTAAGGTCTAGTATGCTGCACGAGGCGCAAAACCCTTACTTCTGCAAGTTAGTAAGGTTGATTGAATTCTATGTATCGACACAGAGCTATTTTAAGCTCATTGCCAGATAGCAGAATGATTTTATGATTGAATACCTTATGCAAAGATCTTATTCTTGATACTTGGAGATTCGTCCTACTCTGCTGCGAGTTAACACGAATCGTCATGCCATATCAACATTAAGAGTTCAGCCGGAGAACATAGCATAGAAGGCATTCAGGGGAACTTATATTAAGTGAATATGCGCGAGGCGCCGAAATTTACAGAACATCTGGGATTCGCCAGTCTGGATAAATTTCATGTAAGTATATTGAGCGGATCAATAAGTTTTCCAGTGGAAAGGTTAGCACACGTGGCTCTGTTTCCTTTTAGAGTGACGTCACATCAGATGCAAGGTTTTATGATTTTGACCCTAAGCTAAAATCCACCATCAACAGTCTTTTTCTATGATGTCTCAGTAGAATTTTATCCCTAGCAATTCCAATTTCCATCTTTTCGGTGAGAAACAATATGTACACTTTGCTAACCGGATACTATGTGACACTATAAGTTTCAAAAATGCAACTAACTAAAAGTTCTTCCCCACCCCCAAACTTAAATCTAACATTGTCCTCAATGTTTTTAATGAAATAGCAGTATCAAAAGTAAAATAACATGAGGAGAAGTTAGAAAGATAGTACCTGGGTGAAGAGATAAATCAAAAACTATTATACAACATACAATTGCCTCGATGGTAAATCAAAGGTACTCCAAAGGGACCTCCTCAGCATCACCTGTAGGAAAAGGCTCTAAAAAGGGTTTCAATCTCTGACCGTTAACCTTCGAAGAACTACTACCATCCGGTGTCTCGATCTCAACATCTCCATGAGGAAAAACAGTACAGACCACAAAAGGACCGGTCCACCGAGAGCGTAACTTCTCAGGGAATAGATGCAAACGAGTATCATACAAAATAACTTTTTGACTTGGAGAAAATGACTTTATTAAAATATTTTTATCACGCACAAGTTTTATTTTTTTCTTATACTCCTTAGCACTATCGTATTCATCTCTACGAATCTCTTTTAGCACATTGAGATGGAGTTTCCTATGAGCTCCTGCCTTGTCAAGTGAAAAATTTAGTTGCTTAACAGCCCAATATGCTCTATGTTCTAACTCAACATGTAAGTGACATGCCTTGACATACATAAGTCGATAAGGTGACATTCTAATAGGGGTCTTAAACGCAGTACGGTAAGCCCATAAGGCATCAGTAAGCCTAGACGACCAGTATTTCCGATTAAGATTAACTGTTTTCTCTAATATACGTTTTATCTCCCTATTGGAAACCTTTACCTGACCACTAGTTTGTGGATGATACGGGGTAGCTACCTTATGTGTAATACCATATTTCTTCATCAAAATCCTTAAAGGTCCATTACAAAAGTGTGACCCTCCATCACTAATTATAGCTCGCGGTGTACCAAAACGTGTAAGTATATTATTTTTCAAGAACTCAATCACAACCCTATGGTCATTGGTTTTACATGCAACTGCCTCAATCCACTTAGAGACATAGTCTACAACGACAAGGATGTATAGGTTACCAAAAGAATTAGGAAACGTAAAAGACCTCAACAAATAAAATAGGGTTCAAGGGCATCATGTTCCTACGAGAAATGGTTCCTAATTTATAGCAACGTTCACACGTAACACAATAACTATGGGAGTCTTTAAACAATGAAGGCCAGTAGAATCCACACTGCAATATCTTAGCAGCAGTCTTTTTAGCACTAAAGTGACCCCCACAAGCATGATCATGACAAAAGGAAATAATACTGGACTGGTCACTCTCATGTATACATCTCCTAATAATCTGGTCTGGACAATACTTAAACAAATAAGGATCATCCCAAAAGAAATGCTTGATCTCGGCTAAAAACCTAGAACAGTCTTGTTTACCCCAATGTTGGGGCATTCGACCAGTAACAAGATAGTTCACTATATTCACATACCAAGGTAATTGGGTAAGAAAGAACAATTGTTCATCAGGAAAGCTATCCCTTATAGGAAGGGAATCATCAGGGTAATCAACAACTAGCCTAGACAAGTGATCTGCTACTATATTTTCTTCACCCTTTTTGTCTCTAATATGTGGAGAAAACTCTTGCAACAAAAGGATCCATCTAATCAATCTAGGTTTTGTATACTTCTTAGACATGAGATATTTCGAAGCAGCATGATCAGTGTATATTACGACCTTAGAACTTAAGAGATGGGGTCTAAACTTGTCCAAGGCAAACATAATGACCAAAAATTCCTTCTTGGTAGTGGTATAGTTCAACATGGCATCATTCAGAGTTTTGTTAGCATAGTAAATCACATGAAGTAATTTGTTTTCTCGCTGACCTAGCACAACACCAATAGCATAATCTGAAGCATCATACATGATCTCAAATGGTAGGTTCCAGTTGCGTGTCTGGACTATGGGGACGGTAGTGAGTAAAGTCTTAATATTCTCAAAAGCCTCTAAACAAGCATCATCAAAGGCAAACTTAACATCTTTTGTAAGAAGATTGCAAAGAGGTCTAGAGATCAAGCTAAAATCCTTAATGAATCGACGATAAAAAATTGCATGCCCTAAGAATGACCTAACATCTCTTACGTTTTTTGGGACCTGTAAAGTCTTAATAAGGTCAACTTTGGCTTTATCTACCTATATACCCTTAAAAGATACAATATGCCCTAAAATAATTCCTAAACGAACCATAAAGTGACATTTCTCCTAATTAAGCACTAGATTCTTTTCCTTACACCTAGTCAACACTAATGACAAATGATCCAAGCACTTATCGAAAGACGAACCAAATACTGAAAAATCATCCATAAATACCTCTAAGAACTGTTCTACCATGTCAGAAAATATGCTCATCATACAACGTTGGAAAGTTGCAGGGGTGTTACATAGCCCGAAAGGCATGCGTCTATATGCTAAGGTGCTAAAGGGACATGTAAAAGTGGTTTTCCCTTGGTATTCTGAGGAAATAATAATATGATTATAGAAGGAGTAGCCATCTAAGAAGCAATAGTGACTATGTCCAGCTAATCTCTCTAGCACCTTGTCGATGAAGGGAAGAGGAAAGTGATCCTTCCTAGCGATATTGTTCGATTTCCTATAGTCAATACAAACTCGCCAACCCATGGTCACTCGGGTTGGGATTAATTCATTGTTATCATTCTGGACTACAGTAATACCAGATTTCTTGGGAACAACCTAAACGGGGCTGACCTGAAAAACCGGGGGTCTAACAACCACACCCAATATTTCGATTAGCAATATGTATGGACAAACTCCAATATAGTTTTTAGAGAATCAACTTGACAGTCAGACTCAATCTAGATAAAAGTATATCGAAGAGTTTATATCTCTATCTCTCGATTTAAATCTTACTCAAGCAAACTGCGAGTTTCAATTTAAATACAAAAGAGGTAACTTGGATGGTACCAAAGATAAATATCCAAGTGTCAATCAATATAAATCAACAACCAAAAGGTCGGATATTCTAATTGATTGAACAACGCACAACCTGTTTTATTTCAATTATATAACAAATATAATACGGAAAAGAAATAACACAGACACCAAATTTTAACGAGGAAACCGCAAATTGTAGAAAAATCCCGGGACCTAGTCCAGATTAAATATACATTGTATTAAGATGCAACAGAAACTAGCCTACTCCAAGCTAACTTCGGTCTGGACTGTAGTTGAACCCCAATCAATCTCACACTGCTCCAAGGTACAGTTATGCTCATACGTCTCTGATCCCAACAGGATACTACGTACTTGATTCCCTTAGATGATCTCACCCACAACCAAGAGTTGATATGACCCAAAGTCGAAGACTTTAATAAACAAATTTGTATCACACATAAAAGTCTACGGTAATAGATAAATCCGTCTCCCACGAATATACCTATGAGTTTTTGTTCCGTCTTTTGATAAATCAAGGTGAACATAAACCAGTTGATAAAACCAGACTTATATTCCCGAAGAACAGCTCAGCTTTATCAATCTCCTGACAATAGTTTTAATCGACGCAGCGAAAAAAAATATTGTGGAATCACAAACGATGAGACGAAGTGTTTGTGGATACTTTTATATCTTGCCTATCGGAGATAGAAATCTCAAGATAATTATTACAATTATACTCGTACGATAGAAACAATAAGATCAGATCACACAAATACGATAAAAGTAGTATTGGTCTGGCTTCATAATCCCAATGAAGTCTTTAAGTCGTTAACCTGGTTTTAGAAGAAGAAAACCAAAGGTTAAAGGATAACCAACTCTATATAAGCACAACTAGTATCACACAGAATGTGTGGGGATTAGGTTTCCCATTTGCTAGAGTTATCCCTTATATAGTATTCAAATCAGGGTTTGCAATCAATGTTATCTTACTAACAAAGCATTCAATATTCACCATTAGATGAAAACCTGATTATATTCAAGCTAATATTTATCAACAGTTAGATCGAAAACATAGCTTGTTATACACACTTGTAATGCATGTTTCTTGGCTTGTGTAACTGTACCCAAACTTGTACATTAGTTGGTTCAACAATAGTTAACCAAAATCTTAGCCATATGATAACTTTCATATCAACCATATTCTTCTTCACCATAACTAGTCCAAATGACTCAAATGAACTAGTTAGAGAGTTTTTCAATTGCTTAGATCTTTATGTACTACACAAGACACAATTGAAGCAAAAACGATGTGATTCACTCGAATCGATTCATGAACCATAAAGCCACGGTTTGCAATAGCATTCCTTAGTTTATTAAGATAAGTTCACAAACATCATTTTTAGACATAACCTACTTAAGTTCGCGGAGTTAAGTTCCCGGACGGAGTTCACAAACTCTAGCAGAAATTCTCGGGTTCGAGAACTACGCCAGTTCGCGAACTAAGTTCGTGGACTGAAGTTCACGTACTACTCCGGTTTCACTTGATCAACAAAGTTCGCAAACATCGGTTCAAGCAATAAGTACTTATACATATATGTGTTTCCACAACAATGCTTATATCCTCCAATGGTTATATTGTCTAAACTCTCATTTCAATCATTGAAACATTCTCAGAGGGCGTTATATAGTTGTTATTCACAAACTATTTTCGTCAGAGAAATTTCCAAAATGATTGAAACGTAACATGACTTTCGTCACTAGGTAAAGATGAACTTGGCTAAAGCGAAATCTTTACTAACACATATTTATAGAAATGGATAAGCGAGATATACTCAGCTCGAAATATCATATGTATATAATCTTAGTCTATATAGTAATACGACTTTTGTCTCAAGATAGGAGATAGAGTAGATATACTTTTGAGTGATAGATAAGCTCAAGTCTCCACATACCTTTTAGTCGATGAAGATCCACTGGTTCCTTGAGGAGTCCTTCGTCTTGTATGATGATCGCCATGGAGTTCTTGAGCGCAACTACACTTTCTATACTAGTCCGAGACCTTAGCTATAGTAGACTAGAAATCAAAACTTTATAGTTTTGATCACTAACATTGACAAACATGCTTGAGATTGAAACGCATGCGAATTCGATCGAGCAATGCTCAAACAATCTCCCCCTTTGTCAATTTTAGTGGAAAAACTATTAATACATATGGAATACAAAAAATATATAAATAAACTTTGTAGCTCCTATTCCACATGTCTAATCTTCAACATTACTCGAAATCTTCGTCACTTCCAAGTAGTCCAATGATCCCAAAGGTTGTAAGTTTAGCATCATCGTTGTTGAAAACACATAGCTATAACAACGAGAAAACAAGAGTTCTCAATCATTGTTATACAGTATCATAGTATCATTACACAGCGTCAAATTCCAACTGCATCACAACTTTAACAATAATACTATGGTGATACGTCACTCCCCCTTAGTCAATACTCCATCTGACATGGAAACCACTCCCCGTTACATAATGATCCGAAAACTACATTTAATTCTCCCCATTTTTGTCAATAAAATTGGCAAAGGTACAAGAACGTGATCCTAATGAAATTTTCGTAAGAGACATTTCATGACCAATATATCATCTTGTTTAGATACAATCATAAAGCCGAAGCTAAATGCATTCATCAAGGAGTTCATAAAGATACAAGATAACCCCTACAATATTCCACAGGCTGCACTCCCCATAAAGATTTGGCAATTAAGCACAAGTTCAAAAACTCTCCCCCATAATATGTCATTCCCGAAAGAACAACAAGAGCGACCTTAATTTCAAAAGAAAATAAAGATTTCTTTGGACATAACAAATCATATACAAGTATGAATTTGAATCCAAAAATATTTAATTAAATTAACCATAAGAGAAACCATGATTAACTTAATCAAATATGCTCAACACAAGTAAACTTATGGAGACTTAACTAAATAACCAAACAAGATGATTAATTTAGTTCAATATGCTCAACATAAAGTACATTACGGAACAACAACATATCTAATCATAAAAATAATCAACTTGGTTGTTTAGTGCTCAACATAAGACACATTACAGATCCTTACAGTAATACACAAAATGTGGATCAAGGAAGATCAATTACTGCAGAATACACAAGGATTCATTCTATTTTCCATTACCATTTGCACAATGACATATAATAGACATAATCCTTGAAAACAAAATATTTTAACATATCTTCCATCAAAAATTGACATAATAGGCTTAACTTTTGTATTTGTCAAAAGTCAATTCATTCTTTTATCAATATATGCATATCAACTCATGAACGACTTTACTTTTGACAAGGTATGGGACAATCAAGTTCACGGACGCAAACACACATATCCCATAATAATATTACAATATATGAAATCATAAAGATTAATACTGCAAATAATCATCTTCCAAACAATTTTAAAATTTTAAAAAATAAACCTAAAAATATGAAGATGAAAACGTTGGATATAGATATGTGTAATCACAATAATGACTAGTCCAAAATCTAGTTATCCTTCTCAAAAACAAGAATAAATTCTCATAAGAAGTTTCCTAAGCATCAAGACAAACTCGTAATGCACATATAAGATGATTTGTCCTTAGAGGGTAGAATTAATCTTTTTCACCCGTATTTATACCAAGAAAAGCTACCAAAGGCGTATAAAAATATTTTCTTATCAAAGAAGAACATACAAATTCATTAACGACCATGCACCGTAGTTTACATAAAATGATTGTGAACATTCAAGAATCCCATAGTAATGCGTACTACTGCCCATTCTTGAAATTCCTTCTTTGTAATTCACCAACAACATTCTTTTAAAAGCTACAAATGAGCTTAGAATATCATTACTCCATGAATCAAGTGCCCAAGTCCAAGAGAAGTGGAACAAGTGCGACAAAATGGAGAAAAACACTCAAAAACAAGAGACAGGACACATACCAATCTTAACTCATCCAAATTCAGTAATTCTCATCTCTAATTTGAATAGAATTCAAACATAAAGAGAATGAAAAAAGAATGAGGTCATTCCAAGTTCGGACGAAGAAGTTACGGCCAAAACATGTTTACTGAATATCGTCGTCTACAAGCAAGTATGAATACGGGTATGCGTACTTAAACCCCTGGATTTTGATTTTAAATGATGGTATGCACACCTGGTATGTGTACCATGAAGTCCAAACATTCCAAACCACTATTATCAAACCTAAACATTTAAGAACCTTAAACACATATCAAATTAGGTAGAAACGAGCGATAAGCAAGGTACATGGATCATTATAAGTACTCTAAGCAAATAAAAACACAAATATTGCTCAAGCTTATAGACATACCTTTTTAGAAGAATCCAATCGTCTTACCGAATATAATATGTGTGCCCCAATTCTCGTGCTTTCCTCACCATATACATAGCAGGGAAATCCTTGGTGAGGATGCACTTAAAACACAACTAAGTTGTGTTGGGGTGAACAATGTCTTGCTCACCACAAGTGACCTTTGGATTATCATGAAATAGATCTCTTTTAGAACCTTTCACCTCCAGTTCCATTTTTCCAAAAAAACTTGTTAAGTTCCAACATCATGGATACTGCCTTCTCCATAGTCATGGAATTTTCTGGAAGATCATCCCTTTTCACACTCAAAGCATCATTGGATTTCTTTGGAACCCACTTATGAGTGCGTTTAGGAACAATCAGAACCTTATTCCCATTACTCTCTTCAAGATTTCTCGGAAGAGAATTGGATTGGCTATTCTTTTACAAGTTAGTATTTCTCCAATTGGGAGCATAGGATCTTATCTTCGTCTTTACAAAGTTATCCTTTTGATAGACATTACGATTGTGAAAAGGATTCGTATGACGTTTATAGGCAAAACTATGTATATCACCACACTAATTTCTTTTCCTAAAGGTTGGACATTCACAACCTGTAACGTTAAGGGGATTAGTATTAACATATGATCTTGGTTTCACAACTTCTTGTGATTCCCAAACAAGAACATCATGAAGTTTCTCATTACTTATACGGAAACGACATCTCCTTTCTAGGTGACCTTTATTTCCACAATAGTGGCAAACATAAGGAATGTTTTTACCTCGATCTTGGTTCTGACTTTGGAAGTTGATATACTTTGCTCTTCTGAAACTTAACTTCCAGGGAAGGTATTTCACTTTTTCCATCGGTGGAAACCTTTTGTTGAGAAGAATCACTAGCCTTGACAAACTTTACCTCTTTGTTAATACGTGGAACATATATTCCCTTATAGCCCAATCCTAGTGTATCACGATGATTTTTACTTGCTCCTAGCATAGTGGTTAATTTGCTTGAACTAGTATTGAACTTTTTCAAGTCATCTTCCAACATTTTTATGTTATCAAGAGCAGCAGCTAAATCAGCCTCAAGGCATTTTTCTCGAGCGAGAAAAGCGCTTTCTCTGTCATCAAAACTTGCTTGCTGAGAGTTAATCCTTCCTTCAGTTTCTGCATTTTTATCTTCCAACAAGAAGTATTTTTGATATACACGATCATATTCAAGTGATTTTCTACTCAGGTTTTCCTCGGTATCTTTGAGGATGGCTTTGCAAGAGCGATTCTAACCATAAATACCATTGTAGATCCTTTTCAATTTCTTATTTTCACGACATATAGGAGTCAGAAGATATGTGACATGAGAAGTTGTAATCTTCTTCATTTTCAACGAATCCAAAAACTTATCATACTCTGAGACTTCCTCATCAACATATATATCAATATCTGAATCACCTTCATTAGAAAGTTCATCCAACTGTTCTTCTAGGAGCGTTTGCCAATCAACAGTTTTTACATCAAGAGAATGTTTAGATATTAACTTAGATGTGACAGTTCTCTTAGGTGAATCCAAGCTTTCATAATCATCTGGTAATTTCTGAACTTGTTCGTTATTAGAGATAGACACGTCTGTAATCAGATCGTTACAAACACAGATTTATAAGGTCTTTAACGTGTCCGCCTGCTCTGTTACCAATTGAAAAAGCGGGGGTCTAACAACCACATCCAATATTTCGATTAGCAATCTATATGGAAAAACTCCAATATACTTTCTAGAGAATCAACTAGACAATCAGACTCGATCTAGATAAAATTATATCGAAGAGTTTATATCTCTATCTCTCGATTTAAATCTTACTCAAGCAAACTGCGAGTCTCAATTTAAATACAAGAGAGATAACTTGGATGGTACCAAAGACCAATATCCAAGTGTCAATCAATTTAAATCAACAACCAAAAGGTCGGATATTCTAATTGATTGAACAACGCACAACCTGTATTATTTCAATTATATAAAAAATATAATACGAAAAAGAAATAACATAGACACCAGAATTTTGTTAACGAGGAAACCGCAAATGCATAAAAACCCCGGGACCTAGTCCAGATTAAACATTGTATTAAGTCGCTATAGACACTAGCCTAATCCAAGCTAACTTCGGTCTGGACTGTAGTTGAACCCAAATCAATCTCACACTAATCCAAGGTACAATTATGCTCCTATGTCTCTGATCCCAGCAGGATACTACGTACTTGATTCCCTTAGCTGATCTCACCCACAACCAAGAGTTTCTACGACCCAAAGTCGAAGACTTTAATAAACAAATATGTATCACACAAAGAAGTCTACGGTAATAGATAAATCTGTCTCCCAACGAATATACCTACGAGTTTTTGTTCCGTCTTTTGATAAATCAAGGTGAACACGAACTAGTTGATAAAACCATACTTGTATTCCCGGAGAACATCTCAGCTTTATCAATCACCTCACAATAGTCTTAATCGACGCAGCGAAAAAAGATATTGTGGAATCATAAACGATGAGACGAAGTGTTTGTGACTACTTTTATATCTTGCCTATCAGAGATAGAAATATCAAGCCAATTATTACAATTGTACTCGTACGATAGAAACATCAAGACCAGATCACACAACTACGATAAAAGTAGTATCGGTCTTGCTTCACAATCCCAATAAAGTCTTTAAGTCGTTAACCTGGTTTTAGAAGAAGAAAGCCAAAGGTTAAAGGATAATCGACTCTAGATTAGCACAACTAGTATCACACAGAATGTGTGGAGATTAGGTTTCCCAGTTGCTAGAGTTCTCCCTTATATAGTCTTCAAATCAGGGTTTGCAATCAATGTTAGATTACTAGCAAAGCATTCAATATTCACCGTTAGATGAAAACCTGATTAGATTCAAGCTAATATTTATCAACCGTTAGATCGAAAACATAGCTTGTTATACACACTTGTAATGCACGTTTCTAGGCTTGTGTAACCGTACCCAAACTTGTACATTAGATGGTTCAACAACAGTTAACCAAAAGGTTAGCCATATGATAACTTTCATATCAACCATATTCTTCTTCACCATAACTATTCCAATGACTCAAATGAACTAGTTAGAGAGTTGTTCAATTTCTTAGATCTTTATGTACCGCACAAGACATAATTGAAGCAAAAACGGTGTGATTCACTCGAATCGATTTATGAACTATAAAGCCATATTTTGCTTAGACTTATAAAACTTCAAAAATAAAGAAAACTTAATGCAAAATTGATTTCAAGATATTAAAAATAACCAAGACACTAATTCCACTATTACACATTAATGAATGATGGTAAATAACCCTAAGCTCTAATTATCTTTTAAGTCCCTTATTTCTTAATTCACAAATAATCAGGCATATTCTCAAATATTAATTGTATTCCTTAAGCATAGATTATCAGTTGACTAACAAAGTATAACCTATCAAATTGAATCACAACTAATTAAGAAAATTATGCAAACAATTTAAAACTCTGGAAAAGAAGTGATTGAGTGAATTATAAATTATTAATTAGAGAAAATAAAATGTTTACCAATTATTCATGTGTAAATAGCTTCCTCATTGCCTTAGTTGTGGGAGAATTAACTCATCATCATGTTGGAAACACGCTCAAAAGTTGATTTCGTTACTCAAAGTGTTTACAAGTGATGAAAATGGGAGAAAATAATTAAAAACCGGGTTTGTAATAATTATATGTTATAAACCGAACTGTTATAGAGAACGATACAAACTAACTGTAGTTGTCACTGTAGCAAAACGACTATCACATGTGCGTCTTATGTTTTTGGTGTTCTTCACAACAGCAGAAATGGTGTTTCTCTGCAATTCGAATTTCTCGACCCTGTGATGTTCTAACTTCTCCCCAAACTCTCTGTAAAACTTCTTGGACCTCCGAACACTCTTTATATAGCAAACAACACCAAAAATACTTCTCCATAACTCCAACAAATCTTCCATTACTCGGCATTGAAGAAAAATATTCTCGGGAATATTTTTTTTCCATTCTTGCCTTCTCACGCGTTAATTTTATTTCAGCACACTCTAAACAGGCTCCTACACGTTCCATAATTAGTGTAACATGTTGTAGACTCGTGCAAACTTCCCAAAACAACATCTCAGAGAAGCCTGAGTATCTTCCCGCCTATGTTATCTTCTCACCGAGAATCTAGCCAATGTTAGATGATGAAATCAAATATACCCTGCCTATTAAGACTAGTCACGTCATCCCAGCAAATCCCAGCCATTGAGTCTCTCTAATACATCACCAAAATCTCGAACAAAATCTTCTTAGTTGACTGTAATATCCTCCCACCAAAACTGAGAATTTGAAATCAAGAGGAAGGGTGCCCCTTATCCTCGTCTGGGTTCCCTTTAGTAGCTGAACTGGGGTGCCCTTAGTAATTCAGTGGGTTCCTTTAATACTTTTGGAGAGTGCCCTAAGCACTTTTTTAGGGTGTCTCCGGCATACTTATGGAGCGCCTTTAACACTCCTCTGAGTGCCTTTAGTAATTTTCACTGGGGGTTCCAAATAGAATTTTTCGAGCAACTTTTTCCACACAAGTGTATTTCTCCAAAAATACCTATAAAAACACCATAATAAGTACAAAATCGAGTACCAACATAGAGAAAATTGAGGACAACTTAGACACAAAAATGTGTCTATCACACAAAATTCAATCAATTTTGTGATAATTCACAAGATTCGAATATAAACCTTATTTTCAAAATTAGGATTTTGCGCCCTGCGCAGTATATTAGACCTTGTCTGTCGAAATTAAGCCTAGGCGAGCTAGGTAATTAATCCGCTGATTGGCATATCCACGACATAGGCCAGTCAGCGCCACTTACAAGTGGCCACACCCCATGTTTCCCAACCGGCCCTTATCTCATGTCGACCAATCAGGTCGCTTTAAACCTGTCGTACTCCCATGAGTTGTGGTTGGGCCCATACTTGCCGGCCCTATTCCCCATCGACCAATCAGGTCGCGTTAAATCTTCCACGCACACCAGAAGTGTGGCCACGCCCATGCTTGGCCGACCCTCTCTTTTTATTGACCAATCAGGTTCCTCTAAACCTAACACAACATTAAAAGAGGTGGAATTGCGTCAAGTGCACCATGCCAAACTGGATTCACAAAGACTGTGCCAACATGCCAAACGAGCATGCCAAGATCACATGCCAAACGTGCCACTTGGCTGCAGTAGCACGCCAAACGCGCCAACGCGCTGTGAATAGCATACATATGTGCCAACCCACTTTCTATTCGTGGCCAACGCCATAACGGACTAAAACGTGGATATCCTAGCCATAAGCAAGACCTTGCTTTAGTAGCGATGGATGAAACCCTAATTTCCATCCATAACACGACCTTGCCACTTCGGGCCCCATAACATGCCACGAGCCGTGCGGACTTAGGAAACCCTAATAAAGGCGTCATACCATAGCCACTCGTGGAAATACATGCTTCTGTGGCCATTTCCATATGATGGCCTGGCTATGGTTCCTTTGGCGTGGCTCTGGCATCGTTTTCACAAAACTCCGTTGTTCCATGGTCACATGCCACATGTCGTACGCCGTATGCGCTAATTAGGGTTTCGGCATGCCAAACCCTAATTTAGGCAAAGTTGTTACGCCAACCAAGCCAAATAATGTTTCATAGAACATTGGGATTAATATGGCTACTGGAACTGATGTTTCCACACCACATTTGAATCCAACACCAATGTGCCAAAATCTGGCAGCCATGGCTACGCCAGGCGCCATTTGCACCATCGTGACACTAGCATGCGCTGACCATGCCAACCATATCGCCATGCCACTGGCATGCGCTAAAAATGTCACTACGCTATTGGCATGTACCAATGGCGCCACTATGCCATTGTCAGACACCAACATGCAGTGGCCATAATCAATAGCCACTCTTTCTCATGAGTTGCAATCTCAGCCGTCCAAATTCGCCATGGAATTGACAGGCCCATGGTAAGTTTTAGGCGACCATCCAAGACAAGCCTAATAACATCACATGCTATATTACTGTGGAAAGTCTCTTGACTTTGACTTGACACACGTAGTAAGCTGCTACACGTTTTCCACGAAAATACTCGAGACATCAAACATGTCACAAAATGGGGGATAATCATCAGGGTATTGGTCTGGCGGTTTACAGCATGCTGCGTGCAACACGCCGATTATAAAAAAAAGTTTCAGGAAACAGGGAAGTTAGTGGTAGCAAGAAGTAATGGGTGTAAACAAACTCGTTTCCTTCATCGCGGAAACGTGGTTTCTGGCAGTTACACATTACTCCACTATTCCATCACTCAATCACTCCCACTTCCTATGAGACCAGGGTGCGTTCAATTATGACTTGTATAAATAGGTTTCACCTATTTCCACCAAACATCAACACAGTATCCAGAAAAATACCAAAGAACTGATAGCTTACATTCCGCAAGCTAGATCTAAATTCTGATACAAGTCATAAAATAGCCACACCTTCATAATTAACCATTCTGGTCTCAACACCTTCTTCGCTTCCCTCCCTAAGACTAACCTTTCTTCTTCACTATGTGACCGAAGCAAGACTGGAATGGCCATTTCTTGGTTTATGCCAGGATTGTACAGATTTATCTCTCGAATCTAAAGTACTCCCGTGCAGTGCATTTGTTTTAGGTTTAGATTCATTTCTCATCCACACACCCAAATTTACCAAAACCAACAGAAACAATTTTTACCCATAAACAGATAGTTGAATCAATATTCGAGCATCTGAGCAAGTATTGCTCATTCGATAAATTATTGGTAACATGACCAAATAAAAAATTAATTAAAATATTGGTAGTTAGACCGAATATTATATATTTAACGTTGATTGTTGGATTAACATAAAATTATTAGTGTTTGAACTCACTCAGAAATATGATTTACAGAGCATTTGTTCGAAACCCTAATTTTGATCAATTACTGATTAATTGATGATTTACTGAAAATAGGTCACTGAGTGAAGGAGAGACCGGATACATGGGATGATGGCCGACCATGTAACACCCAAGTGCTCGAGTGAGCATGCACCAAATTCCTTTGTTGACCAGTTGGTGAAATGATGACCAGGTTTAATAATTTATTAAAATAATGCTTGTGCGAGCGTTAGGTAGTAAAAACCAGTTATGGAGAGATGAAGGATTGACCAAGGGGTCATGGGACCGGCCCTTAGAAGTTGTGGGACCATTTTATGTTCGATTGAGCAAATCCTAAGTTGGTTGGAGAGAGTTTGGACCCAATATAAACAGTTGAGAGATAATTAATTCAAAATTATGAAAGAGTATGGGACCGGATCTTTGCAAGCCTAAGGAGAGACCTTGGTCAGTCAAGGTGGCATGCCCATGTCACCATACAGCTCATGTCTCAGTCCTGAGAGTTTTGGTATTTTCTGGTGCTCGTTTGAGCAATATTTTGGATTTTCAGAAGAGTTTGATCTTGACTGAAACTCTCAATCTTGCTCGAATGATCAAGTAGAACTTTGCTCATGCGACCGATAATTTGAGAATATTAAAATAATAATATTTTAATTTTTGACATGAGAAGCCTAGTCAGTCATGTGACCATTTAACTTTTTGGCTTTTTCATGGTTTGAGCAATATTTGAGAAAATATTGAAAACTAGGGTTTTCGCTCAAACGATGGAGTTCCATGAGATGAAGGAAATACTAATATGAGAAAATAAGGGATTACAAGGTGTAGGACTGGCCATGGCTAGGAAATGTCCGATCGTCTAGGTGGCCCAGTCCCGTGACACCTTTCCCTATTTTTCACTATTCTTCATTGTTTGATGGAAAGTATGGAAAACTAAGAGTTTCTCTCAAACGAGGAAGTTCACTCAAATGAAGGAGTCTTCATGAGATAAGGGAAATATATTAAAATAAAATAGTGGAGGAGGGGACCGGCCGGCCGGTGGGACCGGTCCCACGCCTTTTGCTTATTTTATTTAATATTATTTTCCTTCATAAGTTCCTCGTTCGTCCATATTTTTGAATGCGCGTTCGGGTGCTCGTTCATACATTATTGTCAAGTACACTTGCACCATTTTATCGGGGCCTACTCGATGATGGCCCAGACGCCCGATTGTCGTATATTTATTACTAATTCATGAATTCAGCTAAGAATGATTCATGAGACGGAATAATAAAATTAATTGTGTATCTATTACTAATACATGGAATCCAGCTGGGGATTCAGGGAATAGACTAATGAGATAAAATGGTTATCTATTACTAATACATGGAATCCAGTTGGGGGTCATCCATGGAACAGAGTAATGAGATAGAATAAATTATTTTCTAGGAATTCAGTTGATGAATAACACGCTAGAATTAATCTATTTACAGAATCGAGATATGAGATAATTGAAGAATCATACTCATTCTGAGGGGGTGCATAGTTAGGGAACAACGAGCGGCGTGACGTCCTGAAGGCGTTAAGATCTCTAACAAACATTATGTATAGGAACCTCCCAATCATTAAGATATTCTATACACGTTCTCTCTACGTTTTCAAGGAACAACGAGCAGCGTGGCGTCCTGAAGGCGTTAAGCTCTCTAACAAACATTATGTCTAGGAAGTGCCCAATCATTTTGATTCTATGTAGAGGGGATGATGAAATGTGTGAAGCATCGAACGCTCAGCTGGGAGACCTTTCGAGAAACATATTCATCATATCTCTGAAAGGAATGTTCGCTCAGTCAGAGATCATGAAATGGTTCACGGATCATAAAATATGAAACGACACATGCATTCCTGAATCCAGGTCAGAAACATGCAGTATCATGATTTTACAATTTTGAACTTTGTCGAAAATCCACCATCAACAATCGTTACACCTTGCTTCCCAGAGGTAGCTTGTGTCGGTTACACCTTACTTCCCGAGTTAGCTTGTGATAGGTTACACCTTGGTTCCCATAGAAACTTTTGACCGATTACAACAAACTTTCCAATGTAGCTTGTGGACGGTTACACCATGCTTCACAAAGTAGATTGTGACCGATTATAACTTGTTACACATCATAGGTTATGACCGGTTATACCTTAAATACCAACATAAGTTAAGACAGGTTATACCTTGTCATCTTCCATTGGTCATCCAAAAGATATTCAATAAAGAACAAGACCAATCATGATTTCCATTTCGATTATGAAAACAAGTTCATACATCTACTTCCTTAAACCAATGTAATAGTACAAGGTTTCTTAGGGTGAAATCCACACCTAATTCTTATACATAAAAGTAACTAAATAAACATATTATGTCGATGTCGTTTTTACGAAGTTCCAAAAGATAAGCGTTTATATTTTGTAATATGTTTCCTTGATACTCTGATCATAATGCTATGACCAAGTATAATTACTAGATTATTATATACAAATATATACATCTTCGTATGTTATGTTTTCAATATAGCACGACTTGAAAGATACATTAAGAATGGAAACAAGATCAAGTCAATATTAATAACCTCAAGTGGAAGGATGATGTCTTCGTTGTAGTCGTTGCTTCTTCTCATCTTCAGGTGTTCAGAGTAATACTTGTATGTTTCAACATTCCTAGACTTTCTAGTCTAACCTAAACAATTTTGTATCTAGTATTTAATCAAGCGACTCTTGATGAGTTTTGATACTAAAATATGACAACCAAACTTGACATACAAACGCTTGGTGGGTTCATCCGATCTATGCTCTAATAAAGTGGTCATGATGAGTTATAAATGCAGTTTTGTGAATGTCTAATTCATGAAATATGATTTTATGATAACCATATCTTAAGTCTAGTTTAGTAAAGAATTTAGAACCATGCAGCTAATCTAAAATTAAAGAATTTAGAACCATCCAATTCAGCAATAACATGAATTGGGTACTTATATTTAATGGTAAGCTGATTGAGCTTTTTGTAATCAACCCAGAATCTCCATGTGTAGTATGTTTTCTTTACCAGAAGTAACGGGGAAGCTAAGGGACAACGACTATCTTGAATCTCACAAGAACTAATCATTTTCTGCACTAAGGATTCTACCATAGACTTGAGAACATAAGGACACTTGTAAGTGAAAAAGAGGGGGTCTAACAAACACACATAATATTTCGCTTAACAATCTGTATGGACAAACTCCAATATATTTTTGATAGAATCACTAGACAGTCAAACTCAATCTCAAGAAAAGTATATCCAAGAGTTGTATCTTTATTTCACAATGTAATCAGCAAATCAAATAGATAAAAATCCATGAGCCTGATTATTATGTGAAACAACTTGAACGATACCAATGACCAATATTCAAGTGTCAATCAATTTAATCAACAACCAAAGGTTGGATTCACTAATTGATTGAACTACGCATAACCTGTGATATTTCTATTATATAACAAAATATATTACGGAAAAAAAAAACACAGACACCAAAATTTGTGTTAACGAGGAAACTGAAAATGCAAAAAAAAAAATACCGGGACCTAGTCCAGATTTGAAAACCATATTGTAGTAATTTGTTATGGACACTAGCCTACTACCAAGCTAACTTATGACTGGAATTTAGTTGAACCCTAATCAATCTCACACTGATCAACGTACAGTTGCGTTCCTTACGCCTCTTGAACCACGCCGGATTCTACGCAATTGATTCCATTAGATGACCTCACCCACAACTAAGAGTTGCTACGACCCAAAGTCGAAGACTTGATAAACAAATTTGTCTCACACATAAAAGTCTATTGTATAGATAAATCTATCTCCCACAGATATACCTATGATTTTTGTTCCGTCTTTTGATAGATCAAGGTGAACATGAACCAATTGATAAACCAGACTTATATTCCCGAATAACGTCCTAGTATTATCAATCACCTCACAATAATCTTAATAGATTAATGAAACAAGATATTATGGAATAACAAACGATTAGACGAAGATGTTTGTGACTACTTTTCAATCTTGCCTATCGAAGAATAAATCTCGAGCAAATCTTAAAGAGGATAGTACTCAATCATGATAGAAAACAACAAGATCAGAACACACAACTACAGAGAAAATAGTTGGGTCTGGATTCACAATCCTAATAAAGTCTTTAAGTCGTTAACCTACAGGTTTTCATGAAAAACCTAAGGTTAAAGGGGAATCGACTCTAGTCGCAACTAAGGTGTGGGGATTAGGTTTCCCAGTTGCTAGAGTTCTCCTTTATATAGTCTTCAAATCAGGGTTTGCAATCAATGTTACCTTAGTAACAAAGCATTCAATATTCACCGTTGGATGAAAACTTGATTAGATTCAAGCTAATATCTTTCAACCGTTAGATCAAATTTAGCTTGTTATATACAAATGAAATGTACCATTATTTAGATAAAGGTAACCGTACCTAATCGTGTGCACTTAGTTGGTTCAATAATAGTTAACCAATGGTTATCCATGTGAGAACTTTCATATCAACCATATTCATCTTTATCATAACTAGTTCAAATGACTCAAATGAAACTAGTTAGAGAGTTCTTCAATTGTTTATATTCTCATAGAAGTATACAAGACATAATTGAAGCAAAATCGATTTTGATTCACTCGAATCATTTCATGAACATAAATCCACGGTATACAAAAGATTGCATTTCTTATAATATAAATATATTAGTTCATGAACAAACAAATTTTTGAACATAACCTACTTAAGTATGCAAACAGGTATGCATACCTAAGTAGCCGGACTGAGTTTGGTTACGTCAGTATGCGTACGAGTAAGCATACCATTTTACACTTCCAAACTCCAGCAGAAATTCACGGGACTTGAACTTCCGTCAGTATGCATACAGGTACGCATACTTAGTTCTCTGACTTCCAACAACCAACCCGTATGTGTACGGGTACGCATACCATGGTACTTAACACAAATGTGAATACTCACTATGTTTATATTCAATCATTGTTACATGTTCTAAAACCTCATTGCAATCATTGAAACATTCTTGGAAGACAACAATAGCTGTATCATACAAAGTATTAGCTTCAAAGTAATTTTCAAGTGATCGAATGATCAATATGAAACATTCCGAGTCTACATCAAATGATCGTCTCACACAAATCATGTAAGATGTTACAAGGCGATTTTCACATGATCATCTTTGGCTTTCGTCAAGAATAAAATATGAACTTGGTTAAAGCGAAAGCTTACCAACACATATTATGAGAAATAAATAAGCGAGATAAACTCGACTCGAAATACCAAATGTGTATAATTGAAGTCTATATAGCAATATGACTTTTTGTCTTAAATATGAGATAGAGTAGATAGACTTTTGAGTGATTGATGATTCCAAGTCTCCACATACCTTTTGTTGATGAATTTCCACAAGTTCCCTTGAGTAGTTCTTCGTCTTCATTCGATGAACTCCGCGAAATATAAAGCTCAGCTACACTTATTATCTTAATCTGAGACTTAGCTATAAGTAGACTAGAAATCAGGACTTATAGTTTTGGCAACTAAACTTGACAAACAAGCTTGAGATAGCAACCCTTGCGAGTTCGACCTAGAAGTGCTCTAACAATCTCCCCCTTTGTCAATTTTAGTGACAAAACTAGCAATACATATGGATTACAAAATAAATAAACTTTGCAGCTTCTCATCAAAATGCTTGATCTCCTTGGTTCTTCAATATTACTCGAAATATTTGTCATTTCTAAGTACTCCAATGATTCTAAATGTGTTCAACTCAGCATCATCGTTGTTGAAGAGTCGTAGCTATAACAATGAGAAAATGGTTGCTCTCAATCATTGTTATATAGTGTCATAGTATTATTACACAACATCAAAGTTCAATTGTATCGCAACTTTGACAACAATTCTATGATGATATGTATCACTGATAGGTGTAGAATACACCGTATTTACTATCTAGAGTTTATGTTTTCTTTGCTATTTTTCTTGTAAATTATGTATTTTACGCGTGTTTCTGAGTTATTAGGTACTTTGGAGTCATGCGGAAGAAAAGAAGAAGAAATCAGCCAGAATGGAGAAAGAATGGAAAAATTGTCACTTCACAGGCAGACATTATTGAGAGCCGAGCCACGCTTAAGGGCTACTCCATTTTGGAGGAGTATTAAACACAGACCAGCTGAGGATAAGGGGCTGCCAACATTTGGGGGGTCTTTAAGCTATGGGCGTCTAAATCCACCCCGAGTTATAACCCTAGTCGAAGACTTGAGAGAATACATTATTCTCTTCTTTCCCAATTTACACTTCATTCACCTGGCTGCTGAGATTTGGAACTGTGATTGATGGAACTGGTTAGGAGATGATGCAATTGTGAAATCGAGAATAGAAAGGGGTTTTAATGGAGGAAATGGATCTGATTCGAAGAATTAGAAGAATGGGTTTGATGGCGCTGTTGAGGGAATATGAGATGCAGATGGTGGTGATTGATTGCTGCTGTCGAATTAAGAAATTGATACATGGAAGAAGGTTATGGTAGTGATTGATCGAAACTATGGATGTGTTTAAGTCTGAATCTGAAGAATTAATGATGAAAAAGGGGATCTGGTGCTAATTCAGGTGATTGAGTAGATGTTGCTGTAAAGGTCACAAGGCCCGTGTTGCTGTGAAGATAAGATGGGTTTGTATCTGAAATGATAGAGAAGAAATAATGGGCACTGGTGGTGAGATGCTACTGTGAATTGCCACTGCAGATCATGGATAAAATTTATTGGTGATGATTCAGTTTGAAGTTGAGTGAAGTCAGGGAAACAGGAAAGTTTGAAGCCGATATTCAAATGGGTATTGTGATGTTGATGCCAAGAAGCTTAAATGGGTATTACATAGAGAGTGTCAAGGGTTAGTTTGCTAACTGAGTTGAATTTAAGAGACGGGTCTTGTTGTGTAGCTGAGTTGAAACTACAGGAAGTGTTGGCTTCATATGGAAATCAGAATGGTGGATTATAGTTGGTGGTCTACAGGTGAACCATGGGTCTTGTGGTCATGCAAGAGAGTTATGGAGAAGTTGTTGCTGCTGTGTGATATGAGTTATAAGGTGATGCTATTGGATCTGGAGCTGTGAAGCTAAGAAGGTTCAAGAAGCTGCAGAGAGTGTAAATGGTGGCATTGAGAATGAGTTGCAATGGAGTCTGGAAGTTAGCAAGGTGGCCTGGATTACTCAGCTGAATTGCAGTGGTAGCTGGTGTTGGTGGACAAGGTGTTGCAGGCTAAACTGAAGCGATAACGGAGTTGGCGCATTAAGAGTCTGATGATGAAATGGTAGAACTGGCCTGAGGTTGTATAGAAGTATAGTGGTGCTGATGCTATTATGAAGCTGCAGTATTAGGGTCGCAGAGCAATGGAATGCAACTGTAGGTGGATATTGATGATGAGATGTTGTGAAAATGGCTAAGTGGTTAGATGGGATGAAGAGAATGGATTAATTGAAGCACTGGTCATGAAGGTTCACTGGTTGAGTTCAAGAATGAGTTGCAGTTACATGAATTTGAGAGCTGGTAGGAATTGCAGGTGGTTTGAGCTAGAGTAGTGGCTTGAGATGGCTGAGACATAACATGCAAAGTTGGTCTGAAATGGGGTTGCGAGTATGTAGCTGTAGCGGTGCTGTGTGCAGTGTGGAGACATTGCAGGTGTTTGAAGTTGAAGCTGGTTATGAGATGCAGGTGCAGATGCAGCTGCAGATTGAGCTAAGCAGAGATAAAGGACTGATTTAAGAAGAAAAGAATGGTAGTGCATTTGAAGATGTATTGGTTAGGCTGATGAACTACAATGTGCAGTGATTGGAACTCGCTGATGCATAGGTGATGGTGCAATGAGCTTCACTGAAGTGAGTAGGTAGTTTTGGCCTTGATACAGTATGTTTAAGGGTGCAGGATCTAGTTGATCTTTGGACAGTGCCTGAATAAAAATGCAAAAACTGTGCAAAACTCAGCAAGAATGGCGAGCCGGTGGTACTAGTTCCGGTTGCCGAATTTTGGAACTCGAAGTGTGAATCATAATATTTCAGTGAATCGCGAAGGGGGTATGTGTTGGATACAAGAGTTGGCGGCCGGATATATGAGCTACATGGCACGCTTTTGGGTACGTTTTCGCAAGAAGTGAGAAGTTGGGTTAGATGGTTTTTGTGAATGTTTGAACTGCAGATAAGGAGAGATGAGTTGCTGGAAGTACATATTTTCCTGGTGACAGTTTCTAATGGCTCAATGGCCGGAGAGAGTTTTCCGGTGACAAATTCCGGCGACCGTATTCTGGCGAACACTTTTGGACAGAGATTTTCACACGGGTATTTTCCATACATGGGCTTGGTGGACCACTTGGAGATGGACTTTTGAGAAGAATGAGGCGTGACCTAGTTGAAAAAAGAGTATCCTTTATGGAAATTGAGAAACATAAAAAAGAGAAGACTTTTCTCTATAATAATATCTTCTTCTACTTTTATTTTTCTAGGGTTTAGAAACATGATAGGTTTTCTCTTCCTTCTTGTTATGAACTCCTATGATATGAGTACCTAGTTTTCTTTTGGTTATGGATTAGTTGGATTTCACATAATATGATTATTTGATTCAATATATTAGTTTTGTCTCATATTTATCGTTCACGATTCTCTGAAAATATTGTTGTATGATTAATGTACAACATGATTGATTGTTTGTTTTGTCAAGTTGCGAATCGGTTGAACTTGTAATCACATCTATTGCTAGTTTAGGGTTTATTATACGTAAAAGTGATAATCCTTGAATACAAGTAGCATAATTGTGAATATTGCATGTAGTGATACATCCTAGTAATCACAAGTGAATCGTGACCTTTGTTAAATTGAATTAGTGCGTTTTCCACGTTCGATTGCTTTGATTGGCCTGATTTCATAGAACTTAATGCATCTAGGGAATTAAACTTGATTAGTGCTTTTACACGTTAGGTCGTTCTCTAAGATAGAATTAATATTCGCATCTTTTAATGTGTTTGATGATGACAAGAGGAGATTAGCGGGATATTCTTGCGATCAAGGTATCCTAGGGCTTTTGATAAAAGTTGAGATTAAATATCAATTCTAGTTATTGTTGAAAAAGCATGTTTGTGAATGAAAATGAGATCCTTAACCAATATCTCTTCTATTTGATTTGTTTGCTTATTTCTTTCTTTGCTTTTATATTTGTTTTCTTTATTAAAAATCAGAAAAATCCCCCGTGTTATTTATAGGAAACCGAAAATATATTAACAACCTAGTCCTCTCTGTGGGAACGATCCTTTCTTGCCCTTTCTATATTATATATTTTGAGTAGTGAGAAAGTGTAATTTATTTTTGACGCCTACGACAGCGATCAATCACTCACCCTTAGTCAATACTTCATCTCACATGAAAACCACTCCCCCTTGCATAATGATCCGTAAACCATATGTATTTGTAGTGTGAACTTCATATTAATTCTCCCCTTTTTATCAATATAAATTGTCAAAGGTACGAAAACTAGTGGGATCCTAATGAAATTTCCATAGAGATACTTCATGAACAAAAGAGAACCACATATCAACCTTTTTTAGATGAACTCATATAGCCGAAACTAAATGCATTTATCAAGAAGTTTATAAAGATACAAGATAACCCATATAATATTCCACAGCCGCACTCCCCACAAATATATGGCAATTAAGCACAAGTTCAAATAAGAACTCTCCCCCATAAAATGTTGTAGTTGCAGGAAGTCCTACAATACATCCCTCATAAGAATTCATAACAATCAACTCATTTCTTAAGATAAATAATGACACTTTTTTATTAATTGAATCTAGAAATTTTACAAGAAGGAAGTGAAATCAAAAATACAACACTGTTTTGGATTTTCTCTCTCCTCAAAACTTTCCCAACACTCCAAAAATTATCTCTCTCTTTCTTTCACCTATTCATCTCTTTATATAGGGTATTACGTAGTGGATGACAGCTAAGTTGACCTTTATTTCGGATCTGATTTGTGGTATTTCGCAAGCTTACAAATGTTAATTTTGCAAACATCCTAAATTTCGCTAGATCATCACACTTTTCTCATATTTACGCTGTCGTCATCTGTTATGTCATTTCTGAAATCACATTGCAACGTCTTCGCAATGTTGTTAATGAAGATTTCGCAAGTGTGTTGTTGTTGTGATATTCTGATCCTACATCTTGCCTCTTCTCATGTCTTCTCTGCGAAGGGGAGAATGTCATGAGAATTTGTACTTCAAAATGCCGTAGCTGTTCATCTTTCCATATTCTTTTGTAGTGACACGATTATGTATTCTACGCAGTATTTATTACACGTATCTTTTCTCCCACCCATTTCTTGACACGTCTTTTTCAACCGCTATTTCTCAACCATTCACGTCCACTCTTCACATTAATGAGTTTATCTTCTCGAGAACTCTTCTCTCTATATATACTCTTCTTATTCTTCTCATTTTTTCTTTTTACTTTCTTCTATTCTTCTCTGCAAATTTACAGTTTCTCCGCATATTCCGCTTCTGCTGCTGTAAATTTTCATCCTTATTTTTCTTTTGATATTCATTCCTTCATTCCCATACTCAGATATGCCTTCAAGCGGTCACAAAGCTAAAACCTCTTTTGAGGGAATTCAGAAACGTCTCAAAGAGAGAGGTTTTACACTATTCACCATTCCCAATCAAGAAGCTACCTCCATTCTTTATGCTAAATTATTTTCTGATCATCATTGTGATGATAAAGAGATCATAGTTTCGCTGGGTCAGATTCTCGTTGGCCTTCTTATCCCTCTTTATGATTCTAACCTTCCTTTATTCTATGAAATACTCTCCCACGTGAAGTTCTCGCGGGTAATATATCAATTAAGTGGGGATTGCATTCGCTTAATGCTTGAATTCTCCAACCGTGGTGCTGGCAAAGGGTATCTTTATTCACAAGATTTTAGGGATCCTGAATTTAAGGAATTAGAAATTATTCCCGAAAAATACACCGCAGAAAGCTTCTTTGATAATTATGAACTAATACCTATGAAAAACGTCAAAACTCGCTGGGGGTATTCGCTTGAAGAGGAAGGAAAATGTTGACGATGTTAAAAGGCTTATGCATGACATGATTGGAATTCTGGAAAGAATAAAACTCCTCGCCAATCCAAAGATGAAAAGTGGCACATCTTTCCACTGATTCCGAGGGGCCCTTATGTTTCTGGTTCAAACGTGCTTCCTGCGAATCTCGCTACTTACCAACCTTGGGTATTTAATTGGCCCGAGAAAGAGAAAGAGGTATGTTTCTTTCATTCAGTCTATTATCTTCATTCCTTTTTATACTTATTAACTTTGCGAAATCTTCAGATTAACAAGTTAAAAAGAAGCTATAAGAGAACTAGCAAGCCAAGCACCCTAGCAGCACTTCGATCGATCACGGATGAAGTAAGAAATACTTTCCTTTATCATTTTTAACAATATTGTTGCCTATGTTTCTTATCTTCATTCGTGTACGTAGATTGGCATTGTAGTTGCGGAAGAAGAAGGGTTTAATGCTGCGAAGACCAAAGGCAAGGATAAAAATGTTCTTCGCAAGGAAAAATCCGCTGCCCCGTCTTTAAAGAAAATAAAAGTTCGCTCTCCTTCTCCCTCAAGTTCCCACTCTGATGAGAGTACAGATGATGATGATGTATTCGCAAAGGAAGGTGCCTCTTCTGAGTCTTCAATGGCACAATTGTCTAACATCTTTTCTGATTCCATGCAAGGGATTGGTAATGACAATCTCACCAATACATGCAAAGCTCATGCAAATATCTGTGACTCCACTATATTGGATGGTGATAGTTCTCTTCGCGGAGTTTCTAGATCAGTGACTCCTGACTTTCTGAACTCACTTGGTATTCTGGTATGTTTTCATTTCTTTGTTTCTTTTTCATACTTATAATTCAAAATTATATCTATCTTGATAATTTTTGCTTTCTTTCGCAGACTGGAAGAGCTTCTTTCGTTGTTGCCTCAGATTTGGAAAAAAGACGTGGGGCTCTTGAAATGAAGAATCTTCTACTTTGCTAGAGAAACGAAGAACTGGAGGCTGAAGCTGTTGATCTTCGCGAAAAGAATAAGCGGTTGGATTCTGAAAATTCCACTCAGAATAACAAAATATCTAGTCTTCAAGATGCCAATAAGCAACTCTATGGTATAAAGCTTTTCTTCCTTTTCTTCATTTTGTTTTCTCATTATCTTTCCTCATATGATTTACCATTTTCGCAGACATTTATGGTCTTTCTGATGAAACTACCATTCTTCGTTCTTTTCCTGAACCCATAGATAATGATACCCTGCTTGAACTCCTTAATAATTCTTTAAATAGTTTTCAAACGACAAGATTAAGTCCCTTTCCGTAGATGAACTCATATCCAAATTTTGCCTCTTAGAGATTGACCATAGATCCATCTTGGGCTTAGCTAATAAATTTAAGCGTTTATATATTAACTCTAAAGAGGAAATTAATAATTTAAGGACCAAGAATAGTAGTCTCATAGATGAAAAAGATCGAATTGCTCTCCAAGGTGCTCAAACTCTAGCGAAATTCCATGAAACTCTTCTTGAGATTCAAATTAAACGAGATGAATCTATTCGCCAAAACGCTATACTTTGCGAAATAGAGAGTCAAGTTCGCTCATGTCTTCTAATACATAATGATGATGAATTCGCTTGGGCTGTGAAAGTTCTAGATAACGCCAAGAATAATCTAGGTGTAGATGTTAGCCTCCATACTAAACACACAACCTTGGTTAGAGATATGATTTCTGGCAGAGAAGGTTGTTAATTGCTCTTCCTTATTAATTGTTTGTATTTCATAAATTTCCATCAAGTTGCTAATTCATTGTTATATTTTCTCAGAAGCTGAAGAGAGATTTTGCAAAATAATTGAAGAACTTGAGGCTGAAAAGGAGCAGCTCGCAAAGGATATTTCTTCTCGCAATGATAAATGTTCTAGACTGAATGACCAATTAAAGATCATTGTTACGAATTTTAAGAATGATGCTATTCTTTTTCGCAACTAATCTATCAAAAAGGTCTGCGATGACAACAACATCCTTCATTTTACATATCCTTACCTCTTGGAAGAAGTTCCAAAGAATGTACCTCCTCTGGTCATCTCTGATAGTGATGCTAGCAAAGAAGAATCTGATGAAGATATTGAAGAAGAAGAAGAGTCTGACGCTAGTGAGGAAGGAGAAGAGTCTGATGAGGATGATGAAAAATCAACCAAGAAATAATTTTTTCTTCCTTCTTTTATTTTTGTATTATCTGTATATTTGTCCTTTAATCTTCTATTCTTGTAATTTATCACTGCGAATTTCTTCAATCTTCAATACAAATTCTATTTTTTTATTTCTTCCTGCATGTGTTAGAAAAACAATTCTTTCTCACAATATGATTAATTAATATATAATTTATTTTTCACTTTGTGCGTAAATCTATCCTATGGAGACAAATAACATATTCTCATTTTATGCATTCCCATACTTGCCTTTGTTATTTATGTTCAAATGAGAGATTAACCAAGTTACCTTTGTACAGTAAGATTGTTGTGAAATCTTTCATATATGCATTCCCAAATATCGCAGTTATTTCTGCATAATCTCGAAATCACATATTTTAGAATTGCAATTTTTCTTGTATTCTGATGTGGTCTTATTTTTCCTTCCTAAGTAAAGGTATTATTTTTCCACCTCTTGTCATTGCGACAAAATCGCAGGAAGTCTTTGCATTTTCATGCAAAAACCCCTTGATCTTGCCTTAACCTTTTTCTCTTATGATTTTTGCTACGACAATATGACAAGCCTAAATATTCTTGCGAAAATAAATCCCCATGACATTACCGTCTTGCGACGAAATCGCAGGACGTCCTTATACTTTCATGTACTGACCCATTGATCTCGTCTTATCTTTTTCTTTTGTATTATTGCCTCTTCAGGATTGTCGTACAAATATGACAAGCCTAAATATTCTTGCGAAAATAAAGCCTCATGACATTTGCGTCTTAAGACACTTATCATCTCCCTAATGGAGGGTGCCGCCCTTATCTTCCCCCTGGTTGCCCATTCAAGGAGACATACCTCTACCATACAAGGTTGGCTCCTCCTATCCGCTCTTAACAACAACTAGTTGTTTTCGCAGCCTCTTATCCCTTTTGCCTATATGGCTTATGGTTACGAGCCTGCACCCTAAGTGGGGTTTTCTTCAGGCTAAGTGCATCATAGTCAAGACTTGCCAAGAATGGCCAGGTACGCTCCAGGCACTCTTGGCTCAACTGTGTACCTCGGCGCCTTGATCATATTTTGTACCCCTTAGAAGATACCCTCAGTCGTCCAACCTAAATCATAAGTCTAGGTTGAAAATCCAAGGTATCTCTTCTGGATGGGTTTTTATTGACCCCACATCTCCATGACTCAGGTTCCAGTAGCGGTGTAACCTTTTCGCTGAGCCATGCAATATATACCCTTCTATGACACACTTTAGGTATTATATTTTCCTCTTGCGAAATTTTAATTTCGCGAACTAGGGTGCACGCCATAGTAGGTTCTCCCCATTTTGATTATTCTGATTATTCTGGTTTTGAATTTCAGCTCTTATTGTAATTTCTCAATTCTCGTCTTTGTCATTCCATAAAATTTATTTTTTGAATTTTTTTTGTAGCAAAACAGTCATACATTTTTCTTTCTTTTTTCAATTTTATTCTGATAACAAATTCTAAGTTTCTTACCTTTGCTGCTTTCTGCCTCTGCATCATTGATATTTTCTGCGGCTTTTTTTCTTTCTGCGAACGTTTCACCACTTCCTATTTTCAGCAAACATTTACTTCGCAACATTTCTTCTTTTCTCTTCTCTACTGCATAAACCATCAATCTCTCACTTCTCTGCTTTCCTTTGATGTTATGTTTCCAATTCTCTTTCTCTGTAGTTCGTTCTTTACATGACTCAACATCAATTTCATAACACTTCTTTCCTTCAATACTATCTCCTTTTATAATGCCAACTCCACTCGGATGAGGGAACTTGATGCACTGATGAAATGTCAATGCTACGCCTAGAATCCCATGTAGCCAAGGTCTGCCAATTAAGGCGTTGTATGGTGACTCCACGTCGACAATACAGAACAGAATTTCAGAAGATATTCCTTTCAATGGAATTCTCATAGTGAATTCACCTTTAGGTTTATTAGTAGTTCCGTTAAAACCATAGATTTTGTAAGTTGAAGGTATCAAATCTTCATCTTTTCCACCCATAGTTTTATAAGCATGATAGAACAAGATATCCAAGGAACTTCCAGTATCAATTAAAACTCTGTTGATTGCCCATGAGTCCTCAGCTTCATCATTAATTGGTTTTGGATTAAACTCTAATCTCACCACCAATGGGTTTTCATGCATTTCTCCACCTTCAGGTACTTCTTCTGCGGTGAAGGAAATAGTCTGCTTTTGCCAGTCTTTTAACAGCGAGACTTTCGCAATGTTCATTATTTCTCTCCCATCAGCATCTCTTGCGAAAACTCTGCTCAGAGCATTATCGTGAAAGTCTTCAATCATTTTGTATGAATGTACAATAGAGTGACAAAACAGATTCTTCGCCTTTGCTCCAACTTCTATTACAAATTTTTCTCCTCCCTTTGTTGTATTAACTCTACGAATTTCTGGTGGAGGTGGTAACGGTTGAGATTGAGGTTGTCCCATGAGAAAATGATTTAATTTTCCCTGATCTATCATTCTGAGAATGATTCTCTTTATATTTCTGCAGTCATTTGTTGAATGTCCATGAAAATGATGGTAAGAATAAAATTCTTGACTTCGGTGATTTGGAGGTGGCTCTTTTCCCATATTCCAGGGTGCTGGTATATTCTCCATCAAGATTATAGCTTCCCATATTTTTTCTACACTAGCACTCAGAGGTGGCATCTTAATCTCTTCCCATATCATCTTATGATTTCCTTGGCCTCTGTGATAATTTTGCCTTTGTCCTCCATATGTTTCTTACGGATGATCAAGTCTTGGAATTTTGTTGTTTCCACCTCGGCTATAGAAGTTTCTTTCTCTCTCGAATTCTTCTTGGTCACGAATTCCCATAGCTACTATTTTCTGCTGACTATTCTCCATTATCCTCTCTTGTTTTCCTTGCAAAGTGCTCGCCACTGTGTTTATCAACTTGGGTAACAAGCTTGCGTTCGCTGCTTTTGAACTTGTGTTCGCAACTGGGTATGATTCCTCTCATTTTGTTTTTCCTCATAGTAATATATTCTTCTTGAAGCTCTCGCAATTCAGTCATTGTGATCGTGTTCTTGACTCTGAAAATTTGAATATACAGTAGGTTGGTTGCGAACATTGCATTAATAAATGATAAAATGAGATAACTCTCATCCACACGACCAGCCATATCACTACACATTGTCTTCCACCTCATGGTTAAATGCTTCAAACTTTCTCCAACCCTTTGTTTTGACCCAAATACATCTTCAATACCAGGTCGCGAGGAATTATTACTTATATACGCCCCTAAGAACGTAGTCTGCAAATGGTTGAAAGATGTTATGGTATTATTTGGTAAACCTTCAAACCACTTTAAGGCCTCTCCCGTTAGACTTGAAGAAAAATATTTGCACAATAAAACATCATGATTTTCCTACTGTAGCATACATCTCACATAAGCTTTAATGTGTTGAATTTCACAAGTTGTCCCGTCAAAGATTCTTGTTAACGCAGGCAGGTTGCACTTTGGGGGTATTCCTCCTAATTGTACATCTTGTGTGAATGGAGTTTTTGCAGCTTCTTCTATAGCTTCATCCAATTATCTTCTGCCTCCTTATTTTCTGTTATTTAGCATTCCTCTCATCCTCGCTAATTCTTTTAAGATTTGATCATTTATTCCAGGATTTTGGTCCATTGGTCTCTTTAATTCTGCTTCTCTTCTTCTACGTTCATGTCCGTCTTGTCTTGCGAAATTTTGATTTTTTTCTTCATTATTTTCTTCTCGTCTTTCCTAGCGATCTCCTCTTTCAGCTCCTTCATGAATTCGCACATGATTGTACCTCTCATTTTCTCCTCAGCGATTTTGGTCATTCCTTGTCAATTCTCTTTGTTGCCTTTCATCTCTCCTTTGTATTCTATCATATTCCTCATTGATATTTCCATTATTGCGATTTTGTTCACGCCTTCTTTCTCGATTATCATGATTGTTCTGGAATATTGCCTCTTAGAGATCTTGTTCTTCCACTTATGCTCTCAACCTTTCCCTTTCGCAAGCTAGACGTGCTTGTTCGACATAATGTCTCTCGATTTCATCTTCAATTACTTGTTGATTTCTTTGAAATTCTTTTCCATGTAATATTCCCATTCCTTCTTCCTGATTTTCTTCGCTATCTTGATTATTTCGTTCCTGACGTCGCATATTCTCCTGATTCCAGTTATTTTGTCCATTTTGGAGAATTTCTCCTTGTGGGATGTAACGATCTTCAATTATTTCTCTCCTTTCGCGACATTCTTCATTTGGATTTTGTATTTCTTCTCGAGTTCCTTCTCCAATATTTGTCATAGGCGAATTTCGTCTTACTTCACTTCTAATTGATCTTGAACTTGAACTTGATCTTGTAGTACTTCTTGACCTCCTATTCTGTAATCTCATGTTTTCCATTCTCAGCTCATGGTTTTGCCTTGTCAAATTTGAGCGTTCTTCTGCTTCTAATCTCCTATCTTCGTGTATCCTTTGCCTTAATGCCTCTAATGCTTCCATTATTTCATCTCTATGAATTATTCCTCCAACTGCTTCATGGTATCTCTCTTCTTGTCTACTATTTCTTAATTGTTGCTCTTCTTCCACTTCTTCTGCTGAATCTGATCACCAAGTGTGTACACTCACTCTATCATAATCCACAGTTCTATTTTGTATTGGCATACGCTGAGTTGGTTTTTGAACCTGATTTTCTTCATTGTTTCTTGCGTTCATTCTAGATGATTCCCCAATTTCATTTCTCCCTTCTTCAGCAAGCCTCTTACTCCTTCTAACAGTCGTTGGTTGTCTTGAAGCATTTCTTCTTCTAGCCATCTTTTCAATCTTAATGAATTCTTGAAAATTATATGAAATTCTTCATCAATTACTCCAAAGGGTATATTATTTATATGTCCCTACTTTTGACACCTAATAAATATATTCTTATGCAACAATAAATATGTCCCTCCTTTTTTAATAACCTTATCCATTTAATATTAGATTACCTTAATACCCTCACCCATATAATATTTTTTCTTCATTTCAAAATGGAACAAATTTCTTCCACTACCACTTCACCACCACCACTAGCATCACCACCACCACTAACATTCAACTACCATTCCACCACCACCGTTCAACAACCACCACCTACCAACCACCACCACCACTACCACTCCTTCACCACCACCACTAGTCTGTTGCCGCCATCACCATTAGTTCTTCTCCGCCGCCACCACCACCGTCACCGCCGCTGCCTCCACCAATTTCACCGCCGCTGCCGCCACCAATGTCACTGCCGTTGCCGCCACCAATGTCACCGCCGCCGCCGCCACCTCCACCACTGGTTCAAATATTTTTGTATCAACAACAATAGTTGATCCAAATAAAAATTGAACCAAAATTAGAAGTTTATCTAGTTTAGGGGATCAACAACGCTAATTGATCCAAGAAAAAAGGATAAACAATAGAAGTTGATCCAATTTTAGTGGATCAATAGTGGAAGTTGATCCATGTAAAATTGGATCAACAATGAAAGTTGATCCATGTAAAATGGAGTGAACTTGGCGTGTGTCAAACACGCATCATCTGACATGGAGTCAGTCATGCTACCATTGCGCCACAGGTTCAACATTGGAAAAAATTTACATGATTTAAACTACAAAGCATGATTTAAACTACAAGCATAATTATACTTATTCAATGAAATATCGTCAACAATAGGAGTTCAAAGGATCAACAACAGTAGTTGATCCCATATAGATGGATCAACAACCATAGTTGATCCAATAAAAAATTGGGTCAACAACATGAGTTTATCCCACAAAATGGATCAACAACAACAATTGATCCCATAAAAACATATAAACAACAACAAATTGATCATTACTTGTAGCTTCATAAATACCAACAAGTCCAAGACCAGCTTCAAAACCAATCTCGACAACTACAACAACCAGAACCAACAAATTTCTCATTCGTACCTCTCCACCATTACCGCCACCAACAAATCACACATATCCATCACCAGCACCACCACCAAAACAACCACAACCAAAACTCTAACACCAATTTCATCATTTCAACCAAAACCACCATAGTTGATCCAATAAAAAATTGGGTCAACAATAGGAGTTGATCCAAAATATATGGATCAACAATCATAGTTGATCCAATATCACTACCTGCTTCAACCTAGATAACCACCATATTTCATTCAGCAACATGCTTCAATCTCTGTAACAACAACTCATACCAACACTGCCACCAACAAATGACATATCTACAACACCACCACCACCACCAAAACAACCACAACCAAAATCCAACACCTATCCCATTGCAACAACGAGAAGAAATCGAAAAGTATGTTGATTACTTGATGACTTGTCCAACAACAAATTAATTATCCTTGATATATCCTTTTCTCTTCCAACAAACATTAGATAATCGACAAGAGAGTGAGTTTCTTGGTTTTTATTACTACTACCACTAGTACCGTTAGAAACATCAAAATTGAATTTGTCTTTATCTATATTTGACACTTGATCCAACATATCCCTAAGGTTGTTAATTTTATGAGCCATATTCCAACGAAATCTAAGTGGAATTGACACTGAGAAGAAGTTTTTTATCTTGTCTTGTTTGCGTACTTGGATTTTCAGTCTATGTGCTTTGATTTCACAATCTCATATATACAGTCACAATCACACAGATCCTCCTCCTCCATCATCTCCTCATCTGCTTAATCCTCCTCCTACTACTGATAAACACAACTGAAACAGAGATATTGAACCCTAATTTTTTTTATTAATCTAGTGGATTGAAATTAAAATTTTAACATAATGAATATCAAAATTAAAATGAGAACTTATCTGTTTCGATGGATTTGTTGACCAAATAGATGAGGTTTTACGAAATAGATCTACTGAAATTGTGGCGGAGGAAACAGAGGTCGGTACTGTTCGTGTAGAGGCGATGAATATGGTGGGAGAGATTTGTGTTGAGTGTTTTTTATAAAAACAAAGAAGAACGATATTTGTTAATATATGGGGAGGATAAATATGGAAACGAAAAATATGTTATTGGGCCCCTAATGGGCTTATAGATAAAGAGGGACATAATTATTATGTGATAAGGATATTTGTATATATCATCAAAAAGAGGGACAATAATTCAATTACTACTACTCCAAATTCCTTCAAATCACAATTCAATCAGAATTCCTTCAACCAGTCCCTGTTTCTAGCGCCATTATGTAGTTGCAAGAAATTCTACAATACATCCCTTATAAGAATTCATAACAATCAACTCATTTCTTAAGATTAATAACGACACTTTTTATTAATTGAATCTATAAATTTTACAAGAAGGAAGTGAAATCAAAAATACAACACTATTTTATCTCTCTCTTTCTTTCACCTATTCATCTCTTTATATAGGGTATTACATAGTGGATGACAGCTAAGTTGACCTTTATTTTCGGATATGATTTGTGGTATTTCGCAAGCTTACAAATGTTAATTTCACAAACATCCTAAATTTTGCTAGATCATCACACTTTTCCCATGTTTACGCTGTCGTCATCTGTTATGTCATTTCTGAAATCACATTGCGACGTCTTCGCAATGTTGTTGATGAAGATTTCGCAAGTGTGTTGTTGTTGCGATATTCTGATCCTACAAATGTCATTCCCGAAGGAACAACAAGAGAGACATTACTTTTATAAGAAAAGAAGGATTTATTTGGACATTGACAAATCACATGAAATATGAATTTGTATCCAAAATACTCAATTAAATTAACCACAAGAGAACCCATAGTTAATTTAATCGGAAATGCTCACATAAGAGATCTTAAGGAGCCGCACAGTATGTACACAAGGATGTGGATCATGAAAACCAATACTGCAGAATATTCAAAGATTCATTCTATTTTTCATCAATATTTGCATAGAGACATATAATAGACTTAATCTGTGTAAACAAAAGTTCATCATATCTTCCATCAATATTTGCACAATGACACAATAGGCTTAACTATTGTTTGTCAAAAGCTCATTCAATCTTTTATCAATATTTGCAGAATGACATATGAAAGACTTAACTTTTGACCACGTATAGGACAACCATAATTCAAGGACGCAAACACACATATCCCATAACAAGTTGCAATATATGAAACCATAAAGATTAAAACTGAAAAATCATCTTCCAAATAAACTTTAGAATTTAAATAGATAAATCTAAAAATATTGCAAGATGAAAATCGTTGGAAATAGCTATGTGTACTCAAAATAATTGTTATTCCAAACCCTAGTTATCCTTCTTAAAACACAAGAATAAATTCTCATAAGAAGTTTCCTAGATAAAATAAAAAAACCAACTCAAAAAAAAAAAAAATCATGAACACAAATCAAAGATCACTTCCGGAACCCTCACGAGTCTTGAGTCCATTTAGCTTGTGATTGATCGCATCCACAGTTTTTTCAGAAAAGATATCCTCATTGAGAAGATCTTTAACATGTGTCTTGTTTTGGGGTAAAAACTGATTCTGCTGGAAAAGGTAAATTTGGGTGTGCCGCCGAGAATCAAATCTAAACCCTAAGCAAATGCACTGCATGGGAGTACTTTAGATTCGAGAGATCAATCTGTACAATCCTGGCCTAAACCAAGAAATGGCCATTTTATTCTTGATTAAGTCACAAAATGAAGGAGAAGGGTTGATCTTAGGGAGGGAAGAGAAGAAGGTGTTAAGATCAGAATGGTTAACTCTGAAGGTGTGCTGTTTATGACTTGTATCCTGATGTGGAACTCGCTTGCGGAATGTAAGCTATATGTTCTTGGTATTTTATGGATACTTGTATTGATAACCGTTATTGGTTGAAATATGTTGAAAACCTATTTATATAAGTCATAGTTGAACGCACACTGATCTCATAAGAAGTGGTAATAGTTGAGTGATGAAGAAGTGGGGATCGTGTAAATTTTTTAAAAATCACGTCTTTCTATGAGGGAAGACGGGTCGGTTTACACCCACTACTTCTCTGCTGCCACTAACTGTGCACCTTTCCTGACAATTTCTCATAATTAGCGTGTTGCACGATGCACACTGTAAACCACCATACCAATACCCTGATGAACATCCCCCAGTTTGTGACATGTGTGATGTGTCGAGTATTTTCGTGGAAAATGTGTAGTAAGTTGTTGAATGGATCTTGATTGCAAGACCTTGCTATTTTGACCAATCACGCGCAAGCTAGGCGGCGGGCGGTCATATGTTACAAGTCAAGCCATGAGGCTTGCCGCAAGAAATATCATCAAATAACTAAATTATTTGTGAAATCGATATTTATAAAACATCATTGTATAAAGCTTGTTTAAATTAGTCACAGAGCTTAATGTCTTAAAAAGAGTATGACCAGCCATCTCCAGGAAGCTGTCATGAGCTATTCGTGCACGCCAAAGGTGATCTGGTCGGTCCTTATAGGAGAGTGATGGCTGGCAGCCATTTTGACATCGTATTGGTCGGCCCAAGTTATATCTAGACCGGTTAAATTGGCTAGCCAAATTGAGTGGCTAAGATGATTTGCGGCAATTATCGGCTGCTGTTGAATTCGTTTAAGACCCTTGTAGGAAGCACAATTAGCCACCTTTGGGCGGTCGTTCAGGATCCATACGGGTAACCCGCAGATTGGCCGATTGGTCCTCATGGAAGAGGGACATCCGGTGATCACGGCTAAATCTTACTGGTCGCCTAATATTATATCTAGGCCAGTCGATTCGTCTAGCGAAGTTGGACGGCCGAGATAGTTTTGCGATAATAATGTGCTGCCGCTGGCCGTAATAAGGATGTTATGGCCGTGTGGACAACTTGTTTTGAGCTTGAAAATGCGAGGGTCTAACAAGCTCACCCAATATTTCGATTAGCAATCTGTATGGACTAACTCTACCATACTTTTAAGAGAATCAACTAGACATTCAGACTCAATCTTAAAGTATATCAAGGTGTTAATATCTCTCTCTCCATTTGATCTATACTCAAACAAATATAAATCTGTGAGTATTTATCAAATATAAGAGATATAAACTTGGATGGTACCAAATACCAATATCCAAGGATCAATCAATTTCCAATCAACAACTAAAGGTTGGAATTCACAATTGATCGATACAACGCATAAACTGTGATATTTTAATTATATAAAAAAATATAATGCGGAATAGAAATAACACAGATACCAGAAGTTTTGTTAATGAGGAAACCACAAATGCAAAAAAAAAAATCGGGACCTAGTCCAGATTGAACACCACTATATTAAGCCGCTACAGACACTAGCCTACTACAAACTAACTTCGGTCTGGACTATAGTTGAACCCTAATCAATCTCACACTGATTTAAGGTACAGTTGTGCTCCTTACGTCTCTGATCCCAGCGCGATGTTATGCACTTGATTCCCTTAGCTGATCTCACCCAAAACCAAGAGTTGCTACGACCCAAAGTCGAAAACTTGAATAAACAAATTTGTATCACACAGAAAAGTCTATGATAATAGATAAATATGTCTCCCACAGATAAACCTACGAGTTTGTTTTGTCTTTTGATAGAAATCAAGGTAAACAGGAACCAATCGATAACCCGGACTTATATTCAGCCTAGAATTATCAATCACCTGACAATAATCTTAATTATATGGTAGTGAAACAAGATATTGCGGAATCACAAACGATGAGACGAAGATGTTTGTGATTTCTTTTTATCTTGCCCTATTGGAGATATAATCTCAAGTCATTATTTCAATTAAACTCGTACGATAGAAAATTGCAAGATCAGATCGCTCAACTACAAGAGAAGTAGTTTCGTCTAGCTTCACAATCCTAATGAAGTCTTTAAGTCGTTAGCCTACATGGTCTCGAGAAGAAACCTAAGGTTAAAAGAGAATCGACTCTAGCTAAACCAACTAGTATAACACAGGAGCTGTGGGGATTAGTTTTTCCAGTTGCTAGAGTTCTCTTTTATATATTTTTCAAATCAATGTTTGCAATCAATGTTAGCTTAGTAACAAAGCATTAAATATTCACCGTTAGATGAAAAACCTGAATTAACTAATCTAATATCTTTCAATAGTTAGATCGAAACTTAGCTTGTCACAAACAAATGAAATGTATTTCATTTAGGTTTGAGTAATCGTACCTAAACGTGTACACTTAGTTGGTTCACAAACAGTTAACCAATGGTTATCCATATGCACACTTTCATATTAACCGTATTCATCTTTCTCATAACTAGTTCAAATGACTTCAAAAAAACTAATTGAAGATTTGTTCAATTTCTTAGGTCTTTATATATAGACACAATTGAAACAAAATTGGTTTAATTTATTTGAATCAATTAATGAACAATATAACCACGGTTTTCAAAGATTGCATTCTTTATTATTTATTGTTTTAAGTTCATGAACTACCGACCAGCTTGGGTACGCGTACGGGTATGCGTACCTTAGCTACTTGATTTGATTTTCCAAACTCAGCAGAATTTTCCGGGAGGAAAAGTTCCGCCAGTACGCGTACCCAACCTATCTCCTTTACCAATACCGTATGCACACATATACACTCACTTGGTTTTCGGCACATGGATTTATACACTAATGTGCGAACACACTATATATGCTTATATCCATAGATGGTAATCTCAACTCTACATTTCAATCATTGAAACATTATTCTATAATGTTATAACAGTCGTTATTCACAACTATCATCATCAAAGCTATTTTCAAGATTGAAACGTCATCATGACTTTCGTCACGGGTAAAGATGAAAAATGGTTAAAGTGAAAGCTTACCAACACATATTTCGAGAAATAGATAGGCGAGTAAACTCGGCTCGAAATAGCAAATGTGAATGTATGAAAACTATCATACTTATACGACTTTTGTCTCAAGAGTATGAGATAGAGTAAATAGGATTTGAGTGATAGATAAGTTCAAGTCTCCACATACCTTTTAGTCGGACGAAGTTCTACTGGTTCCTTGAGTAGTTATTCGTCTTCGTAAAATGATCACCATGGAGTCTGGAGCTAAACTACACTTAACTATCCTAGTCCGAGACTTAGATATAAGTAGACTAGAAATCAAGACATATATTTTTGACAACGAAATTTGACAAACAATCTTGAGATAGCAACGCTTGCGAGTTCGACCGAGCAATGCTCTAACAATCTCCTCCTTTGTCAATTTTAGTGACAAAACTATCAATTCATATGGATTACGAAATAGATAAAACTTTGTAGCTTCTCTTCCACATGCTTGATCACCTTGGTGATTCAACATTACTCGAAAAATTCGTTTGTTCCAAGTACTCCCATGATTCCATAGATGTTCAGTTTAGCATCATAGTTGTTGAAGATCCGTAGCCATAACAATGAGAAAACAAAAGCTCTCGATCATTATTATACAATGTCATAGTATTATTACACAATATCAAAGTTCAATTGTATCACAACTTTGATAACAATACTATGATGATATGTATCACTCCCCCTTAGCCAATACTTTCATCTCAATATGAAAAACACTCCCCCTTACATAATGATCCGAAAACTAAATGTATTTGTAGTGTGAACTACATACTAATTCTTCTCCTTTTTGTCAATAAAATTGGCAAAGGTACGAAAACGGGATCCTAATGAAATTTTCACGGAGACGCTTCAAGACCAAAGAAAATTACATATCAACTTTGTTTAGATGCAATCATAAAGCCGAAGCTAAATGAATTCATCAAGGAGTTTATAAAGATACAAGATAACTCCTAAAATATTCCACAGGCGCACTCCCCACAAAGATGTGGAAATAAAGCGCAAGTTCAAAAGAACTCTCCCCCATTCGATGTCATTCTCGAAAGAACGACAAGATCGACCTTACTTTTACAATTAAAGAAGGATTTCTTTGGACACCTAAACCACGAAAATGGTTTTGTATCCAAAATTCTCAATTAAACTAATCACAAGAGAACTCATGATTAATTTAATCGGAATACACAACCAAAATAACCACAAACGAATCTATGATTAGTCTAGTTGGAAATGCTCACATAAGAAGACTTATGGATCCGCACAGTATATACATAAGATATGGATCAGGGAAGATCAATATTTCGGAATATACAAAGATTCATTCTATTTTCATCACTATTTGCATAATGACATATAATAGACATAATCTTTGTATACAAAATATTTTAACCTATCTTCTATCAATAAATGACATAATAGGCTTCACTTTTGTTTATCAAAAGTTCATCAATCTTGTATCAATACATGCATATCGACATATGAAAGAGATAACTTTTGACATCGTATGGGACAATAATAGTTCACTGGCGCAAACACACATATCCCATAACATATTGCAATATATAAAACCGTAAATATTAATACTGCAAAAATCATCTTCCAAATCAACTTTAAAATTTAAATAAATAAATCTAAAAACATTGTAAGATGAAAACGTTGGACATAGCTGTGTACTCATAATAATGGTTATTCCAAACTCTAGTTATCCTTCTTAAACAAAAAAAAGAATAAAAATTCTTTTAAGAAGTTTCCTAGATAGTAACATTCACTTACTTTCAGAATTCTTCTCGTATTCCCTATATTTACCAAGCTCATCTTCAATCCGATCAATCCTTGATTCAAGGTTTTCAATATTTTCCTCTAATTTTTTGGAAGATAAAACAAGTTCATTTTTCAGAGCACTTACTTGTTCCGAAACGAGATTCATGGTCAAAGAGAGCTTCTCAAACTGGGATACAGATAGATTTTCATCAAAAGATACATCAAGTTTGTCGGAACACAACTCGTTATCAGATGAGTCGAAACGAATCTTCTTAGATGGAAACAGAACAATCCACACATCACTATCTTTTCTTGAGAGACTGGATGAAGACATTATAGAAGAGAGAAATGAAATGCTCAGCCTTCAAAAATAAGAATACTTCTTAAAAGGAAGAAGATATTCCACAAAGATCTTTGACTGAAACCCTAAATCAAGGGTAGATACGAGGTAACGTTTTGATAGGAGAAGCCATCTATGAACACTTACTGAAAGAAAAAAATTAATCAAACCAAACAAATATGAGGAAAATACTAAGTACAGATATACAACCCTCTTTGTAGGATATGGTTCTTGTTGAAAAATGAGGGTACACGAACCATCTCTTACTCTTACTATAGAATAATCTTATTCCTATCTAGAACAGGATTAGGAGGCCTCCATCTCAAGGATGTACTTATTTATTGATTCCATTTTGTCTTCGAATGAACATAATTAAAAGTTTTATTCCTTCTTTTTAGAACTGTTTTGAGTGCTCTATTTATTGATCTTTGTAGGCTACAAGTGGCCTTAGAATTCTCTTCTGTACTTTTAATAGTACATATGGGAGATTTCTTTTTCCTCTTTGGAAAGCGCGTTTTGAGTGAGGAGATAGTTTCTTTATTTTTTGTGCATCCGATTATCTAGATGATCCTGACTATCACACAAGATATCAAACTTTTTAATCTTGTGGTTTTCTATATCATTTGTTACGTTAGATATAAGGTCAGGAGTAGTTTGCTGAGAATAAATAATCGAGGGATGGTATTTATTATAGGAATCATGATTGCGAATATTTGAAATTTCTTGTCTTAGAACAACTAGTTGATCTTCCAAATATTCAAACCTTTTCATTAGACTTTCTTCCTTTGAAGGGACATGATTGAGTAATTCGGAGCGGACTGGACTGTTTGAAGGACATGTGTGATTGTCAGGAAAGAAGTTAATGGAACTTACATAGACTTATTCCTCTAGATAGTAGTCAAAAGTAGCCATCCAAGCCTTTGTTAACTCATTAACCTTCTCATCCGAATTTTTTGAAGTATGAACACTTCTGTAGCACCTTAAACAAGACTTATTTTTATGATTCTTTTGATCTTTATTATTCCCCTTATTGATTGAGATATTTTTCTTATGAGACTTTCTTTTAGTCTTTCTGAGTGTGTATTTCAACTGTTGTATGAACAATGAAATAGAAGAATTAAAGTTATTCTCATTTTTTTCAATCACTTTTGGGCAGCAAGGTTTCTTATCAGTTGTGGTAACAAAGTCTACTACCAAATGATGTTTCTCTCACTGTTGTAGTTCAAGATCAAAAATATTTTCCAACTAGAGTATTTCTGGAAAGAGTATCAAGGTTATTTCCCTCAACGATGGCATGCTTCTTATAATCGTATCTAGATGGCAGCGATCTGAGAATTTTTATCACAATGTCCTTTTCAGGAATAGTTTACCCAATACAAAAGATGCATTAACAATTTCAGACACTTTGTGATTAAACTCATCAAATGAATCTTCATCTTCCATACAAAGTTTTTCCCAATCAGAACTTAGGTTTTGAAGCGTGGCTTCCTTTTCACTAGTATTTCCTTCGAATACAGTTTGTCAGTGTAGATGGGGCAAAACGAGTTGCTGGTTTTTACGAAATTAAGGAGATGACCATGCGGAGGAAACTCCTTGAACCATGCGAACTATCTAACCTCACACAGATGCACTGCAAGAAGGGAGTGCTTTGAATTCGAGAGATCAATCTGTAGTACTCCGGCCTAAACCAAGACAATGGTTGTTCCAGAATAAATTTGGTCACAAGAGAGGATGGGTCGATCTTTAGGAGGGAATCTGAGAAATGTGTGAGATCAATGGTGATCGAAGATTATAGGTGTGTAGTTTATTTTGAAATAAGATAAGTTCTGGATGATTGAATTTGCTCTATTGAGAGTAATTACTCAGATGTTGAGTTGTTAATCTCTTGTTGTCTGTTTTGACGTGATATTGTCCCCTTTTCAATCATGATTCAGAGACTTATTTATATTGTTAAAACTGTAAACACCATGATCCCATAAAGTGTGACAGTTGATGGAATTAAAGAGTGGAGAAGTGTAAATCGTGTTAAAACTAGTTACTCAACGTGCGGAGACTTGGTTGATTTTACATACACTACTTTGTTAACTCTTCCAACTGATTGCACGACTTGCTCACATTCTCATCATGTGTATGAACACACGTGTTGTAGACCGCCAGACCAAAACCCTAGTTAATATTACCCATGTAACACGATTGATATCTCGTGTGATTGTGGAGTCTGCAAGGCAGACGTTTATTTAGTTAGTCAGTTGCTGACTTCATGACTTCATGGGATGATGAGTCATTTCACTATTGAGTCGAACATGGTTTGCAAATGTTCGGAGACTCACGAATTGAGACAGAGGTATAATGTATAAATAAACATAGTTGACGTGAGCAAATATTGCTCATTTGATGATTTCTTGAATATTGATAATTGAACCAATATTCCTTGGTTTGAGAAAATGTTGCTCATTTGATGAATTATTGGTAGCATGACCAAATAAAGTATTAAATCAGAATACTGGAAACTAAACCGAGTATAATTAATAAAATGTTGATCACGAGATCTTCGTAAAATTATTAGTATTTGAATATGGGATTATGAACCTTGGACTCAAAACCCTAATTTGATCAATTGATCATTTATTGAAAATAAACCACAGAGGGAAGGAGGGACCGGCTACATGGGATTTTGGGTCGACCATGTAGCACCCAGATGCTCATGTGAGCAAATACCAAGGTCTCTTGAAGACTTGTTGATTTGTTGATGAAAGGACAATTAAATGCTGGTTTAATCATTAAGATAATGCTCGTCTGAGCCTTAGGTGATAAAACCTAATTAACTATGAAGAGATGAGGGACCGACCAAGGGGTCATGAAACTGGCCCCGGGTGGTTTCGGGATCGAACAACGATCATTCCATGAAGCTCCAAATTGTTTGGAAGTGTTTTGGACCTAATACGTGCAGTTGCGCAAATTAGGTCAAATTGTGAAAACTCGTGGGACCGGCTCCTTGTGAGCCAAAGAGCCAACCTTTGTCGGTAAAGGTAACATACTCACATCACCAAAGTTTTCGTATCTCAGTTCTGAGAATTTTGATATTTTCTGATGTACGTTTGAGCAACATTTTGAGAAAATATGAAGAAATCAGGGATTTTTGCTGAAACCGTCAAAACTTCATGAGATGAAGGAAAGTAATAAAAAATGAAGGAATCATGAAGTGTGGGAATGGCTATGGCCAAGGCATGGTCGGCCGGCCAAAGAGGCCGATCCCACAACATTTTTCCTAATTTTATAATATTTTTCATGATTTTAGGGAAATATCATAAAATCAAGGAGTTTATTAAAACCAATGAGTTTTGTTGAAATCAAGGAATTTTGTTGAAATCAAGGATTTTCCATGAGATGAGGAAAATATAAATAATAATAATAATAATAATAATAATAATAATAATAACATGGAAGGTAGTGTTAGTTTGCCCGTTCCCCAAAGTTTCATGCGTTCCAGGAGGTCCCAGGTTCGAGCCTCCAATGGAGTAATATTGCAGGAATTAACATGGAATGTAGTGTTAGTTTTCCCCCCTTGTGACACAATCTCATCCCCCCCATCCGCTTTAGCTCCCTTGGCTAGGTTACCCATGAGGCTTGCTGGTAGGTTAGCATAGCAACCTGTTCAATTAATGTAATAGTATGTTGTTGGAGCTTAGCGTGTTAGGCTTCCAACTAGTTATTGTAATATTCTTTATCCAATAATAATAATAAGTTATAATAATAATAATAATTAATAATATGCCCAACCAGCTTGTCGCTCGGCTGCCTTCCAACTCCGTGTAATGACTTATTTTGTTTATTAATAATATGCCCATGGTGGCTCTTCACATAATAATACTAATAATAATAATGGGCCCTAGATCAGCTGGTCATCCCCATTCCCCAAAGTTTCATGCGTTCCAGGAGGTCCCAGGTTCGAGCCCCCAATGGCGTAATATTGCAGAAATTAACATGGAAGGTAGTGTTAGTTTCCCCCCCTTGTGAAACAATCTCAGCGCCCCCATCCGCTTTGGCTCCCTTGGCTAGGTTACCCATGAGGCTCGCTGGTAGGTTAGCACAGCAACCTGTTCAATTAATGTAATAGTATGTTGTTGGAGCTTAGCTTGTTAGGCTTCCAACTAATTAATGTAATACTCTTTATCCAATAATAATATTATTAATAGGAAATTATTAGAAAAAAATAAAAAAATAAGGGGTGTGTGGGACCGGCTTGGGCATGACCGGCCGGCTTGGGCCCGATCCCATGAGTTTTCCCTAATTTTATGTATTATTTCATGATTTGAAGGAATTTTCATAATTTGATGGAAACATCATGAAACCAAGGAATTTCATGGGATTAAGGAAACATAAAATAAGGGCGTGTGGGACCAGCTAGGGCATGACCGGCCGGCTAGGGACCGGTCCGACAAGTTTCCCTAATTCTATAGTATTTTTCATGATTTGAAGGAAATATCATGAGAGTAAAGAGATTTCATGAGATTAGGGAAATAATAATAAAATATTGAGGAATCATGAGGTGTGGGATCGGCCATGACTAGGGGATAGCCGGCCGGCTAGTAGACACGGTCCCATGACACCTTTCCCAATTTTATATTATTTCCTTGATGCGAAGGAAACACCATGAAACCGAGGAGTTTCCTTAAAACGAAGGATATTTGTTCAAATGAAAGGATTTTCATGAGATCAAGGAAAATAATAAAAATATGATAAAATATGGAATTGGACGTGGGACTGGACATGGCGTGACTGGACGGTCAGTGGGCACAGTTCCTCAACACCTTGTTAATATTTTATTATTTATTATTTTCTTCCTATTTTGCATAGGTTCATCGTCTCGTCGTATTTTGAAATACTCATTTGTGCATTCAGATGCTCGTTAGTGCATTATTGCTGAGTACACTTGCATAATTTTGGTCGGGGCTTACTCGAAGGTAGCTCAGATGCCCGTGTATTGAATATTTATTACTAACCCATGGAATTCTGCTGGGAAAAAACCATAAATTGAAGTAACAAAATATTTTGAAAAACATTGAATATTTTTCAGGGATTCAGTTAATGAATCTAATGATTTTGAGAATAATTAATTGATGGCTCTTGTAGATGGTGGGTTTTCGACAAAGGGTAAAATTGCAAAACTGTACTCCAGATTCGGCAACCGGATGAGTATTGAGGCTCATGTCTCTCATTAAAGCATGAAAGCTCATGCCATAAATCTATGACTGAGAAGGCTGTCTCTTAGAGTATGTGTAGATGTGTAGTCTTCCAGCTAGGATAACATCACATCTCATGAATACTGAGCAATTTTAGTAATTACTCCGGATCCGGCAATCGGATGAGTATTGAGACTCATGTCTCTAAGCATGAAAGCTCGTGCCATAAACCTCTGATGGAGAAAGTCTCTCAGAGAAGATGTAGATGTGTAGTCTTCTAGCTAAGACCACGTCACATCTCATACTATATAGAATCGAAAGATTGGGAGGCTCCTAGACAACATGCCCGCTAGTATAGAGCGACAACGTCTTCGGGATGCAACCAGGTTTTCCCTGACTATGCAAGAGGAATATGACACTCCATCAAGTTCATATTGCTCAACCCTCAGATAATTAATGATCCTAGATAGGAAGCCCTTCTAGTATAGAGCCATCAATTAATTATCGTAAATCATCTAAATATTTAGCAATATTCTATGAGCCATTAGTTAATCGTCTGAATATCCAGCAATATTCTACGATTCTTCGTTATATTTCGTCACTTTAATTCGTGGTTCTTCAGAGCAGAATACCATGGGTTTGTGATAAATACTCAACGAAACAGGCATCTGAGCAACGAATAAGCCCTGACAAAAATGGTGCAAGTGTACTTAGCGAGTAATGCACAAACCAGCATTTTGAATGCACTAACGAGCATTTCAAAAAATATGAATGAACGAAGAACCTATGCAAAATAGGAAGAAAAAATAATTAAAAAAAATATTAGCAAAAGCGCCAGGGGACTAGGCTCACCAGCCGTCCAGTCATGCCGTGACCAGTCCAACGCCAAATTTTGTATTTTATCATATTTTACTATTTTTTCCCTGATTTCACGAAAATTCTCTCGTTCGAGCAAATCTCCTATTTTTCAAAGAAATTATCTAATCGCATGGTTTCATCAAAAAATAATAAAATTAGGGAAAGGTGTCATGGGACCGCCGGTCGGCTGTGGACGGTCCCACACCTCACGTCCCCATTATTTTATTATTTCTCTTATATTATGAAAATTCCTTGATTTCATGAATTTTCCCTAAAATTGCCAAATTTCATGTATTTTCTCTAAAATAATAGAAAATATTAAAAAATTAGGGAAAACTTGTGGGACCGGGCTCTAGCCGTCTGGCCATGCTGATAGGTGTAGAATATACCGTATTTATTATCTATGGTCTATGCTTTCTTTGCTATTTTTCTTGTAAATTATGTATTTTACGTTTGTTTTTGAGTTATTAGGTACTCTGGAGTCGCACGGAGGAAATAAAAGAAAAATAAGTCACTCAAATTGAGTAAAAAAGGGAAAAATAATCATTTCAAGGGCTTAACACTGTTTGGAGCTAAACCAAAGGTTAAGGGGCAACTATGTTGGAGGAGTGTTAAACACAGATCAGCTGAGGGTAAGGGGATGCCATCTGGGTGTTTCTACAGTTGGGTGTCTAAATCCCACCCAAATCATTACAACCCAGAGAAGAATTATTTCCTCTCAATCATTATTCACACCTGAACCTGAAATTGAGAAACAAAAGAAAGCAGCGCAGCTGCTGCTGAAACCGAGATCGAGAGGAAATCAATAAAAGAGAGAGTGAGTCGAGAGAAATTATGTTGTTGCTATGGATCGTGATGATTATAGATTGAAGAAATAGTTCAAAGATTAACAGTGAAGAAATTAGGGTTCGTCTCTGCAATTGAAGAAATGATGTTGTTGATTTTCATAGGTATGAGGATAAATTTGAATACTCAGATGGAGGATGAAGAGAGGATTTGGTGTTGGTTCGAGTATGGTGATGAAATAGGAAATGGGTCAAATGATGCCACGATTTGAAGTAGATGTAGATGCTGTTGAAGTTGCAGAAGAGGAATTCATGGAGGAGATTCAAGGGTTTTGAGCAGAACATATGAGAAGGGTTTGCGATGGATGTATCTGCTGCTGTTGAGGCCGAGAAGATGGGTTTATATGAGGATTGAGGCTGGTGAAAATTAAGGGTTTGTTAAAGATGATGAATCTGTTGCTGCTATGGATGGGATTTCTGAGCGATGTTGGCATCAAACTGCAATCGAAGCAGATGGGATTGATTGAGATTGGAAATGGATTTTGAAGATTCAGTTGGGTTAGATGGCTGCTGTTGATCCTGTTATGAACCGGAAGAATATTGAGCTGGTTAAGAATAGATAAGGGTTCTTGTTGCTGTTTGAAATCGAGAGCGAATCGAAGCTGGGTTTGGTTGTTCTGATGATACATAAGTACTGCTGCTGTTACATGGGATGATTGGAATGGTTTATAGGGTTGTGGTTGGATTCATTGTAGATGCAGTTGATAAGAGGGAACAGGTGATAGGTGTCTAAAACACCGTATTATTTATCTATTGTTTATGCTTTCTCTGTTAGTTTTCTTGTAAAATATGTATCTTATGTTTTGTTTTTGAGTATTTAGGTACTTTGGAGTCATTTGGATCAAAAGAAGAGGAAACATTGCAAAAGCGTTGGAGGCGGATTGTGTCTCATTATTTGCTTTTATTTCTTCATCTCTGTCTGAAAAGTATGTCGGTTTTAGTGATGCAAATTTTTGTCTGAAAAGCACGACAACTTTAGTGATGACTCTCATTGAAGAGTATAAGTGAATATGAGAAATAAGGGACGGTTGATGTTAGTGGAGGAACTCGGGGAAGATCATTCATTTGGAGCATAAAGGGTCAAAGCTGTCATTTCCTAGGTAAACACTATCCGGAGAGTCGAGCCATGGTTGAGGGTCGACCAATTCTACGGGAGCACTAAAGACCGCTGATGTTAAGGGGTGTCTAGTTATTATAGGGTACCCATTGGGGTGTCCCTTAGCCTATGTATTGGAGTGTCAATAACCACCCAATCATTTCTAACCCTAAATCGAGAAGAAATCTCTTCCCAATCATTTTTCATTCATTCCCTCACTAGAACTGAGAAGGAACAGCATCCATGGCTGCTAACTCCGAGAGATCGAGAAGAAGTGAGTAAAGAGGGACCTGAGAGTTGAGATGTAGGAGCTCAGATGGAGGAATTTGCGAGCTTTCTCGTCAGTTGCTGCCAACGAAGGTTGATTAAAGAAACCAGGTTAAGAAATGGAATCAGGGTTTGTCTCATCACTGCAATTGAAGAAAGGGGTTGGTGGTGATTTGAGAGATTCATGGAGTTTTGGGTGGATTGTGTTGAAATAGAGGTCGAATTGACATATGGGTTTGGCTTAAGAACCTAGTTCATTGTTGATGCTATGGAGATTGAATCAAACTGGGTTCGCATTGGTGGTGTTATGGCATAACTGGGAAGTGTAGTTGATGTTGGAAGAATTGATTTTAGGGTTTCAGATGAATGAAGCAGGAGAGATGGGTTTGAAGCTGTTGTGATTTTGAATCTGAGATGGAATCTACAGGGTGGTGCAGCTGCTACTATGAAGCTGATGTTTTGTATTCTTGGTGGCCTGTGATGATACAATGGGATGGTGCAGTTATGGTGCCTGAGATGTTGAGATGGGGGGGATGTGGAGCAGCAAGACCAAGCTGGTGATGGAAGTAAAGGGATTGCAGATTCAGGGTAATGGAAATGCAGTTGGAGATGATTACAAATAGTTGGTTCTGTTGAGGCAATGGAGCAGCTGTAATGCTGTTGTAATGGACAAGATGAATGTGCTACTGACTGGAGTGGTGAATGGTTGAATTGCAGTTGGAATTACAGGTCAGGTGGTTCTGGTGGTGTTGTGGCTGCTGGAAGATGTAAAGTGGTTTTGATGGCAGGTGAATTGAGTTACTGCCAATATTGGAGTTGGAAAGTGAGAAGCTAAGATAGGGGTTGCAGCTAGAGAAAAACATGGGCCTGAGAAGGAACTGAAGAGTATATACAGCTATTAATGGTTTGAGTAGCATGGTGTTGCAGGTGCCAGAGGTACTGAAATGGGTCTGGTTGGTGGAATGGAAGTGGTGAGCAGCTGGAGATGAATCTGTGAGAAATAGGAATTCAGAAACTGGTGGTATTGAAATTGAACAAGTGGTGTGATGGGATTGAGATGATTGCAGCTACAAATGGTAATGCTGCAAGGGAGCTACAGATGGTGGTTTTGCTGGATTTACTATGGTGATTGTATGGGCAGTGTTTGGAAGAGTTGGGATGTGATTTAGAAGCTTGCAGGGCTACAGCGAAGGAGAGAGAAGATGGAAATTGCAGGTGGTTTTCTGTGTTGGTTGCGTTGAGAGTAAAAAGGAGCTGACATTGCAGTTGTGATGCCATATACTATAGGGAATGGTACTGAGAATGAAGGGTTATGAAGCTACAAGGGTGTTACTGTTGTTTGTGGTTCTGTAATGTTGTTGAGTTGCTGCAATAGATATGAAGAACAGGGAGAGAATAAAATTGCAGAATTGAAGAGTGCAGCTGAAATTGGAAGCTACAGCAAATGAATTGAATGAAGAGCTGGGTTTGATTTCAGTGGATGAGCTCATGGTGGCTCAGGTGGTTGAATGAATGCTTTTCAACTGAGGATTGAGGCAGTGGTGAACTTAGTTACATATATTGAAGTTGAAATAGGCACTGTGTGCTTGATTGGTAGTGGTTTTAGTGATATGCAGCTACAGGGGAAGGCACAGCCATAATGGCTGAAGTGCAGATTTAGGCCAGTGCAATGGCCTGGCAACTCATCCCAATCATCCAGAGAGATCTAACTCGGTTCTTACTCAGCCTAGATGGTCCTGACTCAGTGTAGCTTTGACCCGGTTGACTAACGATGACCGTTAGGTCAACGGTTAACGTTAACAGAATCGAATAAATATTCTTTCGACGGCAATGATTTTCAGGTGATCGGCGACGACTTTCCGGTGCCGGATTCCGGTCCAATTCCATCCAAAAACCCATTTTTCCGGTGACCACTTTTGGGAAAGATTTTCTACATGGGTTTCTCTTACTCGTGGGCCGGGTGAATTTCCAACTAATGGACTTTGAAGACTTGGTCCTAATTTTGGAAAGACAAAAAACTACAAAAAGAAAAGTTCTACTAACTTTTGGATATCACGTTTTATTTTATTCTTGGAGCTTTTGCAGAGAACTACTTCTAGGGTTTGCTTTCTTTTATGTTTCATCTTCTTTCTTTGAATATTATGATGATGAACTCCATTAATATGAGTAGCTAAATACAATAATTGGTTATGGGATAAAAGTTGATTTCTTCAAGCATGTTATTTGATTCTATGAATTAGTTTTGTCTCAATTCTATCGTTTATGATTCATTATTTATATTATCATATAATTTGAATGCTAGTTTGGTTGAGTCCGGAATCAATTGGATTGGTTTTCATCTCTATAGCTATATTAGGGTTTTCAATACGTAAAAGTTGTTTATCCCTGATTTTTAGTAGCATCTTGTGGTTAATACTTGTAGTGATACATCTTTTTAATCGCATATGAATCATAACCTTTGTTAAAACGAATTAGTTCTTTTACACGTTTGTTTGCATTAATTAGTCTTATTTCATAGAACCTATTGCTCTTGGGGAGTTAAACCTAATTGTGCTTTTACACTTTAGGTTGCTTTTTAAGTAGAATTCACAATAGCATATTTTAATGTTGTTTGTGATAAAATCAGAAAATAAACGGGATACTCTTGCGATCAAGATATCCTAAGACTTTTGATAATTGCGAGATTGAATACCAATTCTAATCATAGATGAAAAATACATTTTTGTGAATGATACTATCCCGTGACCAATATCTTCTCCTTATTGATTATTCAAATTATTTACTTTGCTTTATTTAGCTTTATTACTTTGATAAAAACAAAACACACTCTTGGGTTATTTCGGTTACATAAGAATCTAAAAATTGCATAACAACAATCGCCTCTCTGTGGATACGAACTCTTTCGTATCACGTACTTCATTCATATTTAGTAGAGTGAGAAAGTGAAATTATTTTTGACGCATACGACACGCTTCAACAAGGGACCAAAATAGGTTATCTGTTGAAGCTGAATGATTGAATGGATTATGAGAATGAATAGATGTATGTTAGGCTGTGCAGGGAGAAGAATTTGTCCTGAAATTGGCCTAAGAAACCATCGGAAAATAGGGAGAACTCTGCCTGAGTAATTCTCCAGTGAGTCAACTCAGTGACTCTCTTAACCCTAACTCGGGGAGTCAGCAGAGTAAGACGACTCAGGCCTGACTAAGACTAGCTGACTTCTCCTCCCCTTGGCCCTCTTGACTGACGGTTTGACCAGTATGACCGTTAACTTTAACAGAACCGTGACGGAATATTCCTTCAGCGGTGAAGAATCTCAGGAGGTCGTCTAGCAACTTTCTGGCCGGATTCTGGTGACCCAGTGATAATCCCGGCAACTCAAAATAGCAGAATTTTGTGAGAGTATTCTTGACTCATGGGTGTGAAGACTTAGATTTGGAATTGGATGAAAATTTGAGCTTAAACTTGGAAAGAGGAGATGGAAGATTTGAGAAAGGCTTGGACTTGGAAATTGAATTGCTAAAGGAAAGGGATTCTATTCCTTGGAAGATCTGGAGAGCATTGAAGCCTATAAATAGAGAAGTCCTCTACTTTTCTATATACACACTTTTTGCACACTTCTATACACACAACAATTTTCTTTTCTTTATTTGTGTGAACTATTTAACATGAGTAGCTAATTTTATTATTGATTGAGGATGAATTCCTAGTTCTTAGCATATTTTGAGTTTTTTTTTTAAATCTACTTTGAATTTTCACTTGATTATCGTTTGTTTTTACTATTATTAATGTTTATGATTGATTGATAGGTTGTTTAGAGTACACGCTAAATTGATTTGTTAATTTGATCTAAAGCTAGTGAAAGTAAGGGATTACGTAATAGTTTCTTAACTCTTTACACAAGTATAAAACACGAGGCCTTGCGGAGGGATTCCGTGGAGCAATTGTGTGTGAAAAAAATGCTAGAAAGTAGACCAAGAGAACCGAGTCTAACTACTAGTACTAAACCTAAATTCATAAATCTTAATGCGTTCGGGGAATTACATCTTGTAAAAGAACCTCAAGGTGGTTCTTTTGAATAGAATCTGATAACTAAGCGGACATGTTACTCAGTGAAATAAGGAATTTTGGGGTCAGCTAAGCGAACCTGCTATCCTACAGTTGGTAATAATCTGTGACTAATAAAAAGTGGAAAAGAACATAACTTGAATCATTGTTTTGCAACGAAGAAGGATTCCTTGATCTAACTTCTCTTATTGATTTCAACTTACACTTTTGATTACTTTATTTACTTTCTTTCGCTTTTAAAATCTAAAACCAAAACCCCCCTTTTTGTGACATTATAAGACAACTAAAATCTCTTGCTCCTCATGGGAACGAACTTGACTGCCCTATTTTACTTTTTAATTAGGTAGTAAAATAATAATTAATTTGTCGTGGTTACGACACGCATCAAATTTTGGCGCCGTTTCCGGGGATCAGCGGACGGTTTTAGTTGTTTTCTTTTTACTTTTTGCTTTATTCTTGCTTTGTTAGATTCTATTATCGTATCTAACTTTGTTTTTGAGAATTGTTTTTCAGGTACCAGTTTTCCATGTATGGTGGACAAGAGCAAGCATATTACAACAATTAATACGGTTTTCAACCTCAACATTATGGAAACTTCCAACCATCCTTAGGATACAATCAAAACCAATCTTTTGGCTATGATCAATATCATACGAAACCTTATGGGTACTCTCATGCATATCAACAACCTTGTAGTGGGTATGTAAGTCAAGCATCAAGGTGGGATAAGTCTACTTCTAATTAGATTCATTCGAGTTGTATGCAGATTATGAATGATTTGCAAGACATGCGACAAATACTAGACCAACTTGACCATGATAGAACGAACGTCGCACAAACCAATTTATGCAACACTTTTCTTACCCGACTCCTGATCGTAGTTATGATCATTCACCCATTCAAAGGGAACAGTCATGGGAAAGAGAACCTATTGTAGCCAACGGTGGTAAGCGTGTGAACGTCAGGAAACTTGCACAAAAATTATACAAATTGGAAGATGATGGAGACTCCGAAGAGCTTGTCGCAGAAATTAGTAGGACCATTCATATGGAACTTAAACGACGTCTGGATTAAGGTTATGAAACCGATGAAGATTCTTATTATGGTGAGTCTGAAATGAAGATGATTGTGTTGAAAAGGACCAACCTTTGGAGACTTTTGATGACGCTAGTGTAGCTTACTCAAGCCTTGATCTTAATAATGATCAATCACCTATTCAAAAGGTAGAGCTTGAGGAAGATGCATTTAGTGCTTGGAAAAAATTCCTAGGGAAAGATATGAGTCTGCGGAAGTGTATGAACGATGCAACAATGAGGAAGTTATTCCAACTCCGGATCATAATAACGATCCTTTGCCTATTCAAAAGGAAGATATCGTGTGTGACTTACCTATTGTTATAAATGGTGTAACACCCTCACAAGAAGATCTTACAATTTACACCGAAGAAGATTTTATGAGAGAGGAATGGCCCGATTCCGATGATGAAGATGTTGAAGAGATGATGCTCGATAATGAAACCGAATTGAATGATATTGTGAAAGACCCAATTGAACTTGCCAATGATTGTAATGATGCAAAGACTTTAGTTAAGGTAGAAAATGATGAAGAATGGTTGCAAGGTTTGATAGTGGACCATGATATGCAAGAGGTAAGTAATTCACTTGAATTTTTTAAGGATGAAGAGGATTACGTAATACAAGATATTGTGCAAGGTTTGTCTAATCCTTTGCATATTGATTCTTCTCCTTTACCTCTTATTGGTTTGAATGTATGTGCTTCGAAAATATTTTTAGATGATTTTTTTTCTAGATATCCACCATTGGAAACACTTGATGCTAATACTATGCAGGTTTGCCAACAGGAATCCATAGAAATTCCCAAATTCTATGTTCTTTATACACTTCCGGGTGTGGACAAGAATAAGTGTGGGGGAAATTTCTATCGGGCGATAATTTCACTATTATTTTCTTGTGCTAACATTTGTATGAAGCTATTATTTGCAAAACAGGTATCATGGGAGAATCCTCAAATTTTCCGATTGTTAGTATATGGGGAGTGAATCTTACAAGTGCTAAGTCGGGCCGTCGACTTTAAAACAAGCGCTAATGGGAGGCAACCCATAGGTTTTGTATTTCTTAACCTTTTTCTTTTTCTTTTGTTATTTATTTTTCTTGTTCCATTTCATATTAAGATTTCCCATCTTGACTTTACTTGGACGATTCAATTACATTGAGGACAGTGTAAGGTTTAAGCGTGGGGGAGTGGTTAAGCATATTTAAAAAAAAAAAATTTGCATAAAAAATAAACCTCCAACTTATAGAGATTTTAGAGTCACTAGCATACTTCTAGGTATGTTTACATAGAGAATTCTGACCGACATAATTGAACTTGGAAGTGTTAAGGACTACATTCGGATTTCTTACTTGTTAGAGTGTTAAATAATGGATTTAATCATGCCAGTGATGCAAATTAGGAGCAGGGAGATGCATTATTAGAGTTGCTGATCAATCATTAGTGGAGACTACCCGTTTTTATATCATGTGAGGCACCGACCAGAAATTCTTCCATTTGTCTAAAAAGCTTTCTTTTGAGTGTGTGTCATCGTACGTTAATTCCGGGTAGAATAGTGAGCTACCCAACTTCACATTAATTTCAGCACTATTTTTGATCTCTTGAGTGCTAATTTTGTCAATCATGAGGGTGATGTCTATGGATGAAAGCCTCCTTCTTGTAGTTCGATTTTCAGTTAGCACCATTCTCTCTCTCGACAACAACGGGTCCATAGAAACACCATAATCATCAACAAGGAGCGACATCAAAATCTATAAGGAAAGTTGAAGACGTTCAAGGTTTACAAGCAATGAAACAAGAAAGAGCAAATTTTATATCCAAATAAAGCAACGTACAATGATTATATTTTTACATACATGTTGAAGACTTACAATATAATGAGCATAATTTTATATCCAAGTAGAAGACTAATTTACAAGAGCAAAGAAAATCAAAAGGTGAGAATTATTGAAGTTTATGATTTCGAGACGATACAAGTTGTGAAGAATCAAGCGGTAAAGTACTCTTCCCACGACCATGGTTTGTTTTATTTTCACTTTGTTTTGTATTAATTTTCTTGTCATGAAAAAAAAAAAAAAAAATGAGACAAGAAAAATTTGTTATTGTTTTTATAAGCCGTGGGGAAGAAAATCTATAAGGAAGTTTCAAGCGACAACGATTTTAAGGAAAAAGAGTTACGAATTGTCAAGGATCTACGAAGTTCGAGAGTTTATCATCAATAGTTGAAGCCGAAGACCAAGAAGATGAAGACGAGGAGTTGAAGACGTTTCTATTGGATTCCGTGAGAGTGGTATTATCATAATTGGCAATCAGATATGAAGGTAAGTAAGTAATCTCATCCTCGATAATAGTGGTTGATTTCCTTTCTTAGAGATCGTCAGAAAAATGGTTTTTCAAAATGTTAAAAATGTGGGTTTTTTAAATATTTCGGAAGTAGTCCTTCCCACCGTTCAACGTATTGCTGGAATTCTCTCTTCATTCCTACCTGTACACATGTGAGACCGATAAAAAAAACCATCTTTTTGAGTGCAATTTCATAAAACCCTTTTTGGTAAGGCAGAAGTCGAGGCGAAATACTTATTGATCGTTCTCAAACACGCGTTCTCTCACTATGGTGTGGTTATTTCTCACTCAACATTTAAGAATAAGAATATGTTCTATAGTATTTATAACTTCTTATTACTAGCATGCAAAAACTCTATGTCCTCATAGCTCTTTGGATGCTGGAACGCTTTGAAGTTGTGAGTTTTAGTTTGATTTGCTCGAGGACTAGCAAAATCTAAGTGTGGGGGAATTTGATAGGTGTAGAATACACCGTATTTATTATCTATGGTTTATGCTTTCTTTGCTATTTTTCTTATAAATTATGTATTTTACATTTGCTTTTGAGTTATTAGGTACTCTGGAGTCGCACGGAGGAAAAAAAAGAAGAAGTCACTAAAATTGAGTAAAAAAGGGAAAAATAATCATTTCATAGGCTTAACATTGTTTGGATCCAAACCAAAGGTTAAGGGGCAACTCTGTTGGAGGAGTGTTAAACACAGATCAGCTGAGGCTAAGGGGATGCCAGATGGGTGGTTCTACAGTTTGGTGTCTAAATCCCACCCAAATCATTACAACTCTAGAGAAGAAATATTTCTTCTCAATCATTATTCACACCTGAACCTAAAATTGAGAAACAAAAAAAAGCAGCGTAGTTGCTGCTGAAACCGAGATCGAGAGGAAATCAATAACAGGGAGAGTGAGTCGAGATAAATTATGTTGCTGATATGGATCGTGATGATTATAGATCGAAGAAACAGTTCAAAAATTAACAGTGAAGAAATTAGGGTTCGTCTCTGCAATTGAAGAAATGATGCTGTTGATTTTCATGGGTATGAGGATGAATTTGAAGACTCGGATGGAGGATGAAGAGAAGATTTGGTGTTGGTTCGAGTATGGTGATGAAATAGGAAATAGGTTTAATGATGCCACGATTTAAAGTAGATGCAGATGTTGTTGAAGTTGCAGAAGAGGAATTCATGGAGGAGATTCAAGGGTTTTGAGCAGAACATATGAGAAGGGTTTGTGATGGATGTATATGCTGCTGTTGAGGTCGAGAAGATGGGTTTATATGAGGATTGAGGCTGGTGAAAATAAAGGGTTTGTTGAAGATGATGAATCTGTTGCTGCTATGGATGGGAATCTGAGTGGAGTTGGCATCAAACTGCAATCGAAGCAGATGGGTTTGATTGAGATTGGAAATGGATTTTGAAGATTCAGTTGGGTTAGATGGCTGCTGTTGATCCTGTTATGAACTGGAAGAATATTGAGCTAGTTAAGAATAGAGAAGGGTTCTTGTTGCTGTTTGAAATCGAGAACGAATCGAAGCTGGGTTTGGTTGTTCTGATGATATAGAAGTACTGCTGCTGTTACATGGGATGATTGGAATGGTTTATAGGGTTGTGGTTGGATTCATTGTATATGCAATTTATAAGAGTGAACAAGGGACCGGAATAGGTTGTCTGTTGAAGCTGAATGATTGAATGGATTATGAGAATGAATAGATGTATGTTAGGCTGTGCAAGGAGAAGAATTTTGCCTAAGAAACCATCAGAAAATAGGTTGAACTCTGCTTGAGTAATTCTCCAGTGAGTCAACTCAGTGACTCTCTCAACCCTAACTCGGGGAGTCAGCTGAGTAAGACGACTCAGACCTGACTAAGACTAGCTGACTTCTCCTCCCCTTGGCCTCTTGACTGACGGTTTGACCAGTATGACCGTTAACTTTAACAGAACCGTGACGGAATATTCATTTAGCGGTGAAGAATCTCAGGAGGTCGTCTGGCAACTTTCTGGCCGGATTCCGATGACCCAGTGATAATCCCGGCAACTCAAAATAGCATAATTTTGTGAGAGTATTCTTGACTCATGGGTGTGAAGACTTAGATTTGGAATTGGATGAAAAATTGAGCTTGAACTTGGAAAGAGGAGATGGAAGATTTGAGAAAGGATTGGAATTGGAAATTGAATTGCTAAAGGAAAGGGATTATATTCCTTGGAAGATTTGGAGAGCATTGAAGCCTATAAATAGAGAAGTCCTCTACTTTTCTATATACACACTTTTTGCACACTTCTATACACACAACACTTTTCTTTTCTTTATTTATGTGAACTCTTTAACATGAGTAGCTAATTTTATTATTGATTGAGGATGAATTCCTAGTTCTTAGCATATTTTGAGTTTTTTTTTAATCTACTTTGAATTTTCACATGATTATCGTTTGTTTTTACTATTATTAATGTTTATGATTGATTGATAGGTTGTTTAGAGTACACGCTAAATTGATTTGTTAATTTGATCTAAAGCTAGTGAAAGTTAGGGATTACGTAATAGTTTCTTGACTCTTTACACAAGTAGAAAACACGAGACCTTGCGGAAGCATTCCGTGGAGCAATTGTGTGTGAAAAAAATGCTAGAAAGTGGACCAAGCGAACCGAGTCTAACTACTAGTACTAAACCTAAATTCATAAATATTAATGCGTTCGGGGAATTACATCTTGTAAGCGAACCTCAAGGTGGTTCTTTTGAATATAATCTGATAACTAAACGGACCCGTTACTCAGTGAAATAAGGAATTTTGGGGTTAGCTAAGCGAACCTGCTATCCTACGGTTGGTGATAATCTATGACTAATAAAAAGTGGAAAAGAACATAACTTGAATCATTGTTTTGCAACGAAGAAGGATTCCTTGATCTAACTTCTCTTGTTGATTTCAACTTACACTTTTGATTACTTTATTTACTTTCTTTCTCTTTTAAAATCTAAAACCAAAACCCCCCTTTTTGTGACATTATAAGACAACTAAAACATCTTGCTCCTCGTGGGAACGAACTTGACTGCCCTATATTACTTGTTAATTGGGTAGTAAAATAATAATTAATTTGTTGTGGTTACGACACGCATCACATGCCCTAGCCAGTCCCACACGCCTATTATTTTATTGTTATTTGGTGTTTTTCTTCCTGATTTCATGAAAACTCCCTGATTTCAACAAAATATCTTGGTTTTCAACAAATCCCTTTGATTTTATGAAAATTCTCTAAAATCATGAAAATTTGGTAAAATTGGGAAGAGTGGCTTGGGACCCGCGCCCATTGGCCGGCCGGACATGCCTCGGCCATTGCCGATCCCACACTCCCATTCCATATTTTATTATTAATTTATTTCTCTCATCTCACGGAAGTTCCCTATTTTCACCAAACTTTCATGTTTCATGGAATTTCCCTCAAATCAGAGAAAATACATAAAATTACATAAAACTGGGAAAGCATGTGGGACCGTGTTTGTCAACCGGGCGGCCATGCCCTAGCCCTGGACGATCCCACACCTTGTAATTCCCTGTTTTATTTATTATTTTCATCATTTCATGTATTTTTCCCAGTTTCAGCAAAACCATGGATTTTGCATATTTTCTCTAAATGTTGCTCAAACATGCACCAGAAAATATAAAAATTCTCAGGACTGAAGCGCGGACACCATGGTGACACGGGCACATCCCATTGACCGACCAAGGGTGACCCTGAGGCTTGCAAACATCTGGTCCCACATGTTTTAACGATTTTAACCTAATTTGCTCAATTGCTCATATTAGGTTCAAACTCTTTCCAAACAGTTGGAAGTTTGCTCAAATGACCATCCACTGGTCCCATGGACACCAAGAGACGGTCTCATGACCTCTTGGTTGGTCCCTCAAATTTCCATAAAACCATGTTTTATTATTTGTCGCTCACACGAGCATTATTTAGGTAAATGGTTAAACCAGCATTTAATCATTCTTTCACCAACTGGTCCTCAAGAGACTTTGGTATTTTTGCGCATTCGAGAATCTGGGCGTTATATGGTGAATCTGTCATCCCATGTAGCCGGTCCTGTGTTGATTTGCAATAAATCATCATTTCGGTAAAATTAGGGTTTTGAATCCAGAGCTCTGCAGAAACGTGATTCTGAGCAGATTCAAATACTCTGATAATTTTATGTTGATTACATGGTCAACATACTTATTTATTTTTCTCGACCCAGCAGTTAGTAACTTAAATTAATATTTTATTTGGACTTGCTACCAATGATTCATCAAAAAACAATATTTTCTCAAACTAGCAATATTTGCTCAAACCGGCAATGTTTATTCAAATTAGCAATATTCGCTCAGACTAGCAATATTTGCTCAGATCAAGGAATATTGGTTCAACTATCAATATTCAACAGTTCAGCAACACAGTTTGCTCATCTTAGGTTATAATGATACCTCGTATCAGTAGACACGTTAAATTCACGAGTTACAGAACATTTGCTAATCATGTTCAACTCAGCACTACATGGACTCATCGTCCCATAAAGTCAGCAACTGACTCCACAATCACGAGATTTCAGTCGTGTCACATGGGGGGTATTAAATAGTGTTTTGGTCTGGCAGTCTACGACACGTGTGTTCACCCACGATGAGAATGTGAGCAAGTCATGCATTCAGTTGGAAGAGTCAGCAAAAGTAGTGGGTGGAAAATTAACCAAGTCTCCGCACGCTGAGTTATTGGTTTAAACACGATTTACCACTTCCCCACTCTATGATTCCAGCAACTGTCACACTTCATGGGATCATGGTGTTTTCAACTTCGGCATTATAAAATGTCTCTAAATCTTGATTGAAAAGACAAGATTCGAACACTCGAACATTTGTCTAACAATTTCACATCAAAGTTCATACAGACAATCTTTTGTCTACACGAACTTAGAGAAATCACTCTCAATTGAGCAAAATTCAATCATTCAGAGCATTCTTACGCTGAATTCACAACACACCTACAATCTCAGATCACCATTGATCTCACGCATTTCTCAGCTTCCCTCCTACAGATCAACCCATCATTTCTTGTGACCGAATTGACTCTGGAACGGCCATTGTTCTTGGTTTAGGCCGGAGTCCTACAGATTGATCTATCAAACATAAAGCACTCCCTTCGTGCAGTGCATCTGTGTGAGGTTCAACATTTTGCTCGGTTCAAGGAGTCTCCTCACGGTTGAATTTTCAATTCCGTAAAAACCAGAAAATTATTTTTTCACCATCTACAGTTTGGCGACCACAATGGGAGATTAATCTCTTGGGTGCAATCTCACAATTTCACAAGATGGATAGTCTTAGGTCTGGGTTAGTCACAGGTTCCAACAGTAACGGCGCTAGCACTAGTAACAACAACCACAATGATAACGAAGAAATCCAGGAAACAATTCCGATCACGAATACTACTAGTGGTGGCGATATACTCCTCCTCACGTAGAAAATCATTGATAGGTGTAGAATACACCTAATTTACTATCTAAGAGTTTATGCTTTCTTTGCTATTTTTCTAGTAAATTATGTATTTTACGTGTGTTTTTGAGTTATTAGGTACTCTGGAGTCGCACGGAGGAAAAGGAGAAGAAATCATTCAATTTGAGCTAAAAGGGCAAAAAAAAGGTCATTTTAGGGGCGGACACTATACGGATCCCAGTCGAGGTTAAGGGGCAACTATGTTTTGGATAAGTGTTAAAGACAGCCAGTTAACGGTTAAGGGGTTGTCAAATAGGGTCCCCTTATCATTTAGAGGCTGTAATTAGAATGGGATATCATTGGGCGACCCGTATTAATACCCAGGTCCGGACCCAAGTTTTATAACCCAGAAAATTTCTCTCGATCAATCATTGTATCCTTCCCTGAAATAAAGCAAAAGGCGAGTCATTGCATTCTTTGCCAAGATTAAGATCGAAAGAAAAATAGGCAGAAAGACGATGATGAAATTCAAGCTGTGAAAGAACAAAAGGGTGTTGCTATTATTACCACCAGAAATTGAAGTGTTTTTGTGGGCTTGTTCCAAAGCAGTAATTGAATCTGAGATCGATATTTAGATGAAGAAAATGATTTTGGGTTCTGGATGTTGGTGTCGGAACTCAGTATAGATGGATTTGTTGACGGTCTATAGTTCTTCTCCGAGAAATAGAGATGGGTTAATAGTTAGGGTTGCTGTGAAGATTTTAATGGGTTGTTGAATCAAGAGAGGAAAAGAGTGAATCAGTGATGGTTTTGAATCGAAGTTCAGTGGCGAGATTTGTTGGAATCTGTTGATTGAGTTCAATCGGCTTCAAATCGATGAACGGAAGAAATGGGTTAGTAGCAATATGCAAAATGGGTTTTTGTTAGATAATTTTGTGAAGTGATCTTTGCACGTGGAACGATGGAGCTTGAGATTGAATAACAAAGAGGAGTTGGTGGTGCTTTATGGATTCGAATGAGATGTGAATGTAGCAGATGGTGAGGTTGTATTTTAGGGTTGTGTGGCTGTAGTCGAATCGGAATGAGTTGTGTGGTTGGAGTTTAAGCCAGAATTCGAGAGAAGGAGAAGAACTGAAATGTTGTTGCAATGATGGAGCTGGTTTGAAATTTGGTGGATTATGGTGTTTGAGCTCAAGTGAGCAAAGTAGCTGCATTGCGATCTGTGAGAGATGCAGGACATGGCAATGGAACTGTTATGGGAGATATTGAGTCTTTGAGATTGAATCTTGAGAGAATTCAAATGAGCATTGCAGGTGGCATTGGACTGTGAATGGGTTGCAGATGGATGGGAGGCAGCTGCTGTAGTTATGAGCCAAGACAGAACAAGGACTATCGCAGTGGTGGACAGGAGATATTGTTGTGCAATGACTGAATGGACGGTGCTGGTGGGTTGTGTGCATGATGCAACACCAAATGAGAAGCTCAATGGAACTGGTGGAATTACTGGTATGAGAATGGAATGGAAATGGTGATGCTGTGAGCTGATAAGTTCACAGTGGTGGTGGATGCAATGAGGAGTAGAATGGGTATTGTGTTGCTGATGCCAAGAAGCTGAAATAGAGAAGCTGATAATGGCGAGTGGTGGATGAAGTTCAGGTACTGGAGACATTGGAGCTGCAGTGATGGGTTACTCATGAGTTGGTTGGATATGACCTTGGTAGGAGCTGTTGCTCTGAAATGGTGAAGTAGTGATGCTTGAGAAGCACCGTAAGTATTCTTGGTGTTTTGCTTATGAGGTGGTTTGATTAAATGGGCATGAAGAGCAGGGAAGGAGTTGCATTTCTGAGAACTTGGTGTTGCAGTAAATAAGGAAATGATAATCCAGACAGACCATCATGGCTGAACATGGAGTGCAATGATGGTGCAAAGACTGACCATCATGGCTGGCACAACTCATGCATGTGCAATGGTCAAGACCAGTCAGCTGAGTTAGCTCGCTGACTGGATTCTGACTCAGTGATTCCCCTTGACCCTTGACTTTTGACTAACAGTTGACTGACGGTTGACATGTTTGACCGTTAGTCATAACGGTTGACGAACGGAATATACCTTTACCGGAAGGAATTTTCAGGTGGCCGGCGGCGACGGATTTCGGCCTATTTCCGGCCAAAAACCCAGTTTTCCGGCGAGAGCAAAAGTTGCGGAATTTTGTGTGGATTTCTCTCATGGGATGTGAAGAGTTTGACTTGGAATTGAATGAAGAATTCGGCTTGGATATGGAAAGAGGAGATGGAAGATTTGAGAAAGGCTTGGATTTGGAAATTGATCTACAAAAGGAAAGGGATTCTATTCCTTAGAAGATATGGAGAACATTGAAGCCTATAAATAGAGAAGAATTTCTACACTTCCATACACTTAGATACACATAGATGCACTTAGATACACACATTGACACTTTTACACACACAATACTTTTCTCTTTGTGTGAACTCTTTAATATGAGTAACTAATTTGATTGAGGATGAATTCCTAGTTCTTAACATGTTTTGAGTTTGTTTTAAATCTACTTTGAAGTTTTCACATGATTATCGTTTGTTTTTACTAATAGGAGTGATCTTAAAGACATTCATGATTGATTGATAGATTATCTAGGTGTACAACTAGATTGATTTGTTAATTTGATCTATAGATAGTGAAAGTTAGGGGATAAGTAATCGTTTCTTGACTCTTTACATAAGTAGCAAACACGAGACCTTGCGGAGGGATTCCGTGGAGCAATTGTGTGTAAAAACAACGTTAGCAAGTGGACCTTGATCTAAGAGTTTAACTACTAATATCAACCTAATAAATTCATAAATCTTAATGCGTTTAACTAAATTACATCTTGAGTGATCTACTACTAGGTGGTTTGGTGAATAGAATCCGGTAGTCGAGAACTTCCGTATCCGGTGATATAAGGGATTTTGGGGTTAGCACTGATCTAGCTGTTATACCCACGGTTGGTGATAATTTGTGACTAATAAGAAGTGGAAAAGAACATAACTTTAATCATTGTTTTGCAGCGAAGAAGGATTCCTTGATCTAATCTCTCTTATTGATTTCCTTTTAATTGCTTTGTTTATTTTATTTACTTTCTCAAATTCTTAATCAATACCTCCCTTTTTGTGTGACAATTTTACAACTAGAATCTCGTGCTCCTCGTGGGATCGACCTTGACTACCCTATATTACTTGTTAATTAGGTAGTAAAGTATTAATTAATTTGTTGTGGTAACGACACGCATACAAATTTTGGCGCCGTTGCCGGGGAACATCGGATGATTTTAGTTGTTTTATTTTTACTTTTTGCTTTATTCTTGCTTTGTTGGATTCTTTATCGTATCTAACTTAGTTTTTGAATTGTTTTTTAGGTACCGGTTTTCCATGTATGGTGGACAAGAGCAAGCATATTTCAACAATCAATACGATTTTCAAACTCAACATCATGGCAATTTCCAACCATCCTTAGGATACAATCAAAATCAATCTTTTGGCTATGATCAAAATCCTATGGAGCCTTATGGATATTCTCATACATATCAACAACCTTATGACGGGTATGTAAGTGGACAATCACAAGGATGGACGGATAATTATGCTTCTAATACATTGTTTTCTAGTAATGTGCAGACGGAGAGTTGGGAATATACTCCTCTTCATCGTGTTTTTCCTTCACTTTTTAAGGATATACAATCTAGAAACTCTATACACGGTGGTAAGCGTGTTAACGTCCGTAAACTTGCACAAAAGTTATACAAATTGGAAGATGATGGAGACTCGGAAGAGCTTGTCGCAGAAATTAGTAAGACCATTCATATGGAACTTAAACGACGTCGGGATAAAGGTTATGAAACCGATGAAGATTCTTATTATGGTGATTCCGATAATGAAGATGATTGTGTTGAAAAGGACCAACCTTTGGAAACTTTTGATGACGCTAGTGTAGATTACTCGAGCCTTGATCTTAATAATGATCAATCACCTATTCAAAAGGTAGAGCTTGAAGAAGATGCATTTAGTGCTTGGAAAAAATTCCTTAGGGAAAATTATGAGTCCGCAAAAGTATATGAAAGTTTCAACCATGAGGAAGTTATTCCAACTCCGGATCATAATAACGATCCTTCGCCTATTCAAAAGGAGGAGATTGGGTGTGACTTTCCTATTGTTGTAAACGATGTAACACCCTCACAAGAAGATCTTACAATTTTTACCGACGAAAATCATTTTAGTGAATGGCCCGATTCCGATGATGAAGATGTTGAAGAGGTGATGCTCGATAATGAAACCGAATTGATTGAATTTGTGGAAGACCCAATTGAACTTGCTAATGATTATGATGATGCCGAGACTTTGGTTAAGGTAGAAAATGATGAAGAATGGTTGCAAAGTTTGATAGAGGACCACGATATACAAGAGGTAAGTAGTTCACTTGAATTTTTTAAGAATGAGGAGGATACCGTAATACAAGAAATTGTACAAGGTTTGTCTAACCCTTTGCATATTAATTCTTCTCCTTTACCTCTTATTGGTTTGAATGTATGTGCTTCGAAAGTATTTTTGAATGACTTTGTTTTTCGATATCCACCATTGGAAACACTTGATGCTAATACTATGCAGGTTTGCCAAGAGGAATGCATAGAAATTCCCAAATTCTATGTTCTTTATACACTTACGAGTGTGGACAAGAATAAGTGTGGGGGAAATTTCTATCTAGCTATAACTTTACTATTATTTTCTTGTGCTAATATTTGTATGAAGCTATTGTTTGCAAAATAGGTACTATGGGAGGATCCCCAAATTTTCCGATTGCTAATATATGGGGAATGAATCTTACAAGAGCCATGTCGGGCCGTCGACTTTAAAACAAGCGCTAAGTGGGAGGCAACCCACCGGTTTTGTATCTCTTATCCTTTTGCTTTTGCTTTTATTTTTATTTTTGTTTTGTTTTGTTTATTTATTTTTTATTGTTTTCATATCATATTTGCATCCCCATATTTAATTTCATTAAGTCCATAATCCATCTTAGAAGAGAATTATGATGAATACCTTTTCGTCAGAAAATTTCAGACTGCGCGTAGTTCAGTCCAGAGACCATAACTGTCAGACCGTTTATCAGAACACTATGAAATTTTGAAACTGTGTAGAAAACACGTAGGTGAACAACTTTTGTGAAATGGAGTTTTTCCAAATTCCTTACCAATTTGCACAGTTTTTGCGTTTTATCTGCTGTTACGTCAGAATTCAGAACTTTCGGTTTTACACATTGAGGACAATGTGAGGTTTAAGTGTGGGGGAGTGGCTAAGCATATATTTTTGCATAAAATAAAAAAAAAAAAAAATTTGCATTAAAACTTTCAACTTTTAGAGATTTTAGAGTCACTAGCATACTTCTAGGTATGATTACATAGAGAATTCTGACCGACATAATTGAACCTGGAAATGTTAGGGAACTACGTTCGATTTCTTGCTTGTTAGAGTGTTAAATAATGGATTTAATCATGCCGGCGATGCAAATTTGGTGCAGGGAGAAGTGCGTTATTAGAGTTGCTGATCAATCATTAGTGGAGACTACCCATTTTCATATCATGAGAGGCACCGACCAAAAATTCTTCCTTTACTAAAGAGCTTCTTTTGAGTGTGTGTCACCGTACGTTAATTCCGGGTAGAATGGTGAGCTACCCAATTTCACACCAATTTCAGCACTATTTTGATCTCTTGAGTGCTAATCTTTGTCAATCATGAGGGTGACGTTTATAGATGAAAGCTACCTTCTTGTAGTTCGATTTGCAGTTAGCACCATTCTCTCGATCGACAACAACGGGTCCATAGAAACACCACATCAACAACAAGGGAGCGACATCAAAATCTACAAGGGAAGTTGAAAAGGTTCAAGGTTTGCAAGCAACAATGGAACAAGAAAAAGAGCAAATTTTTTATATCCAAGTAAAGCAACATACAATGAGCAGATGTTTACATCCAAGTATTAAGACTTATTTACAAAAGCAAAGAAAGTAAAAGGTGAAAATTATTGAAATTTATGATTTCAAGACGATACAAGTTGTGAAGAATCAAGCGGTAAAGTACTTTTCCACGGCCATGGTTTATTTTATTTTTTGATTTGTATTGTGTTTCTCTTGTCTAAAAAAAAAAAAAAAAAAAAAAAAAAAAAAAAAAAAAAAAAAAAAAAAAAATAAGAAAAGAAAAGAAAAGAAAATATATATGAGACAAGAGAAATATCTATTATTGTTTTGTTTTGAATAAGCCGTGGGGAAGGAAAATCTATAAGGAAGTTTCAAGCGACAAGGATTTTGAGGAAAAAGGTTACAAATTGTTAAGGATTTATGAAGTTCAAGTGTTTATCATCAATAGTTGAAGCCGATGACCAAGAAGATGAAGACAAGGAGCGGAAGACGTTTCTATTGGATTCCGTGAGAGTGGTGTTATCATAATTGGCAATCGGATGTGAAGGTAAGTAAGTAATCTCATCCTCGATATAAATGGTTGATTTCCTTTCTTAGAGATCGTTAGAAAAATGGTTTTTCAAAATGTTAAAAGATGTGGGTTTTTCAAAATTTCGGAAGTTATTCTTCCCACCATTCAACGTGTTGCAGGAATTCTCTCTTCATTCCTACCTGCACACATGTGAGACCCATAAAAAAAAGCCGTCTTTTTGAGTGCAATTATCATAAAACCCTTTTGTGAGGCAGAAGTCGAGGCGAAATGCTTATTGATCGTTTCTCAAACACGTGTTCTCTCATTATGGTGTGGTTATTTCTCACTCAACATTTAAGAATGAGAATATGTTCTTTAGTATTTCTAACTTCTTATTACTAGCATGCAGAAACTCTATGTCCTCATAGCTCTTAGGATGCTTGGGACGCTGGAACGCTTTGAAAGTTGTGAGTTTAAGTTTGATTTGCTCGAGGACTAGCAAAGTCTAAGTGTGGGGGAATTTGATAGGTGTAGAATACACCTAATTTACTATCTAAGAGTTTATGCTTTCTTTGCTATTTTTCTAGTAAATTATGTATTTTACGTGTGTTTTTGAGTTATTAGGTACTCTGGAGTCGCACGGAGGAAAAGGAGAAGAAATCATTCAATTTGAGCTAAAAGGGCAAAAAAAAAAGGTCATTTTAGGGGCGGACACTATACGGATCCCAGTCGAGGTTAAGGGGCAACTATGTTTTGGATAAGTGTTAAAGACAGCCAGTTAACGGTTAAGGGGTTGTCAAATAGGGTCCCCTTATCATTTAGAGGCTGTAATTAGAATGGGATATCATTGGGCGACCCGTATTAATACCCAAGTCCGGACCCAAGTTTTATAACCCAGAAAATTTCTCTCGATCAATCATTGTATCCTTCCCTGAAATAAAGCAAAAGGCAGAGCTGCTGTTCACTGCCAAGATTAAGATCGAAAGAAAAATAGGCAGAAAGACGATGATGAAATTCAAGCTGTGAAAGAACAAAAGGGTGTTGCTATTATTACCACCAGAAATTGAAGTGTTTTTGTGGGCTTGTTCCAAAGCAGTAATTGAATCTGAGATCGATATTTAGATGAAGAAAATGATTTTGGGTTCTGGCTGTTGGTGTCGGAACTCAGTATAGATGGATTTGTTGACGGTCTATAGTTCTTCTCCGAGAAATAGAGATGGGTTAATAGTTAGGGTTGCTGTGAAGATTTTAATGGGTTGTTGAATCAAGAGAGGAAAAGAGTGAATCAGTGATGGTTTTGAATCGAAGTTCAGTGGCGAGATTTGTTGGAATCTGTTGATTGAGTTCGATCGGCTTCGAAATCAGTAAACGGGAAGAAATGGGTTAGTAGCAATATGCAAAATGGGTTTTTGTTAGATAATTACGTGAAGTGATCTTTCTTGTGGAACGATGGAGCTTGAGATTGAATAACAAAGAGGAGTTGGTGGTACTTTATGGATTCGAATGAGATGTGAATGTAGCAGATGGTGAGGTTGTATTTTAGGGTTGTGTGGCTGTAGTCGAATCGTAATGAGTTGTGTGGTTGGAGTTTAAGCCAGAATTCGAGAGAAGGAGAAGAACTGAAATGTTGTTGCAGTGATGGAGCTGGTCTGAAATTTGGTGGATTATGGTGTTTGAGCTCAAGTGAGCAAAGTAGCTGCAAAAATGCAGATCTGTGAGAGATGCAGGACATGGCAATGGAACTGTTATGGGAGATCTGGAGATCTTGAGATTGAATCTTGAGAGAATTCAAATGAGCATTGCAGGTGGCATTGGACTGTGAATGGGTTGCAGATGGATGGGAGGCAGCTGATGTAGTTATGAGCCAAGAAAGAACAAGGACTGTCGCAGTGGTGGACATGAGACATTGTTGTGCAATGACTGAATGGACGGTGCTGGTGGGTTGTGTGCATGATGCAACACCAAATGAGAAGCTCAATGGAACTGGTGGAATTACTGGTATGAGAATGGAATGGAAATGGTGATGCTGTGAGCTGATAAGTTCACAGTGGTGGTGGATGCAATGAGGAGTAGAATGGGTATTGTGTTGCTGATGCCAAGAAGCTGAAATAGAGAAGCTGATAATGGCGAGTGGTGGATGAAGTTAGGTACTGGAGACATTGAGCTAGATTCGGTGGGTTACTCATGAGTTGGTTGGATATGACCTTGGTAGGAGTGTTGCTCGAAATGGTGAAGTAGTGATGCTTGAGAAGCACCGTAAGTCATTCATTGGTGTTTTGCTTATGAGGTGGTTTGATTAAATGGGCATGAAGAGCGAGGAAGGAGTTGCATCTACAGAACTTGGTGTTGCGTAAATAAGGAAATGATAATCTGAATTGCAAAGACACAGCCATCATGGTGAACATGGAGTGCAATGATGAAAAAGACACCATCATGGTGGCACAACTCATGCATGTGCAATGGTCAAGACCAGTCAGGTGAGTTAGCTCATTGACTGGATTCGACTCAGTGATTCCCTTGACCCTTGACTTTTGACTAACAGTTGATTGACGGTTGACTGTTTGACCGTTAGTCATAACGGTTGACGAACGGAATATACCTTTACCGGAAGGAATTTTCAGGTGGCCGGCGGCGACGGATTCCGGCCTATTTCCGGCCAAAAACCCAGTTTTCCGGCAGCCAAAGTTGCGGAATTTTGTGTGGATTTCTCTCATGGGATGTGAAGAGTTGGACTTGGAATTGAATGAAGAATTCGGCTTGGATATGGAAAGAGGAGATGGAAGATTTGAGAAAGGCTTGGAGTTGGAAATTGATCTACAAAAGGAAAGGGATTCTATTCCTTAGAAGATATAGAGAACATTGAAGCCTATAAATAGAGAAGAATTTCTACACTTCCATACACTTAGATACACATAGATGCACTTAGATACACACATTGACACTTTTACACACACAATACTTTTCTCTTTGTGTGAACTCTTTAATATGAGTAACTAATTTGATTGAGGATGAATTCCTAGTTCTTAACATGTTTTGAGTTTGTTTTAAATATACTTTGAAGTTTTCACATGATTATCGTTTGTTTTTACTAATAGGAGTGATCTTAAAGACATTCATGATTGATTGATAGATTATCTAGGTGTACAACTAGATTGATTTGTTAATTTGATCTATAGATAGTGAAAGTTAGGGGATAAGTAATCGTTTCTTGACTCTTTACATAAGTAGCAAACACGAGACCTTGCGGAGGGATTCCGTGGAGCAATTGTGTGTAAAAACAACGTTAGCAAGTGGACCTTGATCTAAGAGTTTAACTACTAATATCAACCTAATAAATTCATAAATCTTAATGCATTTAAATAAATTACATCTTGAGTGATCTACTACTAGGTGGTTTGGTGAATAGAATCCGGTAGTCGAGAACTTCCGTATCCGGTGATATAAGGGATTTTGGGGTTAGCACTGATCTGTTTGCTATACCCACGGTTGGTGATAATTTGTGACTAATAAGAAGTGGAAAAGAACATAACTTTAATCATTGTTTTGCAGCGAAGAAGGATTCCTTGATCTAATCTCTCTTATTGATTTCCTTTTAATTGCTTTGTTTATTTTATTTACTTTCTCAAATTCTTAATCAATACCTCCCTTTTTGTGTGAAAATTTTACAACTAGAATCTCGTGCTCCTTGTGGGATCGACCTTGACTACCCTATATTACTTGTTAATTAGGTAGTAAAGTATTAATTAATTTGTTGTGGTAACGACACGCATACAATCATCATATATTCGGCCGACACCCTGAGGAAATTAGAGGAAACCCACCACCTACCATTGCTGAACTCATAAAAGTGCAGGAATCTTTCGCAAAGAATCAAGCATATATGGGTGCAGCACAGAAAAAGCTATTTGATCATTTGAAGACCCTCACTGACAAGATGTCAGAGAAAACTCAAGAAAAAGGAAAAGAGAAGGATAAATCCTCAGATTCTACTGATCCTGAGGTGATTTCAATCCATACAGTGGATGATGATGAAACCGGCAAAGCTGCAGATTCATCAACAAATGAACCATTAAATTTCATTACTCGAGAAGACTTGGAGCGCCTTTTGGAGAACCGGGTAAAAGACAAGACATCACATGTACATCGTCACCAACCTCCTTATCCAGCTGCTACGCAGAGGATTCCCCTTCCGAAAGGTTACATTTCTCTAACTTTTACTCTGTATGATGGAACTGGAAATGCTCGAGAACATGTATATCATTTCATTGAAGCCCTGGGAAAACATGAACATAACCATGTCGTTCGTCTCAAGGAGTTTTCAAAATCCTTGAAAGGCATGGAATACACCTGGTACAACAACATCACACTAGGGACTATCAAAAATTGGGGAGAAATGATTAATGCCTTCTACATGAAGTACTTATTCGTATCAGAACAAGTCACTCTATCTGACCTGGGAAGAATGTTTCAAAGGGTAAGTGAAACCCCAATGACTACGTAAAAAGATTCAGAGTCCAAGCCCTGGATTATCATGATCCAAATATCACGGAGCAGCAACTGGTAGATTTGTGCATTAATGGCATGCTCCAGGTTTACATAGATTTACTAGAAAATATTTGATTCCAGACTTTCTCAGAGCTCCACGAAGCCGCGAAGAGATCAGCAACCACTGCACCTGCTCTGTTGAAAAGAGCAAAATATACAAAGACCAAAGAATCGCGAGACACTCGAGGAAGCAGACGTATGATCAACAAGCAGTACAACCTACAATCCTCCACAAACGCTATTACGGAAGGGAGAAAACGCAAGGCTGAATCACCGAACAAGCATGCTTCGACTCTTCCAAAGACAAAAAAGAAGGACAAACCATATATGCGGGCTCCTGGTCAGCGCACAAAGGCTCTTGATCAAGATACACCTGACTTTCCTCTCCTTATTGGAGAAGTGCTCCAACTGAGGAAGACATGGAAAATCCTCGTTACTACCTATTTCACAGGTTCGTCAATCACCCCACTAGTAGCTGCAAAGTTTTGAAATAGATATTCATAGAAAAGGTTGAGTCAGGAGAACTTAATCTTAGAGCCGAAGGAGTGCACAGAGACCCTCTTCCTGTCAGAATATTCTCCATCTCTGAAGCACCGATCAAGGAAGCAGTTCAGTCATTGATGGAGCATGTCTGGGAATTGCTCTATCTGTCGAAAGCGCAAAGGGGAGACATGTTCACGGCTTTGAACCATATAGTATCTGGGAAATGGCTTCTAATTCCAAAAGTACCTCCTGAACCTTCAGCCACCGACAAAGAAATGTATAACTGGGGACTGCTCACCACCATGTATATTAAAGGGAATGAATTCAATAGGGCATTTGTTGATGTTGGTACCGCTATCAACATCATCCCTTTGAAAACTCTCAGAGCTGCTGGCATTACTTGGCAAGAAGCTACTCACAATCCCATAGCAATCAGAGACCACGAAGGGGTTTCCAGATATGCATATGGCTTTATCATTCTCAAAGTTACAGAAAACTCAGTCTGTACTGAGACTAAGTTTTACATAATCCGGGAAGACCCTGGATATGACATGATCCTCGGAAGAACTTAGATTCATGCTGGAAGGATAACTCTAATGCATTCAGCACACTCCGCCGCCGACAAAGAATCTGAGTCGGAATAAGAAGCAGAAGATGCTCTACCATTCGAGTATCTGGAAGAAGTTAAAGCTTTGATGAGACTTACGCAAGAACTTGGAGAAAGTCCACATACCTTCATCAAAAGGTTTCGAGCTCAGGAAAGTATCATTACTCTTCATGCTCCAATATTACCAATGTTCAAATATGCTACTTTGATCCAGGGACTTCTCCCCATGAGCAATTTAGCAATTACCAAAATTTATGAATGGGTAACTTCACCTATACAATATTATACCCAATGGTTGGGTTCAGAGCTTCTCCGAGTCGATCATTCTATCAAAAGGTTTATTGCTGAAGACCTGGCCAAACACGACAGACAATATGCTGGATCCTAGTTACCAAGTCGGGATTCAGCATACGTACGGAACGGCAAACGTACGGGTATTATTCGGATTTGTAAAAAACAAATTCGGTCAACTATCCGGTCTTTGGTTCGTGGTTCGGTAGTAGTACGGAATGGTATACTTACGTGTATAATTCGTTTTCCAGATATCAGTTCGGCCTCCAAAATTCGGCAGACATATATAATAAATTAATACTCCCTCCGTTCCACTTTAGTTGATGTTTTAGGAGTTTACATGTAGATTAAGAAATAGAGAGAGATATAAAAGTTTTCTATTTATACCCTTGGGAAAAATCTTCAAACATTAATTGCTATTAGTGTAATTGAAAATAAATTTATGGTTCCAAGACAAAATGTTAGGGTAATGTTGGTAGTTTCGTGGGAAAAATATGAAAACTATCAAGTAATGTGGAACAAAAAAATAACCCTAATCACTCGTCTAAAGTGGAACGGAGAGAGTAAATATTTATAGCTATGAATGACTAATTTATGGTTTATATGGTGGTAAATATATTTTAATATGAAGTAAAAATGCATTATATAAAAAATATATGAAGTAATTAACAAAAACCAGTGTTTGGCACAATGGTTTGGGTTACACTCAGTGAACATTAGGACTTAGGTTCGATTCCTACTCTACTTAAACATTTTTTTAGTATTAACTAATATATAAAAATCTCCGGAATTAAATGCCCCGAATAGTTCGGAATTCGGAAAATTCGCGTACAATTCGTTACAGCCAGAAAAACAGCGAACACATGTTGGAATTGCATTCGAACGCGCTTGGTACGGGTAAAATTCGGATTCGGAACTATTCGCGTATAATTCGCGAATAGTTCACCGAATTGCTAACTAGGTGTTGGATACTCTCATTTGCACGAGTGTCCATATGTGTCACAAACATGGAATCAACAGAAAATATTCAAGGCTCCAACTACTAAACCTAACAAATTCAAAGAAGGGGATTTGGTTCTCAAAGCGACTAAATGAGATCTCCATTCTGCAAGGATCTTCAATTGGGAAGGGCCATTTATGGTTGCTAAGTCCATAACTGGAGGATACTACAAATTGATCAACACAGATGGCAAAACCCTGCCAGTAATTCATGAGAATTGGCTTAAGGCGTTTATATGAGATTATTGGACATTTGAGGTACTAGACGTTTGAGCATTCACAATGTCCGGGGTTGGCAATTAGGATTTTCTTTCATTGTATTTCAATTCCTCGAAAATGTTTGCAATACTTGCAATCAATATTTGAATTCAGCAATTTATCAAAATTCAGTTCATTTTATTTAAAATAAAATCTCTACCAAATCCAAAACAAAACCCTCAATCCCTAACGAAATCCTCAGTCCAAAATCAGCCAATATCAGAATAAAACCTCATATCTCTCAGAAGTTCAAGAGATTATGAAAAAGAAATCAAAGAAAATCAGCAAAGAAAGATTTTTGCACCTTTGTATCCTTCAAAGCTTGTAAGGCTGCCTTCTCTGCATTCAACACTTCAGTCAGCTTTGGAATCCTCTATTCCTTCTCCATCACAACATCATTTGGAAAGGGTATGTTCTTCTCACATGAATCCTTGATAGCGTTCATTTGCTTACAGAGCCACTTCATATTGAAGCCAAATCTCTCTGAATTCTCCAAGTTAAACTCCCAATAAAATAGTATATCTAGAGTCACAGTATTTCTGGCTCTAGTGCACATATCACTTACAATACGAAAGATAACACCCACACTTGCATGGTTAAAGCATAAGTACGCCCAGGATTCCTGTCAACAATCATATGCCCAAACCTCTTTCATATCATCTCGTACAGGCCTGCATATCCAACAGGAACACTGAATCCACCAACCAGTACATGATATAGGAGTGAAGCATCAAATGGAGGATCAAACATGACTCCTGAACTTGAGTATTCATGCACCACTATACGGTTTTGAATTACTAGAGAAACTCCTATAGTCGGGGCGACAGTTTCTGCAATGTTATCTACTGGTGGTTCGGTTTCTTCTATCACTGAAGCAGCAACAATATGGGTTTCCATAACTTCAGTGACAACCTTCTCATGTCATTGAAGTGCAGGGATGGTTGTATCTTCATCAATAACTACAGGATAATTCGAGTTATCTTCATTGGTTTCAATATCCTCAACTTCGGTATTCGCCACCTAATACGAAGATTACATGAGGTTAGAGTCATTTGAGCATGAAACCAAGTGGAACTATAAAATTCAGTATACAAACAGTACAAAATCATCAAATCTCATCATCATGCACCCAAGACATGAGCAAACTGCATGAAAGTCATGAAAATACGTTTTACGGTAACCTCGCCAGGAGAAACTGTACTCTTCCCTGTACTAAAAGGAGAACTGGGAGAAATCTACAAGCAATAAGAGTATGGGTCATATATCATTCTCTTCGTATGGATGTCCTCTATAAAGTTTCAAAATTTCATAACAACTTGATGAACGAGTAAAGAGATATTGTCAAAACATTAAGCAACGTACCATCTGAAAAAGTTATGAAAGTCTCCTGGAAGTTTACTATTTCGCCTTTTTGAGACCCTGAACGTGCTCAAAACTTAAAAAGCTTATTTTTAAAGCTTGTAAACTTCCTATGCTTAAGGATACATATGCAGACACTGAAAATCCGATTCCGGACGAAGATTTCACAGTGTTTTCAATAAAAGCTGAAGCCTGAACTTTTCTGACGACGTATTTCGCCGAAATTACATGCATATTCACATGAATTCTCATTCATACACTCAGAAATCAGTAATTTCATACTTCTATGAAGAGGTTACATGATATGTACTTACTTGGGGAGTCTTCGAAGTAGTCGAAGGGTTGGGATTGCCTGCTTCAACATCAAGAGGTTCATTACTTTCGTTCGGTTCCGAGTCTTTGGAATTTCCTTCATCTCTATTCCTAGAGGAATATCGAATATCAACACTCTCCACCTCCATGGAAACATCCTCCTAGACATATTTTCAAATAATTAGCATTTTTCACATGAAGCATTTGCGTCTGATTATAAAGGAGATTACTCACGACATCTTTTTCTTCAACGCTCAGATCAGAAGTTGTCTGCCCAGAGGCAGAGAATTGAAGACCGTCCATACTAGACGGAGCAAAGTTCTGCAAACAAGTAACAAATATTGATTTTATGATCCTGGTAATATGGATAAAATAAGTCACAGCGGAAAAATATTGACAGCTCACCATAAATACGGCTGGGGACTTTATGGTGTTAGGCAACAACTTGCAATTCTTACTCCTGCCTTCTCCACCATGAACGATTTTTTCCGCTTCTGCGAAATTCACTTCAATTCGAGGTATCACAACACAATCGTCCTGCAAAAGAAAATTGACATGATAATTTGAGGCAATTATATGAGTAATATGAAGAATATGCAAAAGATACGTACCGGTGAACTTCCTGGAGATGTCTTTCGTTTTTCACCACCAGAAATATGCCTCAATATTGGACGAGAGGTGCTCATCTCAGCAGAAGGAGGCTCTTTCATTAAAGGTTGGGCAACCATCACGTAATTATGCAAGCATTCAAGCTGCTGATCCCAGAAGTCTATATAACCTGGAGTCACATATGTGATTCGTTCAGTACAAGGGAACTAATAGGAGCTTCCTTCAATATATGTATGATCCAAATAGGTCTTCAACAATTCCACTGGTGGTTTTCTCCTCCGGCAAGTTGGTACGCATTGATCCATGCCCATTTGATGGGAAACTCTGTCAATGTTGTACTCCTCCACCGAAAAGTCTCCATATGTTGCTGACATCAGATGACCAGGAGTGCAACTCAGCATAAAAGATCTCTCTCCATCGTTCAAATCAGCGCTGGATTTTAGATACTTTCTTTCTCCAGCATTGAAAGTTAACAATTGAGAAACGTGAGGAGGAATTAGCACCCAAGGACGGAAGTTGAACTCAGAATCATCATCTAATACGTCAACAAAGAGCGTCTTGGTCTGGATTTGCTTGGTAGACCAACGCATAATCCTAGTGTTGTCTTTCTCAGGGAAAATATGTCGAGAATCAACATAGTTCATACCTTGCAAGATGCAACGGGGAATAGGTGCATAATTCTCGAAACGTTCCCACATCAGAGCTTAGAGAAACATCATATTGGTGTAGCATTCAATATTCATAAAGCCATTCGAAACACTGGAGTCTATAACCAAGGAGTCCATGTTAGAATACAGAGATCCCAAGAATAACCTACATATTGGAAGTTGTTCACCTTGAGCCATCTTAATAGCGAAAGGGATTACAAATGTCTTCAATAAGGTTCCGGCGTCCTCAAACACGTCCATGGATAGCCATAAGCACAAGAAAGCAGCAATAGACAATATACCATCGGGTTCATCAAGAGGGATGTCTCGTGGCCACCAGTGTGTTAACCAATGAGCATAACAACCTTTGCCAGAAGCCTTGTTAATTTTCTCCATTTCAGCTGCTAAAGTCTTGGAAGCTGCTTTCTCCTCTACCGTCGAAAGTTCTCTAGGAAAATTACCTATAATTGGAAGATGCAATAAAGAAACTACATCTTCCAAGGTAATGGTGAACTCTCCCCAGCTGCATATAAATGTATAAGTTGGGATGCACCAGTGAGAAAGAAGAGCCATAATACCTCGTGCTTCATGAAAGATATATAAATCCCCAGATGTCTGAATGGCCCAGGTAACTTGTGATTTATCCAGCATAGCTCTAACACGAGGAAATCCCAACATGTGTCTTGCCCATCCAGAAAACTTCTCTAAGGGTCGTTGAGAACGCTTGAATTCAATCATTGAAGCCTGGAAGAGTCCTCGTTCAAGACAGAACCGAATAGCAGCACGAGGAGTCACCAGTTTATTTTGAACGACCGTCCTGGGATTAATCAAAAGACGATATACTAGGGACTTGAGATGATTTTCAGCTTCCTGAACCTCAAAGAATGCATCATCTGTGTTTGGTACATTCTTGATTCCAAGTGTTTCGTCTTCTTCTTCACCAACAGAAGTCTCACTCGTGCACATTTCCTCTCTGGAAATGTCGTCATCTACGCACATTTCATCTCTGGAGGCATCATTAGATGGGGAATCAGACATCCTTGCAAAGTAGCTGAAAATTCACAATTTTTTTTGCTTTAGCCGCTTAAATGCAAGCCTCAATAAGATGATGGAATCATGAAAATGGAAATGCCATTGTCCACAAAAATAGTAACTCTTAAATCTTACCTCTTTACAATTCCACTAACAATAGTGATTGTGTTGCAAGAGTTAACACAAAAAATAGTTCGTTTCTTGAAACCTGCAGTAATGAACAAAACTTTATTAACTTTCAAAATTGATTTTCTCATAAAATTATAGACAAAATTTTCATAGTATGAACATCTACAACTGACCTATGAAATTTACAAGACAATATTTTATCATAAATAAATTGTCTAGTTTCGAAGGTTACTCGAAACCCACGTCTTGATTTTTACAAAACAATAATTAGTGCAATTTTTTCACGTAAATTTTCAAAAATTTAGCTAATGATAACAAATCCATGTGAATAAAATATGTCATCATATTTCACATAAAATATCACGGCTACATATATTAAAAAATAAATCTATTTTCCTTCGTATTAGCGTTTTCTTTAAAATGAAGGTTTATGCTAGTTTTGTGAAAGCTCACACATCTTGTGATAAAATTTTGGTTCTCATGAAAGCTCATAAACAAAGTTTTATCACTGGACACAAGTTTATATATATAAAGAAAAAATCTATTTTCCTCGAATGAGCATTATTCTCTGAAACGAGGTTTATTTCGGTTTTGTGAAAGCTCACAACTCTTAACATAAAGTTTTGTTTCCCATGAAAGATCATAAACAAAATTTTACCATCGGACACATGTCTATTTTCAAAGAAAAATCTCTCTCAAGTTAGGTATTGTTGCTAGTTTCCTAAACTAACGATCGAACGAACATACGTTTAATAAAACAAGGGTTTTTCTACAAAATCACACTAATGTATACACATGTATAAAATCTTAACATGATGGAACCATGAGCAACTCATGAAATCAGCAACTCTAAAAAAAAAAACTTTTTTTTGGGCACACCTGGTCGGACGGGGGGTGGAGCTTCAGCGATTTTTCTCCTACTGCTCCTGATGCTTGGACGTGAAGATGAGAGGGAGATGATGATTTTGGTCAGTCGTGTGGGAGGAAATAATTTAAAAAAAAGGGATTTAATCCTTTTAAACCTAATTTTATTTCCAAAACCTAATTCCTTAAGGATTTCCTTTTCGGGCCCGGCCCGTGAATCCTAAACCAACCAAGGTTCCACCATCGAATCAACGGTTCTATACCAATTTATATTCACTGGATGATTCTCCATTATGCCACTGGGTTTCCGCTCAAACCATGGTTTCCTCATTCAGTCGAAATCCGGTGATATCTTATCTTATGACTAAGTTCAATTACTTATTGGTGTTTATACTTGGAAAATCACCATTCAATGTTGACTGAGGAACATGACTATTCAGCACTAAGTAGGGGACTTAATGTAGATAGTGGATATTTTACAAAAGGTAAAATTGTAAAATTGTACTCCAAATTCGGCAACCGGATGAGTATTGAGGCTCATGTCTCTCATTAAAGAATGAAAGCTCATGCCATAAATCTCTGACTGAGAAGGCTGTCTCTCAGAGTACGTGTAGATGTGTAGTCTTCTAGCTGGGACCACATCACATCTCATGAATACTAAGCAATTTTAGTAATTACTCCGGATCTGGCAATCAGATAAGTATTGAGACTCATGTCTCTAAGAATGAAAGCTCATGCCATAAACCTCTGATGGAGAAAGTCTCTCAGAGAAGATGTAGATGTGTAGTCTTCTAGCTGAGACCACTGCACATCTCATACTGTATAGAATCGAAAGATTGGGCGGCTCCTAGACAGCATGCCTGCTAGTATAGAGCGACAACGTCTTCAGGATGCAACCAGGTTTTCCATGACTATACAAGAGGAATATGACACTCCAACAAGTTCATATTGCTCAAACCTCAGATAATTAATTCTCCAAGACAGGAAGCCCTTCTAGTATAGATCCATCAATTAATTATCTTAAATCGTCTGAATATCCAGCAATATTCTACGATTCTTCGTTATATTTCGTCACGTTAATTCGTGGTTCTTCCCAGCAGAATTCTACGGGTTTGTGATAAATATTCAACGAAACAAGCATCTGAGCATCGAATAAGCCTTGAAAAAAATGGTGCAAGTGTACTTAGCGAGTAATGCACAGACCAGCATTTCGAATGCACGAACAAGCATTTCAAAAAATATGAATGAACGAGGAACCTATGCAAAATAGGAAGAAAAAATAATTATAATAAAATATTAGCAAAAGCGCTATGGGACTGGGCTCACCATCCGGCCAGTCATGCCGTGACCAGTCTCGCACCCAATTTTGTATTTTATCATATTTTACTTTTTTTTCCCTGATTTCACGAAAATTCTCTCGTTCGAGCAAATCTCCTATTTTTCAAAGAAATTATCTAATCTCATGGTTTCATCAGAAAATAATAAAATTAGGGAAAGGTGTCATGCGACCGCCGGCCGGCCATGCCTTGGCCGGTCCCATACCTCACGTCCCTATTATTTTATTATTTCTCTTAAATTATGAAAATTCCTTGATTTCATGAATTTTCCGTAAAATTACCTAATTTCATGTATTTTCTCTAAAATTATAGAAAATATTAAAAAATTAGGGAAAACTTGTGGGACCGGGCTCTAGCCGGCCCCACATGCCTATTATTTTATTGATATTTTGTGTTTTGTTTCCCGATTTCATGAAAACTCCCTGATTTCAACAAAAATATCTTGGTTTTCAACAAATCCCTTTGATTTTATGAAAATTCTCTAAAATCATGAAAATTTGGTAAAATTGGGAAGAGTGGCTTGGGACCTGCACCCATTGGCCGGCCGGCCATGCCTCGGCCATTGCCGGTCCCACACTCTCATTCCCTATTTTATTATTAATTTATTTCTCTCATCTCACGGAAGTTCCCTAATTTCATCAAACTCTCCAGTTTCATGGAATTTCCCTCAAATAAGAGAAAATACATAAAATTACATAAAACTGGGAAAGCATGTGGGACCTTGTTTGTCAACCGGTCGGCCATGCCCGAGCCATGGCCGGTCCCACCCCCTGTAATTCCCCGTTTTATTTATTATTTTCATCATTTCATGTATTTTTTCCAGTTTCAGCAAAACCAAGGATTTTGCATATTTTCTCCAAATGTGGCTTAAACGTGCACCAGAAAATATCAAAATTCTTAGGACTAAAGTGCGGACACCATGGTGACACGGGCACATCCCCTTGACCGACCAAGGGTGACCCTGAGGCTTGCAAACAGCTGGTCCCACATGTTTTAACGATTTTAACCTAATTTGATCAATTGCTCATATCATTCGAGCATCTGGGCGTTATATGGTGAATTTGTCATCCCATGTAGCCGGTCCTGTGTTAATTTGCAATAAATCATCATTTCGGTAAAATTAGGGTTTTGAATCCAGAGCTCTGCAGAAACGTGATTCTGAGCAGATTCAAACACTCTGATAATTTTATGTTGATTCCATGGTCAACATACTTTTTATTTTGCTTGACCCAGCAGTTAGTAACTTAAATTAATATTTTATTTGGTCTTGCTACCAACGATTCATCAAAAAGCAATATTTTCTCAAACTAGCAATATTCGCTCAAACCGGCAATGTTTATTCAAATTAGCAATATTCGCTCAGACTAGCAATATTTGCTCAGATCAAAGAATATTGGTTCAACTATCAATATTCAATAGTTCAGCAACACAGTTTGCTCATCTTAGGTTATAATGATACCTCGTCTCAGCAGATATGTTAAATTCATGAGTTTCAGAACATTTGCTAATCATGTTTAACTCAGCACTACATGGACTCATCGTCCCATAAAGTCAGCAACTGACTCAACAATCACGAGATTTCAATCGTGTAACATAAGGGGGATATTAACTAGGGTTTTGTTCTGGCGGTATACGGCACGTTTGTTCACCCACGATGAGAATGTGAGCAAGTCGTGCATTCAGTTGGAGGAGTCAGCAAAAGTAGTGGGTGGAATATTAACCAAGTCTCCGCACGATGAGTTATTGGTTTTAATACGATTTCCCACTTCCTCACTCTCTGATTCCAACAACTGTCACACTTCATGGTATCATGGTGTTTTCAACTCCGGTATTATAAAATGTCTCTAAATCCTGATTGAAAAGGCAAGATTCGAACACTCGAACATTTGTTTAGCAATTTCTCATTAAAGTTCATACAGATAATCTTTCGTCTACACGAACTTAGAGAAATCACTCTCAATTGAGCAAAATTCAATCATTCAAAGCATTCTTACGCTGAATTCGCAACACACCTACAATCTCAGATCACCACTGATCTCACGCATTTCTCAGCTTTCCTCCTACATATCAACCCATCCACTCTTGTGACCGAATTGACTATGGTACGTCCATTGTTCTTGGTTTAGGCCGGAGTCCTACAGATTGATCTCTCGAAATTAAAGCACCCCCTTCTTGCAGTGCATCTTTGTGAGGTTCAACATTTCACTCGGTTCAATGAGTCTCCTTACATTCGACTCTTCAATTCCGTAAAAACCAACAAATTTTTTTCCCCATCTACAGCTCTATTCTAGTACGATCGTCTATGAGCATTAATTATTCAGGAATTGAGTGTTATGAGCTTGTTGAAGCGTCATATTTCTTTTATATAGTCAGGGAAAACATTGTTACATCTTGAAGACGTTATTGCTCTATACTAGCAGGCAAGCTATCTAGGAGCCGTCCATTCTTTCAATTCTATATAGAAGTAATTACTGAAATTGCTCAGTATTCATGAGATATGCAATTGCCTCAGCTGAGAGAATACATATTTACATATACTCTTAGAGACAATATTCTCAGTCAGATATTTTGTGGCATGAGCTTTCAATAAGAGATATTGAGCCTCAATACTCATCTGATTGCTGGATCAGGAATATATATAATTATGGGTTTACAATTTTAGCCCTTGTCGAAAATCCACCATCTACACTCAGATATCCCACGCATCTATATACCTAGTGCAATTTGACACATGGTGCTAAAGATTTGGGGTAATGGCATGTCAGAGTTTTACTTTACAGAAAGCATCTCAGCAGTATCATATTCGCCAATATTATTTGGAACAGTAGTGTTACCTATTGCCACAACGGGAGCATCATATCCATTAACAACATATACCCATGATTGAAAATCACGCGATTAAAGAAAAACTCGCATAACAATTTTCCACCATAAGTATTTTGAGCCATCGAAGACTGGTGGTACGTTAAAAGAAATAACACTTATGTCCATAGAGTAAGATCGCTACAAACACAGACTTTTGAGGTCTTAAACGTGTTTGCCTTCTCTGATACCAATTGAAAATTCGGGGGTCTAACAACCTCACCCAATATTTCGATTAGAAATCTGTATAGACTAACTCAAACATACTTTTAAGAGAATCAACTAGACAGTCAGACTCAATCTTAAACTATATCAAGGAGTTAATATCACTATCTCTCGATTTGATCTATACTCAAACAAATAGAAATTTGTGAGTCTTTATCAAATACAAGAGATATAAACTTGGATGGTACAAAATACCAATATCCAAGGATCAATCAATTTCCAATCATCAACCAAAGGTTGGATTTCATAATTGATCGATACAACGCACAACCTGTGATATTTCAATTATATAGCGAAATATATTGCGGAATAGAAATAACACAGATAATAGAAGTTTTGTTAACGATAAAACCGTAAATGTAGAAAAACCTCGGGACCTAGTCCAAATTGAATAGCACACTGTATTAAGCCACTACAGACACTAGACTACTACAAACTAACTTCGGTCTGGACTATAGTTAAACCCTAATCAATCTCATACTGATTCAAGGTACAGTTGCGCTCCTTACATCTATGATCCCAACAGGATGCTATGTACTTAATTCCCTTAGCTGATCTCACCCACAACCAGAAGTTGCTACGACCTAAAGTTGAAGACTTGAATTAACAAATCTGTATCACAGAAAAATCAACGGTAATAGATAAATCTATTTCCCATAGATAAACCTACGAGTTTGTTTTGTCTTTTGATAGAAATCAAGGTAAACAGGAACTAATCGATAACCCAGACTTATATTCCCGAAGAACAGCCTAGAATTATTAATCACCTCACAATAATATTAATCGTGTGGTAGCGAAACAAGATATTACGGAATCACAAACGATGAGACGAAGATGTTTGTGATTTATTTTTATCTTTTCCCTATCAGAGATATAATCTCAAGTTAATATTTTAATTGAACTCATACGATAGTAAATGACAAGATCTGATTGCTTAACTACAAGAAAAGTAGTTTCGTCTGGCTTCAAAATCCCAATGAAGTCTTTAAGTCGTTAACCTATAGGGTATCGAGAAGAAACCTATGGTTAAAGGAGAATCGACCCTTGCTAAATCAACTAGTATCACACAGGAGGTGTGGGGATTGGTTTTTCCAGTTGTTAGAGTTCTTCTTTATATAGTTTTCAAATCAGGGTTTGCAATCAATGTTAGCTTAGTAACAAAGCATTCAATATTCACCGTTAGATAAAAAACCTGATTCAACCAAGCTAATATCTTTCAACAGTTAGATCAAAACTTAGCTTGTCACACACAAATGAAATGTTTTATTTAGGTTTGAGTAACCGTACCTAAACGTGTATACTTATTTGGTTCACAAATAGTTAACCAATGGTTATCCATATGCGCACTTTCATATTAACCGTATTCATCTTTCTCATAACTAGTACAAATAACTTCAAAAGAACTAGTTAAAGAGTTGTTCAATTTCTTAGGTGTTTATATACATACACAATTGAAACAAAATCAGTTTGATTCATTTGAATCAATTCATGAACAATATAGCGATGGTTTGCAAAGATTGCATTCCTTATAATTTATTATTTTAAGTTCATGAACTGCCGATTTGAGAAATAACCAACTTGGGTACTGTTTGTGGGTGAAAACTATTCCTGCCGATTTTGGTAATTTGGGGTGTGTGGATGAGGAATGAATCTAAACCTTAAACAATGCACTGCACGGTGAGTGCTTGTAGATTCGAGAGGTCAATATGTGCAAGTTCGTCCTAAACAAAAAAGAATGGCCGTTCCATACTTGTTTCGGTCACAAAGTGAAGGAGATGGGGTTGATCTTAGGGAGGGAAGCGAAGATGGTGTTGATATTGTGAATGTGTTGGCTATGTATGACTTGCGACAGAAAGGTTAGCAGGCTTGTAATTAACGCAAGCAGGATCTGGATGTTAATACTTGGTTTCTGTGTTATGCTCTTTCTTGTTTGAAAAATAGGGCGGAGAGCCTATTTATACAAGTTTTTTATCCTAACCTTCGTATCTCGTGGGAAGTGGAGAAAGTGGAGTGATGGAGTAGTGGATTAGTGTGTTGGTGTTACACGACCAAGCTTGCCCACTTCTCCCATCATCACTAACTGTCCATGACTTCCTGACACGTTCTTGTGATGGCGCGTTGGGCACTGCACGCTGTAAACCGCCAAACCAATACCCCAGTATGTATCCCCCAGTTTGTGACATGATTGATGTCTCGAGTGTGTGTGGGTCGTGGAACCCACAGAAAATAACATGTAATGCTATGTTATGTAGGAAATTGATACTTGTGAATTATCGTGTGTATACTATGCAGGTACTGCATCGAGTATATTCAGCATGTATGAAGCATCACTGTTTGAGAGTCTCAAAGAAACTTCATGTTCAGCCTACTTCATATGATGGTTTGGAAGTTGCGTATGAAAACCATCCTTTGACCGATCACATGGGGTGGTAGAGTGATGGGTGGTGATCACCATGACGCCACACTGACTAATTAACTCCTAACCAGGGTTGTATAGCCAAGCCGGTGAAGTTGGACGGACGAGATGATCTTTGAGACACTCATCTGCGACCGTTGATTAAATTAGGGTTTATGAAAAGGTACGCAAGCATCACTTTTCAGCTTGGTCGAATTCAATCTTGGGACGCAATTTTGGCTAGGACGGTCGTGCATGTGTGTAGACAACATGACGGTGTAGGCGCCCATACCTCATTGTCACACGAAAGTGTGATCTAGGCCACTCAATTCGTCCTGCGAAGTTGTGTGGTTGAGATCAATTTGCGACAGAAAATTGGTGCCACAAAAGCCGCACGTCGTACCAACCTTGAGCGGGCATTCCAAGACGACCAGGCTTGGTCGTTCTTGGCAGATTGCTCCAACGTGTAGGTGGTAGGCTGGTGTTCACGCCTATTCCTTACCGTCCCATGAAAACATGATCTAAGCCACTCAATTCGTCTGGAGAAATTGAGAAGCTGAGATTAGTTTGCAGCTTGGGAGGTGCGACCACGCTAGTTTGGGCAAACGATTTGGGATAACCAGGCATGGTATGCCTTGTCCGATCAGGTGAGGGGATATATGGGTCCACGGTGGTCATGTTGGTATGGCCGGGCCTGCTTTGATCTAATCTCGTACCCTTTATTCGTTCCGGAGAAAATGGACGCTCGTGATTCAAAACCCTAATTTTGGGTTTCAAGGACGTGCGTCATGCTCCATTCAGGTGTACGATTTGGAACGACCAACCATGGTTGGTCCTGACCGATTGGTCAGGTATGTAGGTGGGCCCACGGTGATTGTGTTGACATACTCCGTGCCCTTTGAATCTACATCTGCATCCTCCATCTATACCTGCGAAGATGGATGGTTGAGATTGTTTTGCGACACATGTAATGTGCCGCAAACCCTAATTTAGGGTTTTTACGTCCATAGTGCTATGGTTTGGACGTTTTGGCAAGCTAGGACAATCTTTTGGGGAGAACGACCATGCGGGGCCCGCATTTGTTTGGCAACGGATATTCCATACCTGCTTTGGGGTTATGGAATTGATCTAGGCCATCCAATCATGCTGGTGAAGTTGGATGGTCGTGATCATATCCAGACTGTTACGGTCAGTCCGGACGCTCAATTGGGCTAGTATAACACACCGAGAGTGGATCAATCGGGCTAGAATAACACGCCGAGAGTTGCAGCCTGTACGGGTATTTTGTACATGTTTCATTATAATGCTTGGAGATTCGTGTTGCTCTGCTGAGAACAACACTCAGTCGTCATGCCACACCGATAATGAGTACAGGAAATACAAGGCTGGTTGCGCATTAATTAATAATGCTGGAAATTCACAAGGTATATGGGATTATTGCTACATGCTCCAACCTGGATGAATTTCTTGTATTTTATTCACAGATTGGGATTGTTTCCACATGCTCCATTCTAGTTGAATTAGTAAAGTGAAGGAGTATCCATCACTTATTAACGGCCTTATCTTTTACAAGATGTTAGCGCACAATTTTTTGGCTTTTACAATTTTAGCCTTTAAATGAAAATCCACCATCAACATTAAGTCCCCTGCCTAGCACATAATGGTTACACTATTGTGTGGTAGGCATGAGATGGTGACAGTTAAAGATAAAACTTATGAGACAAAGTTAGATGTTACCAGGAGAGACAGGTCGTCCTGTCCTTCGAGCATGTCACATTCAAGAAACGTCCAGGCGAGCATTCCCCTAGCATGATGTCGGTCTTGCCTGCTTTAATGGACTATTACGTCTGTTTCGTTCGTGGAACTGCTGCGCCTGCTTGATCGAACGTGGGCTTGATGTGCATGCTTCGGTTAAACGTGGGTCCACTGCATGTCTACTTTGTTTGAACGTGGGACTCATCATGCGTCAGCTTCGGTTAAACGTGGGTCCACTGCGTGCCACGTGCTTGCTTTGCTTGGGGCCAGCTGTTCCTTCTTCGACTAATATGGGGCTGATTGTGCCTGATCAAGTGGGACCTGTTGCATGTATGATTTTCTTGAGGTCGGCTGTGCCTGCTTCGACCAATATGGGGCTGGTATCAAGTGGGACCCACCGCATGCCTGACTGAACGTCGACCCTGTGTTTCAAATGAAACCCGACCCTGCTGCGTGCGCCTATTTTATTCGAATACCAGCCTTGTGAGTTTGATCAATACCAGACTTGAAACTTGAGCAATACCGGACTTGTGACTTGATCAACTCCGGACTTGAAACTTGATCCGGACTTGAAAATTGATCTGGACTTGAAAATTGATCCGGACTTGTAAATTGATCCTGACTTGAAAATTGATCCGGACTTGAAAATTGTTCCGGACTTGAAAATTAATCCAGACTTGAAAATTGATCCGGACTTGAAAATTGTTCCGTACTTGAAAATTGATCCGGACTTGAAAATTGATCCGGACTTGTGGCTTGATCAACACCAGACTTGAAACTTGAGCAATACCGGACTTGTGACTCCAACGTGAATGTGTGTTCTGTCATGTGTGACTACACATCTCACGCGCTTTTATAAAACTACTGACTTCTATCTTTTATTGTAGAATAAAGAAAAGAACTCCTGTTGAGATGTCTTACGGGGATAATGCAGGTGCCAAGTCAGGAGGTGTTGACATCTTCAAATATATGCCGAACATTGATGATGAGTTGTTCACCGCGCCCTTTCAACTATATGAAAATATCTGTTCCACAAGATAACCCTTCTCCTATCGACTTTAAGGTTTTCATGCTCCACTGGACTCTCATGAAGGATGGATGAGACGTATGTTGAGCAATGAGTACACCAGAGCGCAGATTATTGATTGTTTATGGGAGAAAACTACTTCTGCCGGTTTTTGGTAATTTTGGGTGTGTGTGAATGAGAAGTGAGTTTTAACCTTCAAAAATGTGTTGCACGATGAGAACTTTTGATTCGATAGGTAATCTATACAATTCTGGCCTAAACCGAAGACACGGTCGTTCCAGATTTGTTTCGGTCAAAGGTGAAGGATGTGAAGTTGATCTTAGGGAGGGAAGCGAAGAAGGTGTTGAGAGTATGAAGGTGAAGGCTATGACTTGTTAACAGAAGGTTGAGCAGGCAAGCTCTGGGTGTTGAATACGATGGTATTAACACTTGGTTTTTCTCTGTTGTCTGGACTTGTCTCTTGGAAATAGGGAGGAGAACCTATTTATACAAGTCATTAAGCCTTCTTCATGTTTCTCGTGGGAAGTGGTGGAAGTGGAGTGAGGTAAGAGTGGAGTTGTGTGTGAGTGTCACACGATCAGAAATGCCCACTTCTCCCATCTTCACTTAACCTCCCATGTCTTCCTAACACGTTCTTGTGATGGCGCGTTGCACGCTGCACGCTGTAAACCGCCAGACCAATACCCCAGTAAGCATCCCCCAGTTGTGACGTGATTAGTGTCTCGAGTGTTTTTGGAAAAAAAGTAGCATATTGTTGTAGCTTGGCAAGTCAGGCTCGGGAATCTTGCTAGCTTGGTGACCTTCGACGGTCGAGATTTTGCATCTTGAGAGGAGGGGAAACCGTTGATCATTTTACTAGAAACCCTAATTAGCGCCTCTCAGTAGAATCGTTGTAGAATTCTAGTACAGACTCGGATTTTGATGGTCCTCACCTCCATTCCATATGGAAAAGAATTTCCTATCTCCCAACGCGGGAATATTTAGGTTTTAAGCTCGTTCGGAAGGATAAAATAGCCCGAAAGCAAAAACCAGGAAGGAAATTGATACTTGTGAAGTATCGTGTTGTTTGTAGGCGCATATTATATGCATGCGGTGCATTAAATATGCTTAACATATTTGAAACCTACACAACCTTGATGAAAGGATTGCAAGTTGAAGTGACTCAACTATCTATGTTCAGGCGTTGTTCGGAGGTCACATGAGTGGGACCCACCTTGGACGGTTATGCCATGGGGAAGTGTGGAGGATGGTGATCACGGTGATACCTTGTTTGCCACCTAACTCCCTTCCTAGGCTATTCATCCAAGCATGCGATCTTGGACGGACGAGATTGAAGGAGGAATAACCGTTGGATTAGGGTTTGGAAGGCTTGTGAGCTTCCTCTTTCACCCTAACGGTTTTATGCCTTGGGAGGCATGCATGGAGTGGCCGATTGGTCTAGTAGGTAGGAGGGACGCCATTCTACACGTCCATGCATGCAGGACGTCCATCGGAGCGATCTGGGTCGCCCGTTCTAGCCTGCAATGATGGATGGTCGAGATTAGAACTGATGGAGGGGCCGTGAAATGCCTCCCTTAGGCGCGCGTTCCGAGGAGCATGACCACTGCCGGTCTTGGACGATTAGCTAGGCATGAAGTCGGGCCCATGGTGGTCATGCTAGCATGCTCGGTCCCTTTTAAGTCTTCATATTTGCCCTCCATCCAAGCCTATGAAGATGGACGCTCGAGATGTTTCTACGCCGCAAACCCTAGTTAGGGTTTCGGACTGGCCACTTTGGGCGATCGGTTTTGGGTGGCGTGCGCCTCTTTTGGGAAGGCCGGCTGTGCATGTGGAGACTATGGCCGATGGTGAGCATGTATATGCTTGCTCCATGGCTTTGGGCGCGATCCAAGCCATCCAACTATGCCTGCGAAGTTGGATGGTCGTGATCGTTTTGGATATTCTCAACCTGCATAAGGCGTTCCTAGCCTTGTTTGGGAAATCGATTCTTGCTCCACGGCTTGCCTATGAGGGAGTCGGTCATGTAGGTAGAAAGTGGGTCCGTCAATGGTGTACCATCACTTCACTACTTGCTTTAGGGTATAATCTAAGCCGTCCAACTATGCCTGCGAAGTTGGACGCTCACGATTAAAAGGAAACCTTGGCCGCATGACATGCCTTCTTTGGCCGAACGGTTTGGGACAACCAACTGTAGTTGGTCTTGTCCTACGGGTTATGTGTGCAGGTGGGTCTGCGGTGATCATGCCGGCATGCTCTGGACCCCCTGAATTTATATCTGTACTCTCCATCTATGCCTGCGAAGATGGACGGTTGAGATTGTTTTTTGCGACACATGTAATGTGCCGCTGTTTGTTTTTTAGCAGGTGGGACTAGCACGGGTAGTCTTGCCTGCGCTCAACGGGGCTAATATAACCCGCCGTCAAGTAGCCTACGGGTGTTTGCATGTCGAACACAAGGCTTTAATTAAAGCATTATTGGTAATGCTATAAACCTACATAATATCGGGATGGTTGCTACATGCTCCGCTCTGGGTAGGTTATAATTCTCAGGGATGGTTGCACATGCTCCAGTGAATTATTATGGTGAGAAGTATTCATCACCTGAAGGCTTTATCCTTTGTAGGACGTCAGCGTACAAAAATTAGCCTTTTACAATTTTACCCTTTAAATAGAAACCCACCATCAACATTAAGTCCCCTGCCTAGCATGCAATGGTTACACTATTGTAGGGTAGGCATGAGATGGTGACTAATAAAGATAAAAATTTTGAGATAAAGTTTAATGTTACCCGGAGAGACGAGTCGTCCTGTCTTGGCTATGCCTGCCTCTGTCGAGAGCCTGCTTTGGTGGGATCGATTCGAGCATGCTTGCTTTGAACGTGGGCAGTCGTGCATGCAACCATAGATGAACGTGGACCCACCATGTATATGCTTCAACCAATGTCAACCCGTTGCGCCTGTTTGATAGGCATGTGGGGTACGCGCCTGTTTGATCGAACATGGGCTTGTTGTGCCTGCTTTGGTTGACCTCCTTGATTTTAGAAAGATAAGCTGGGTCCGATGGCCTTCTTGATACTCATGTTTACCGCGTGAGAGAAGGTATATCACGTGTGTTAAATTCCTTGGAACCGGTTGAGTTGATCCTTCCAATGGTAAAGTTCGGCTGGGGAGTACGGCTTGGTAGGTCGATCCACCTTGGCCTTCCTCTTTCTGTGTGCCTTCTCATATGCCTAGCACTCGATAAATATTATTGATCCCAATCCCGACTCAACAACCTTAGAAAGCGGCAAGGGTGGACTTATTTTCTCCAGGGGATCTTGTTGGATCGTGAAGCATATAAAGAAGGTTTCCTGTATTCTTCTCGTTAGGCGATCGTCTTCTTCAACATCTCAGGTATTTCTCCACACGTTGATTCCTTAATTGATCGGCAATAGTTGTGATTAGAATATTTTTATGCGCCGCTTCAACTTATCTTCTTCTCTTTTTGTAGTATATCATGGAAGGAGTTGGTGATGATCACTCTGCAGCTTCGTCCGAAAAAAGTTTTGAAGTTGATAAACCAGAAGCTAACGCGCATGAAGAGGTGATGGCTAAAATTGATTTGCCACTTCATGAAGTCGGCCATGCCGTACATGGAATGTCTATCTTGCATTTAACCATTTTCAGGGGGGCGGCTCCGTGCCCTTTCAGTTGCAATCAACATGGAGGAGAAACAAAGACATGAAGAAGCGTCGCGAGCGAAGTGGAAACGCGAGGCGTCACAAGCATCAGTAAGCTCGAGAGCTGAAAGGTTTGCGGCTAGGTTGAAGAGACGGAGGGTTGAACATGAACGTCCTGCGGGTGATGGGAAGTGTGATTACCCAATTCGTGGTGGTGTGATAATCCTTGACCCTGATACTGATGAGACTGAACGTCCGAAGGCGATTGGCATGATCTCTAAGGTTGCAATGGATTCTGTAGCAGATGCAGAAGATACGCATGCTGAAGATGTCGAGGCGGTAGCTGCTGTGCCCGAAGAAGAAGTTGAGGCGTCTCTGGAGAAATTGGCACAAGATCTGGATCCCATCAGTGATGAAGACGTAACCAGCAGTTGAGTTTCCCTATTATTCTCCTTTGTATTTTTTTTTATACTCAGTGGCGGCTGAGTTTGGACTTTTCTTCTTTGCTTGCTTGTCTTGAACAAAGCTTTATTTAATGCTACTTTCTAAACATGCATTTTTTTTTATTATTATTTTTTTTGTGTGCCCCCTGACGTGAATCTGGCTCCGTTGAAGTAGATCATGTAGGATACCTTCCTCCTCCCCTTTTTACATGTTTTATTCCTCCCATATTACCAGGCTGGTATGAAGATCTGGTATGAGGGTTTAGGGTTTTATTTCTGGGTAATGGTGGTTCGAAGGTGACTCATAATTTTGTGTGATTTTATGAGAAATTGTAAAAAGAATGAAATCTTGATTAATTGAAGAAATATTGAAACCCTAATAAGCATAAGTATGAAGGAAAACGGTGCCATCATTTTGGAGGAATTACAAATATTGCAAAAAGGAAAATTGTTGGAGGAATCCCACGGGGGATTAGAGGGGTGATGTCGTGTCTTCAAGTGAGGCATGGCCTGAGCCATCGTTAGTGAACAACCACACCTTCGAGTTTGTCTGCATTGATGATCTTGCAGTAGCCACCCAAGATAACATCTGCCACTAAGAACACTTCTTCTTCCTTTGCAGGCATGTCAGGCTGGGAAGTTATTTTTATTACCATGCTTCCAACTTGGAACGTGGTTACCTTCGCTACAATATCTCCGATTTGGAACGGATTTGGACTTGGTATAACAGCTTGCTTCTGACACATGTCGTCCTTGACTGCTTCCAAACTTTTGGTGAAGCGCTTAAAGGGGCCAGCACTCCATTCGCATCTCTTGGTGGTGGCCCGCCTGTCAGGTGAAACAGTCCCATGTGGTCTAGCAGGACAATCATCCACTACTTGCAAAGAGGGTTGTTCGATGAGACTTACTTGGGCTTGGAATCTTTTGATGTAGGATAAAGGGCTTTCACCAGGGAATTGCTTCACGCCTGTGAGTTGTTGGTATGGAGGCAACACACAGTCTTCGAGTCTCCAAGATTTGTTGGGAATCATCGGAGCTGGCTTGCTGGAGATTCTTCCAGGTACTGAGATTGGTAAGGAATACGCCTTGTGTATCCACGGGCGTCCCAGAATCATGTCGTAATCCGGATGTTCCTTAATTATATAGAATCTGGCTTGTGTTGGAGTGTTTCCGATCTTGACATCAAGGTCAATGTATCCGTAGACATCTACAAACTCTCCTGCTGGGTTCTTGATCACAGTCGGACCACGGGTAGCCTTCGGCTTTGAGATTTTCGCATCTTGCAAGGTCTTGATAGTAACGATGTTGAATTCAGAAGCTGCATCGATTAATGTGCTGTCGATCTTGACATCCTTCAAATAAGCGATGGTCAAAAGTCCCCAATTTCCTTTGCTGGCATTATCTTCCAAGGAGGCTTGAGACGCTGGAACTTCTTTTTCTGGGTACAAGAGCCTGCCTGACACAATACGGTTGAGGTCCATGAATATATCTTGACGTTGTACCTTGGAAAGGTACAAGATTTCACACAGGTATTCCATCATGGATTGTACAGTCTTGCGCACAGAGCCTCCATAGATCATGCAACTTCGGACAGGAAGAGGGTCTCTGTGAACTCCTTCATTTCCCAATTGAAGCTCTCCTGCTGCTATCTTTTCTCTGAAGATTTCTTTCAATTTGTTGCAATCCTTAGTTGGGTGGTGAACAAACCTATGATAACGGCAGTACTTAGGGTCTGCCATGTCTTTCTCAGTTGGTGGTCGTCTGATAGGAGGTAGGTTGATAGCATCATCCTGAATCCATGCCTCCAAAAGTTCTATTACTTCATTTATCGGAAACGGGAAGCCTGTGTCTTCGGTATTCTGTGCAGGATCCCTGCCTGTTCCCTTTCGAGGCGAATCTTTATGCGTTTGAGCCGCACGCTTGGGTAGTTGTTCTGCTACCGCTGGAGATTTTCTCTTTCCGCCTTCGCTTACTACACTGACGGAAGGGCTAGTATTATACTGTTTGTTGATGAGGCGCCTGTTTCCCCGATTATCTCGTGAATCGTCGCTCCGAACGATCCTGGTTCTTTCTAATAATGTTGGGGCGGTAGTGGCCGAAAATTTGGCTGCTTCATGGAGCTCTGAGAATGTATGGAACCCCAAGTTTTCCAGAAAGGCCCGGTATATGGGTATCATCCCATTGATGCATAGTTCCACCAGCTGTCGCTCTGTGACATTCGGTTCATGGCAGTCCAACGCTTGTGTTCGGAACCTTTTGACAAAGTCATTTGGATGTTCGTTGTTCCGTTGGGAGATTCTCCCCAGGTATGAGAAAGTAACTTGCTCATATACAAAGAAGTACTTCTTTTAAAATGTGTTGACCATCTCACTCCAATTGAATATGCTGTTGGGTGCGATGTTGTTGTACCACGTATAGGCTCTCCCCGTAAGTGATTTGGAAAATTCCTTCAGGAGGAGAACGTGATTGTATTCATGTTCTCTTAAGGATTCTAAAAATCGAGAGACGTGTTCACGAGCATTACCGGTACCATCGTAAAGTGTGAATTGAGTGGAGGTGTATCCCCTGGGAAGAGGAATCCGTTGCACGTCTTATGGGTATGGAGGCTGGTGTTGATGCGCGTCCATCATATTTTCTTTGCCAGAATTTTGGAAGAGTCTCTCCAGATCTTCACGTGTAATAAAGTTGGATGATCGGCTCCTTTCCCTAAGACGCTCCTGGTCCCTTTCTCTTGTGTGGTCATCATTATAAGACTCTTCGTTCAGGTAGGCTTGCGTAATTGAGGCACCTGCTCCAGGTGTGCTGAACGTATTTCTTGTTGGACCTTGGGGCTATCTCGACTCTTGTGGTAATCGACCAGTTAATGTTTTAAGGAAGGTGAGTACCTCCTTCTGAGTGGTTGCCATGTCTGCCTGAGCTTTAGCGAGGGTTTCTTGTCTCTCCATCAAGTCCACCATGGTGATAGGAGGTTGTCCTCCTTTGGGTCCTCCAGATCCTCGTCCTGAAGGGGGAGTAGCAGTCATTCTGGTGACGGACGGAGGTGTCATGCTTGAGGAAATGCCTGGATTTGCAGCCGCTCTAGCTCTTGTAATGGTAGGTGTCACACCTACTGGAATGTTCGCTCTTGCTCTACTGGTAGTGATGGTAGAGGACGCGATTCCACGAGACACATTGGTTGCACTGGCGGGTTGCACTGTAACACCAGTAATTGGGATATCAGCGCCACCAAAAGTATTGTCGGCGCTAACTCCATCGTTGGCTGCTGATCCAGACCTAAGATCCACCATTCTTGAAATCAGAGAAATCGAATTGGTATTGAAGAAATCGACTTCACGACAGAGAGATTATCCCTCCCACTGTGGTCGCCAATTGTTTGTGGGAGAAAACTACTTCTGCCGAGTTTTGGTAATTTTGGGTGTGTGTGAATGAGAAGTGAGTTTTAACCTTCAACAAATGTGCTGCACGATGAGCACTTTTGATTCGAGAGGTAATCTGTACAATTCTGGCCTAAACCGAAGACACGGCCGTTCCAGATTTGTTTCGGTCACAGGTGAAGGATGTAAGGTTGATCTTAGGGAGGGAAGCGTAGAAGGTGTTGAGAGTATGAAGGTGAAGGCTATGACTTGTTAACAGAAGGTTGAGCAGGCGAGCAAATGTTGCAGGCAAGCTCTGGGTGTTGAATACGATGGTATTAAAACTTGGTTTTTCTCTGTTGTCTGGACTTGTCTCTTGGAAATAGGGAGGAGAACCTATTTATACAAGTCATTAAGCCTTCTTCACGTCTCTCGTGGGAAGTGGTGGAAGTGGAGTGAGGGAAGAGTGGAGTTGTGTGTGAGTGTCACACGATCAGAACTGCCCACTTCTCCCATCTTCAATTAACCTCCCATGTCTTCCTAACACGTTCTTGTGATGGCGCGTTGCACGCTGCACGCTGTAAACCGCCAGACCAATACCCCAGTAAGCATCCCCAGTTGTGACGTGATTAGTGTCTCGAGTGTTTTTGGAAAACATGTAGCATGTTGTTGTAGCTTGGAAAGTCAGGCTCGGGAAGCTTGCTAGCTTGGTGACCTTCGAAGGTCGAGATTTTGCATCTTGAGAGGAGGGCAAACCGTTGATCATTGCACTAGAAACCCTAATTAGCGCCTCTCACTAGAATCGTTGTAGAATTCTAGTACGGACTCGGATTTTGATGGTCCGCCCCTCCATTCCATATGGAAAAGAATTTCCTATCTCCCAATGCGGGAATATTTAGGTTTTAAGCTCGTTCGGAAGGAGAAAATAGCCCGAAAGAAAAAACTAGGAAGGAAATTGATACTTGTGAAGTATCGTGTTGTTTGTAGGCGCATATTGTATGCATGCGGTGCATTAAATATGCTTAACATATTTGAAGCCTACACAACCTTGATGAAAGGATTGCAAGTTGAAGTGACTCAACTAGCTATGTTCAGGCGTTGTTCGGAGGTCACATGAGTGGGACCCACCTTGGCCGGTTATGCCATGGGGAAGTGTGGAGGATGGTGATCATGGTGATACCTTGTTTGCCACCTAACTCCCTTCCTAGGCTATTCATCCAAGCATGCGATCTTGGACGGACGAGATTGAAGGAGGAATAACTGTTGGATTAGGGTTTGGAAGGCTTGTGAGCTTCCTCTTTCACCCTAACGGTTTTATTCCTTGGGAGGCGTGCATGGAGTGTCCGATTGGTCTAGTAGGTAGGCGGGATGCCATTCTACACGTCCATGCATGCAGGACGTCCATCGGAGCGATCTGGGTCGCCCGTTCTAGCCTGCAATGATGGATGGTCGAGATTAGAACTGATGGAGGGGTCGTGACATGCCTCCCTTAGGCGCGCGTTCCGAGGAGCATGACCACTGCCGGTTTTGGACGATCAACTAGGCATGAAGTTGGGCCCATGGTGGTCATGCTAGCATGCTCGGTCCCTTTTAAGTCTTCATCTTTGCCTTCCATCCAAGCCTGTGAAGATGGACGCTCGAGATGTTTCTACGCCGCAGACCCTAGTTAGGGTTTCGGACCGCCACTTTGGGCGATCGGTTTTGGGTGGCGTGCGCCTCTTTTGGGAAGGCCGGCTGTGCATGTAGAGACTATGGACGACGGTGAGAATGTATATGCTTGCTCCATGGATCTGGACGCGATCCAAGCCATCCAACTATGCCTGCGAAGTTGGATGGTCGTGATCGTTTTGGATCTTCTCAACCTGCATAAGGCGTTCCTAGCCTTGTTTGGGTAATCGATTCTTGCTCCACGGCTTGCCTATGAGGGATTCGGTCATGTAGGTAGAAAATGGGTCCGTCAATGGTGTACCATCACTTCACTACTTGCTTTAGGGTATAATTTAAGCCGCCCAACTATGCGAAGTTGGACGCTCACGATTAAAAGGAAACCTTGGTTGGTCTTGTCGAACACTTTGGGACAACCAACTGTAGTTGGTCTTGTCCTACGGGTTATGTGTGCAGGTGGGTCTACGGTGATCATGTCGGCATGCTCTGGACCCCCTGAATTTATATCTGTACCCTCCATCTATGCCTGCGAAGATGGACGGTTGAGATTGTTTTTTGCGACACATGTAATGTGCCGCTGTTTGTTTTTTAGCAGGTGGGACAAGCACGGGTAGTCTTACCTGCGCTCAACGGGGCTAATATAACCCGCCGTCAAGTAGCCTACGGGTGTTTGCATGTCGAACACAAGGCTTTAATTAAAGCATTATTGGTAATGCTATAAACCTACATAAAATCGGGATGGTTGCTACATGCTCCTCTCTGGGTAGGTTATAATTCTCAGGGATGGTTGCACATGCTCCAGTGAATTATTATGGTGAGAAGTATTCATCACCTGAAGGATTTATCCTTTGCAGGACGTCAGCTTACAAAAATTGGCTTTTTATAATTTTACCCTTTAAATAGAAATCCACCATCAACATTGATGTATCTTGAGTGTTGAAACGGCTCGAGAGGATGTTAAAGTGGCTTCTAGTGCGAACGTTGAGGTGGATCCTGGAGAGAGTGTTGAAGAAGGATCCTGAAGCGAACGTGGGTCCCGGAGAGAGCGTTGAGGCGGCTCTTGAATATACCATTGAAGCAGCTTCTGCTAGAGGGAGCGTTGAAGTGGCTTCCTCTTCAGTTCGATTTACCATTGCGAATTCCATGCTTCTTGCCTGACCATCTCTCTCATGTCGAACATGTCCTTGACTGACGATAAAGGAACTTCATGCTGAGCCTCAGTCCCCAAGCGTGGTTTACATGGTTTGTTCGTAGTGGTTGTTGTCAATCCAGATATGGAATATCTTGGATATTATTTCATCGTTGTGGGAGTCATGCATGTTGTACTGGAGTTGGAGTTTGCGGACACGCATGATGTTGTATCTCTGTGGTTTTCCTATTGCTGCTTCAGGGAGCTGCTTACAGAAGGCTGAAGGTTGTATTTTCTGTTGGTGAGATATATACCCTTAAGAACATTATGAGGCTCTTCATTACCGGCAAGCCTGGTTCTTTCTATCAGGGCATATGTTGTTGTAGATGAGCGTTCAACAGCTCCAGAGGATGACCAAAAGCGTAGATTATCCAATATAGCATGATAGACATGTACCACTGTATGATAAAGTGACTTTCCCGGATCTTGTTCGACCACTGTCTGATAGAGTGACTCGCCCGGATCTTGCTTGATATAATGCGTGGACATCGTTATCTTCTTGAGGATGCTCCCTTGAGGTATCGACTCCATTGGAAGATTGCCGTCATAGAGCGTTGATACGTTGCACTGGCATTCTTTAAACCAAATAGCAGTATGGTATTATAAAAATTTTTGAGAGGAGTTCGAAAATCTATCTTACTTGTATCATGCTCATACATCCTTATCTGGTTATAGCCGCTACATCCATCCATGGAGGATAACATGACGTGTCCGCTGGTTGCATCTACTAACATGTCGATGTTAGGTAGAGGAGGATCGTATTTAGAGCAGCACCTGTTCAAGTCTCTGAAGTCTATGCAGCACCTGATCTATCCATTTTCCTCGTGTCTGAACTGCAACTGTTTAACCGACTTGGATCCAGGTATGACATGTAGATGATGGGTGACCAATTTTCATCTAAATCCGATATTTCTTTATATCTCCAAGCGAATATGTCCTGGTACTCTTTGAGAAGTCCCACGAGCTTCGTGCGTTTATCCGTACACAAGGTTAAGCTAATGGAGATAGGCATAGGATATTCCGCAACGATTTCAATCTCATTAGTTGTGGAGTTGGTGCCATCTTGCAGCTGTTATGGAGCATCTAGCACTTGTTCTTGTAGCTCGTTGTTGTTGTAGCATTCCATTGGGTGGAGATACTGGGTAACAGTCTCCCCTGCTAATTTATAATGGCAGCGTCAGTATATCATTTTTCCTTTCTGGTTACGACTCGCCACAAAAGTTCGTTCCCTCTTCATGTGAACGTGGGTCGTGGCTTCACATGATGGAGAAAAATGCTTCGTCAGCTAAAATGCATCGTGGGTTTTAGACCTCAATTATGCAAGCCGGTATTTTTCCTGGATTGAGGCCCACGTTGGTAGTGGGGTGCATAGGACTTCATCCGACCTACCCCGCAGAGTTTATTTTGGTTCGAACAGTTCCACTCCGCATATTGGCGCGTACGGAGACAATGATGCAGGAATACGTATGACTTCCTCGTTTAACATGGTCTTCAGGAATTGGTGATATGTTGAAGGGATGACCTTATTGTCATGAAGCCACGGTCTCCCTAGTATCATATGGTAGTCTGTCTCATTTTCTATGACTTCAAATTTTACTTTCGATTGAACGGGTCCTACTGATAAATTCAGATTAACATACCCGTACGTGCTAGTCTAGTTTCCTTCGAAGTCCGTCATTGTGGTGGGCTGCCGTACAATTTTGCATGGATTAACCTTGTCCGTCCTGAGAGTCTTGAGAGTAATCACGTTCGAAGAATCTCCTGTGTCGATGAGGGCCCTCCTGAATTCTAAACCCTTGATGTGTGCGGTAACATGTAGGGATCGGTTATGACCCTCTTCTGCCATCATGTCATCTTCTGTATATGTAACATTATTTACAGATGTTTCCGGCACAATAAGGACTTCTAGACGTGAAGGAGTCAGGTGTACATCCAGAGCTATTTTATTAATCGCAACAAATGTCTCTCCCCATTGGTTCTTCGAGAGGTGCAAGAGTTCACACAAGCTTTCCACTAGAGATGCCGCTTCTTGATCCACTGGTCTCTGGTTCGTAGTAAAGATGTTGATCTGAGGGGAACTAGTCCTCGGTGTGGAGGTCTCCGGAACGCCCACCTATGATGTCATCCTGATGAGGATATTAAGGATGCCGTTTACCGCTTCTTTGATTAGCTCCATGTTCCTCATGTGAATCTCTTGTACCCGTGCTAGTTCGCTTAACGTTGGGATTCTTTCAGTTACGCCATCATCTACACTGTTGGGAAGAGGGGTATCTCCGTTGGAGGAACCGTCGGGATTCGAGACTGTTGAGGCGGTCCTAAAACCAACCATATCCAAATCGATTGAATGGTGTTGAAGAAATTGACTTTACAACCGAGATGAAAACCGAAAAATTGAGAATTCAATTTTCTGCAACCGAGAGATCAACTTCCCACTTTGGTCGCCAATTGTTTGTAGGTGAAAACTATTCCTGCCGATTTTGGTAATTTGGGTTGTGTGGATGAGGAATGAATCTAAACCTTAAACAATGCACTGCGCGGTGAGTGCTTGTAGATTCGAGAGGTCAATCTGTGAAACTCCATCCTAAACCAAAAAGAATGGCCGTTCCAGACTTGTTTCGGTCACAAAGTGAAGGAGTTGGGGTTGATCTTAGGGAGGGAAGCGAAGAAGGTGTTGAGATTGTGAAGGTTTTGGCTATGTATGACTTGCGACAGAAAGGTTAGCAGGCTTGTAATTAACGCAAGCATGTTCTGGATGTTAACACTTGGTTTCTGTGTTATGCTCTCTCTGTTCTGTCTTGTCTTGTTTGAAAAATAGGGCGGAGAGCCTATTTATACAAGTCTTTTAGCCTAACCTTCGTATCTCGTGGGGAGTGGATAAAGTGGAGTGATGGAGTAGTGGAGTAGTGTGTTAGTGTTACACGACCAGGCTTTCCCACTTCTTCCATCATCACTAACCGTCCAAGACTTCCTGAAACGTTCTTGTGATGGCGCATTGGGCGCTGCACGCTGTAAACTGCCAGACCAATACCCGAGTATGTATCCCCCAGTTTGTGACATGATTGATGTCTCGAGTGTGTGTGGGTCATGGGACCCACAGAAAGTAACATGTAATGCTACGTTATTTAGGAAATTGATACTTGTGAAGTATCGTGTGTATACTATGCAGGTACTGCATCGAGTATATTCAGCATGCATGAAGCATCACTATTTGAGAGTCTCAAAGAAGCTTCATGTTCAGCCTACTTCATGTGATGGTTTGGAAGTTGCGTATGCAAACCCTCCTTTGACCGATCACATGGTGTGGTAGAGTGACGGGTGGTGATCACCATGACGCCACACTGACCAATTAACTCCTAATCAGGGATATATAGCCAAGCCGGTGAAGTTGGACGGACAAGATGACCTTTGACACACTCATCTGCGACCGTTGATGAAATTAGGGTTTATGAAAAGTTGTGAAAGCATCACTTTTAAGCTTGGTCGAATCCAAGCTTGGGACGCAACTTTGTCTAGGCCGGTCATGCATGTGTGTAGACAACATGACGGTTTAGGCGCTCATACCTCATTGTCTCACGAAAGTGTGATCTAGGCCACTCAATTCGTCCTGCGAAGTTGTGTGGTTGAGATCAATTTACGACAGAAAATTGGTGCCGCAAAAGCCGCACGTCGTACCAACCTTGAGCGGGCGTTCCAAGATGACCAGGCTTGGTCGGTCTTGGCCGATTTCTCCAACGTGTAGATGGTATGCTGGTGTTCACGCCTATGCCTTACCGTCCCATGAAAACATGATCTAAGCCACTCAATTCGTCCGGAGAAATCGAGCGGTTGAAATTAGTTTGCATTTTGGAAGGTGCGACCACGCTAGTTTGGGCAAACGATTTGAGATAACCAGGCATGGTATGCCTTGGCCGATCAGGTGAGGGGATATATGGGTCCATGGTGGTCATGTTGGTATGGCCGGACCTGCTTTGATCTAATCTCGGACCCTCCATTCGTGCCGGAGAAAATGGACGCTCGTGATTCAAAACCCTAATTTTGGGTTTCAAGGTCGTGCGTCATGCTCCATTCAGGTGTACGATTTGGAACGACCAACCACGGTTGGTCCTGACCGATTGGTCAGGTATATAGGTGGGCCCACGGTGATTGTATTGACATACTCCGTGCCCTTTGAATCTTCATCTGCATCCTCCATCTATACCTGCGAAGATGGATGGTTGAGACTGTTTTGCGACACATGTAATGCGCCGCAAACCCTAATTTAGGGTTTTTACGTCCATACTGCTATGGTTTGGACGTTTTGGCAAGCTAGGCCAATCTTTTGGGGAGAACGACCATGCGGGGCCCGCATTGGTTCGGCAACGGATATTCCATACCTACTTTGGGGTTATGGAATTGATCTGGGCCATCCAATCATGCTGGTGGAGTTGGATGGTCGTGATCATATTCAGACTGATACGGTCAGTCCGGACGCTCAATCGGGCTAGTATAACACACCGAGAGTGGCTCAATCGGGCTAGTATAACACACCGAGAGTTGCAGCATGTATGGGTATTTCGTACATGTTTCATTATAATGCTTGGAGATTCGTGTAGCTCTGCTGAGAACAACACTCAGTCGTCATGCCGCACCGATAATGAGTACAGGAAATACAAGACTGGTTGCGCATTAATTAATAATGCTGGAAATTCATAGGGTATATAGGGTTGTTGCTACATGCTCCAACCTGGATGAATTTCGTGTATTTTATTCACAGAATGGAATTGTTGCCACATGCTAGGTGAATTAGTAAAGTGAAGGAGTATCCATCACTTATTAATGGCCTTATATTTTACAAGATGTTAGCGCACAATTTTTTGGCTTTTATAATTTTAGCCTTTAAATAAAAATCCACCATCAACAAGTACTCTTACGGGTATGCGCACCTTAGCTACCGGATTTGAGTTTCCAAACTCAGCAGAATATTTTGGGTAGAAAAGTTCCGCCAGTACGCGTACGGGTACGCATACCTAAGGTAACTGGTTTATGATTTCGTAAACTCCAAACTCAGCAGAATTTTTCGGAGGAAAAGTTCCGCCAGTACGCGTACGGGTACGTGAACCCAACATGTCTCCTTTACCAATATCGTATGCACACACTTGGTTTTCGACACATGGATTTATACACTAATGTGCGAACACACTATATATGCTCATATCCATAGATAGTAATTTCAAATATACATTCCAATCATTGAAATATTCTTTTATAATGTTATAACAGTCTTTATTCACAACTATCATCATCAAAGATATTTTCAAGATTGAAACGTCCTCATGACTTTCGTCACGGGTAAAGATGAAAAATGGTTACAGCGAAAGCTTACCAACACATATTTCGAGAAATAGATAGGCGAGTAAACTCGGCTCGAAATGTGTATGTATGAAAACTATCATACTTATACGACTTTTGTCTCAAGAGTATGAGATAGAGTAAATAGGATTTTGAGTGAAAGATAAGTTCAAGTTTCCACATACCTTTTAGTCGGATGAAGTTCCATTGGTTCTATGAGAAGTTCTTCGTCTTCGTAAGATGATCGCCATGGAGTCTGGAGCTCAGCTATACTTATTATCCTAGTCCGAGACTTAGATATAAGTAGACTAGAAATCAAGACATATAGTTTTGACAACGAAATTTGACAAACAAGCTTGAGAATAACAACGCTTGCGAGTTCGACCGACCAATGCTCTAACAATCTCACCTTTTGTCAATTTTAGTGAGAAAACTATCAATACATATGGATTACAAAATAGATAAAACTTTGTAGATTCTCGTCCACATGCTTGATCTCCTTGGTGCTTCAACATTACTCGAAAAATTCGTCTTTTCCAAGTACTCCCATGATTCCATCGATGTTCAGTTTAGCACCATAGTTGTTGAAGATCCGTAGCCATAACAATGAGAAAACAAAAGCTCTCGATCATTGTTATACATTGTCATAGTATTATTACACAGTATCAAAGTTCAATTGTATCACAACTTTGACAACAATACTATGGTGATATGTATCACTCCCCCTTAGTCAATACTTTCATCTCAACATGAAAACCACTCCCCCTTACATAATGATTTGAAAACCATATTTATTTGTAGTGTGAACTACATATTAATTCTCTCCCTTATTGTCAATAAAATTGGCAAAGGTACGAAAACGAGATCCTAATGAAATTTTCACGGACACGCTTCAAGACAAAAGAAAAGTACATATCAACTTTGTTTAGATGCAATCATAAAGCCGAAGCTAAATGCATTCATCAAGGAGTTTATAAAGATACAAGATAACTCCTAAAATATTCCACAACCGCACTCCCCACAAAGATATGGAAATTAAGCGCAAGTTCAAAAGAACGCTCCCCCATTTGATATCATTCCCGAAAAAACAACAAGATCGACCTTACTTTTACAAGAAAAGAAGGATTTCTTTGGACACCAAAAACCACAAAAATGATTTTGTATCCAAAATTCTCAATTAAACTAATCACAAGAGAACCCATGATTAATTTAATCGGAATACACAACCAAAATAACCACAAACGAATCTATGATTAGTGTAGTTGAAAATGCTCACATAAGAATACTTATGGATACGCACAGTATATACATAAGATATGGATCGGGGAAGATCAATACTGCGAAATATACAAAGATTCATTCTATTTTCATCACTATTTGCATAACGACATATAATAGACATAATCTTTATAGACAAAATATTTTAACCTATCTTCCATCAATAAATGACATAATAGGCTTAACTTTTGTTTGTCAAAAGTTCATCGATCTTGTATCAATACATGCATATCGACATATGAAAGAGATAACGTTTGACATCGTTTGGGAAAATAATAGTTCACGGGCGCAAACACACACACATCCCATGATATATTGCAATATATAAAACCATAAAGATTAATACTGCAAAAATCTACTTCCAAATCAACTTTAGAATTTAAATAAATAAATCTAAAACCATTGCTGAAAACATTGGACATAGCTATGTGTACTTATAATAATGGCTATTCCAAACCCTAGTTATCCTTCTTAAACAAAAACAAGAATAAAAATTCTCTTAAGAAGTTTCCTAGACAGTAACATTTCACTTACTTTCATAATTCTTCTCGTATTCTCTATATTCACCAAGCTCGTCTTCAATCAGATCAATCCTTGATTCAAGGTTTTTAATCTTTTCCTCCAATTTTTTAGAAGATAAAACCAATTCGTTTTTCAGAGCACTTACTTGTTTCGAAACGAGATTCATGGTCAACGAGAGCTTCTCAAACTGGGATATAGACGGATTTCTGTCAAAAGATACATTATGTTTGTCGGAACACAACTCATTATCAGATGAGTCGAAATGAATCTTGTTAGATGGAAACAGAATAGTCCACACATCACTCTCTTTGCTTGAGAGACTGGATGAAGACATGATATAGAGAAATGAAATGCTCAATCTTCAAAAAAATAAAAAAACTTCTTAAAAGGAAGAAGATATTTCACGAAGATCTTTGACCGAAAACCTAAATCAAGGGTAGATACGAGGTAAAGGTTTTATAAGAGAAGCCGTATATGAACGCTTACTGGAAGAAAAACTTAATCAAACCAAACAGAGATGACGAATATACTAAGTACATATATACAACCCTCTTTATAGGATATGGTTCTTGTTGAAAAATGAGGGTACAAGAACCATCTTTTACTCTTACTACAGAATAAGCTTCTTCCTATCTAGAATAGGATTGGGAGGTCTCCATCTCAAGGATGTACTTATTTCTTGATTTCATTCTGTCTTCGAATGAACAGAATTAAGAGTTTTATTCATTCTTCTTAGAACTGTTTTGAGTGCACTGTTTGTTGATCTTTGTAGGCTACGCGTGGCCTTAGAATTTATCTTATGTACTTTTAATAGTACATATGGGAGATTTCTTTTTCCTCTTTGGCAAGCACGTTTTGACTGAGGAGACAATTTCTTGATTTTTGTGCTCAGATTATCTAGGTGATCCTGAATTTCACACAATATATCAAACTTTTTAATCTTGTGGTTTTATATATCATCCCTTACGTTAGATATAAGGTCAGGAGTAGTTTGTTGAGAAGAAATAATCGAGGGATGGTATTTCGTATTGGAATCACGATTGTGAACGTTTAAAATTTCTTGTCTTAGAACATCCAGTTGATCTTCCAAATATTTAATCCGTTTCATTATACCTTCTTCCTTTGAAGGGAATGGATTGAGTAATTCAGAACAGACTGGACTGTTTGAAGGACACGTGTGATTGTCATCAAAGAAGTTAATGGAACTTACATAGACTTCTTCCTCTGGACAGTAGTCAAGAGTATCCATCCAAGCCTTTGTTAACTCATTAACCTTCTCATCAGAATTTTTTGAAGTATGAACACTTCTGTAGCACCTTAAACAAGACTTATTTTTATGATTCTTTTGATCTTTATTATTCCCCTTATTAATTGAGATATTTTTCTTATGAGACTTTCTTTTACTCGGTCTTAGTATTCTTTTCAATTATTGTATGAACAATGAAAGAGATAAATTAAAGTTATTCTCATTTTTTTCAATCACTTTTGGGAAGCGAGGTTTCTTATCGGTTGTGGTAACAGAGTTTCCTACCAAATGATGTTTCTCTCGTTGTTGTAGTTCAAGATAAAAAATCTTTAACTTTCTAACCAGAGTATTTCTGGAGAGAGTATCAAGGTTGTTTCCCTCAACGATGGCATGCTTCTTAGAATCGTATCTAGATGGTAGAGATCTGAGAATTTTTATCACAATGTCCTTTTCAGGAATAGTCTTACCCAATGCAAAAGATGCATTAACAATTTCAGACACTTTGTGATTAAACTCATCAAATGAATCTTCATCTGCCATAATAAGGTTTTCCCAATCGAAATTTAGGTTTTGAAGCCTGGCTTCCTTTTCACTAGTATTTCCTTCGAATACATTTTCTCAGATATCCCACGCATTTTTAGACCTAGTGCAATTTGATACATGGTGCTGAAGATTTGGGTTAATGGCATGTATGATGGCATTCAAACCGTTGGAGTTTTGCTTTGCAGCAAGTATCTCAGCAGCATCGTATTCGCCAATATTCTTTGGAACAGTAGCGTTACCAATTGACAAAACGGGAGCATCATAGCCATTAACAACATATACCCATGATTGAAAATCACGCGATTGAAGAAAAGCTCGCATAACAATTTTCCACCATAAGTAGTTTGAGTCACCGAATACTGGTGGTACGTTAATAGAGATAACACCTCTGTCCATAGAGTCAAATCGCTACAAACACAGACTTTTGAGGTCTTAAACGTGTTTGCCTGCTCTCATACCAATTGAAAATGTAGAGGTCTAACAACCTCACCCAATATTTCGATTAGAAATCTGTATGGACTAACTCTAACATACTTTTAAGAGAATCAACTAGACAATCAGACTCAATCTTAAAGTATATGAAGGAGTTAATATCTCTATCTCTCGATTTGATCTATACTCAAACAAATATAAATCTGCGAGTCTTTATAAAATACAAGAGATATAAACTTGGATGGTACCAAAGACCAATATCCAAGGATCAATCAACAACCAAAGGTTGGATTTCACAATTGATCGATACAACGCACAACCTGTGATATTTCAATTATATAACAAAGTATATTGCGGAATAGAAATAACACAGACACCAAAAGTTTTGTTAACGAGGAAACAACAAATTCAGAAAAAACTCGGGACCTAATCCAGATTGAATACCACACTGTATTAAGGCACTACAGACACTAGCCTACTACAAACTAACTTCGGTTTGGACTGTAGTTGAACCCTAATCAATCTCATACTGATTCAAGGTACAGTTTCTCTCCTTACGTCTCTGATCCCAGCAGGATGATATGCACTTGATTCCCTTAGCTGATCAAACCCACAACCAAGAGTTCCTACGACCCAAAGTCGAAGACTTGAATAAACAAATTTGTATCACGTATCTCTTTCGTAGGCGTCAAAAATAAATTGCACTTTCTTACTACTCAAAATATATAATATAGCAAGGGAAAGAAAGGATCGTTCCCACAAAGAGGACTAGGTTCTCCATATGTTTCGGTTTCCTACATAAAACAAAGGGGGGGATTTTCTGATTTTTATAAACTAAGCAAAACAATAAAAAGTAAACCCGCAAATCAATAAGGTGAAAATATTGGATAAAGGTTTTATCTTCAATTGTAAACAAATTTTTGAATATATGAATAGAATTTGTATTTAATCCCGCTATCATAAAAATCCCTAGAATACGTTATTGCAAGTATACTTCGTAAATTTCCTAAGTTCGTCAACTCACACATTAAAGCTACGTATGTGAATTCTACCTAAAAAATAACCTAACGCCTTGCGCTAATTAAGTTCAATTCCTAGGAGCATTAAGTTTCAGAAATAGGCTAATCAATGCAATTATCATACATTGCGCATGACAATTCGGACAAAGGTCAAACTCTACATATGATTACAAGAGTGTATCACTACAAACCGTAATCATATCATGCTACTCGTATTCAAGGTTATCGCTCGATGATAAACCCTAAAATATCTATAGATATGGATGTAAGTTCAATCAATTATAGACTTAACTAAACAAACATTCAATCATATTGCAATACATCAATCATGCAATTATTATAAACCGTAGAAAGTGAGCGATAATATGGAGAGAAAAATAATTCATCATATCAAAAAGCATGCTTGAAAAATCCGACTACATCTTTAACCAATAACAATAAATCTGGTACTTGTGTTTATGGAGTTCATAACAAAAACCATAGAAGAAAGCATCATTTTCTAAACCATAGAAAACAAAGTAGAAGAAGTTAAGATGTCAAGATATCTATTGTGTTGTTTTCTGCTCTTATAGGTCACGCATCCCTGCCAAAATTCTGTCGCCCAAACAACCCATGAATGAAGCCCAGTCAAAGCAGGTCCACACCCAAACAAGCCAATTATGGATCACTGAGTCAACTCAGTCGTAACCGATCCTTGACGAGTTTCGACTGTTTTGATCAGTTCCCAGCCGATTCCGGCCATTCTTCCCTGCACAGTTTTAGCTCCTAACATTCATCTACTTCATAACTCTTATATTCATTTTCTGTTGTAGCAACAACTTCCCATTATCTGTATCAGTAGCAACACCATCTAAATACCAGCATCACCCATTCTACATTGCAGCATAAGCACATTTACCGTAACTCTTCCCACACCATCTCCTCCGCCAAATCATTGCACGCAATAGTTGCTTCAACTTCAGCTGATGCTTATACTTGCAGTTACACTTCAACACAACTGCAGCGGTAACTCATTCTAGTCAAACTCAAATTCCCATTCTGTGCAAGACATTCATTTTTGTAGCTCACTTAATTCCTTGTAGTTTCAGTTCAGTCATCATACTCTTCCATTATTGATCACGGAACTCTGCAGCTGCAACCATCTATTGAACCTGCACTCTTTCAATCTCAGTATCACCCTCACAATCCCAATCTATCACTGCCTTCAACTCAAGCTCCCCTTGCACAACAGCAACATCACTGTACCTGTATTTATAACTCTTGCTCAGCTCATTTCAACCACCTATCATCTCCACTGAGTCTGCTAGTGAACTCCCTAAAAAAACTTCATAACCTACATATTCAGCTCCTGCCTTGAAATCCAACTCCATGCAACAGTGTCATCTTCATCTTAAGCCATCTCATTGCCACTGATCCCTTTCTTGCTCTAGCAACACTGTCTCAGTACCCAGCTCTGTAGCTTTACTATCTCAGCCTTCCAGACTCTTGAGCCTACACATATCTCCACCAACTCCATTATAGCAGAACCACCAAGAGCTAGAGCACTAGTTTAGATCATTATCCTGTCACATCAAATCATGTAATGCATCTTCCCAAGCCAACAACTTCACTTTCATTCTCTGTTTGTCTTGCTACAGAACATGCCAAACAACAATCCACCATATGAAATTCTATTACTTACTTCTTGTACACCAACATGATATACTTGTACAGTCATTCAAAGCATGACTAAGAGCTGTACATAATCAAGAGAGAACTGCAATTTCCTGACACATTCCAACCATCATGCTTTTCCATCCTCTCCAACCAACACCATCTAACTCAGTTGTATCCTCTCCATAGCTGCACATCACCAGATCCAACTACCACCAAGAATCTCAAGAACACCAACACCATCTGCACATCTCAGTCTCTTTGTTGACTGCAATCATACATACAAACCCATTAAACCACCAAACCCTGATACAACAGCCATCATCGTCTTTGTAGCTTCATTTTACCGCTCCTTCTGTAGCTTCTTTTTGCTCTGACAGAACCGAATTCATAACAACTCAATTCTGCAACTTTAATCTCTGCCAAACTACAGCTTTACCAGCATCATTTCAGCAACATCACTAACTATTCAAACCCTCATTCATCACTGTAATTGCCTTCTTCTCATAATTCCCCTCTGAAATCAAAACCATCAATTCAATCTCATACACCACGGAAACCCAATTTCTTGTACAACCCATCGATTCCAACAGTTTCAACTTCAGTTCTTTAACTCCAACAAGTTCCTTCTCAATTACAACACAGATTCAAAATTGAACCAAACCCCTTGAATATAATCACCCTTCTTCTGGATCGATTCATCACTGCCCATCAAGATTCAACAGCATCATCTTCAGTTTGTTCAAAACTCATCTTCTCCCACGATCTCACCATTAACAACGCCTCCCTTTCTCTGAGCTTTATGAAATCAATCGCAGCAACAACTGCAATCTCAGATCCCCTTTATTTCTGTGAATTCAAATCACAACAAGCCCTAATTTCTTTAAACTTTCTCCCTGAATTTCTTAACATCTCTGCCACCATGCTTTCTTCAGACAATGAAGGTGGGATAATAAATAAGAGAGAATGATTTCTCTGATTCTTAGGTCGTGTTGGAAATGAAGTGGATAGAGCCACCCCATGTAAAATGGATAAGGGCCAACCAGCTCAAATATGCCTTTTCTGTTTCGGAGAACCGACATCATAATTCTTCGACTCAACTGTCAGTTATGCAAAACTGACTTTTCATTCTTCACCTCCTCCTTGCGCAAGCTAGCATGTTCCAAATGTTACTCGCATGTGAATTAACCCTCTCGCTCCATTTATCTCCAATTGAACGTTTTCTTCTTCTTTCACTCTAAATGACTCCAAAGCACTTAAACTCAAAAGAAAACATAAGATACATAATTTACAATAAAAGTAGCAAAGAAAGCATAAAAAATAGATAAATATCAAGGTGTTTACAACACCTATCAAATTCCCCCACACTTAGACTTTGCTAGTCCTCGAGCAAATCAAACAAAACAATTATAAAACATACATACAACTCCGTGTCGTCGAGGCTACGGTTACTCTTATCATAAATAACAAGCCTTTAAACTCCTAGGTGTCCCTAGTGGACGAGTTATAATCTCGTGAAGGTTTACAAGAGGTATACTTATAAAACCTATATTTCAACTCCAGCTACCTGTGACAAATCTATGAACGAATCCAAAATGGCTATTGGAGGAGGTACCCTGATGCGAATCCAAATTAATATATATGTAAATTAAGCTCTACTCAGAAAGTTAAACAAACCACAATACTCGGAATCTGACTTAACAAAATCACACATGAATGGATTAAGAAGATGGATATACAAATAGATGTTTGCAAATGTTGACTAAGTGAATGGTGTTTCCCATATCTATCTGAAGGTCTCCACCAAGATGAACCTATGAATCCTATTGGATTGAGATACTGGTCTGAATTCTAATATCAACATAGCTGACATATATAAGGGAACCAACAGTGACAATCTTAATTCTAGATCAACTTAACTGGCATATACAAGGGAACCAGGAGTCGATTTTATTGAACAATAGTAACATTTATTTATATTTTTTTTACTTGACAACATGATTAGATCTTTTGGATCCAAGCGCATGCTTCTTTTTAGCAGATTACATGATAGTTCCCATGGATTCTGCATTCCATGCTTGTTTAGGAGACGGAGATAGGGAAAACACACACATATTGCTATCCAAGTGTCATTTATATATATATACACCGGTTGGTCTAATTGGTCAGATCTCCTTTTTTTTTTAGTAACTCAATCACTCTATTTCATCCCAGCAGTAATAACAATTCGATGTTAGTGATCCACCAAATCACTCAAGAGAAACAAAAAAGTTTGCAAAAATAAAAACAGAAGGTGATATGGTGACATTCCGAGATATGGTAACAACTATCATATTATTTCTAACACTTGAATAATTCTGTCCTTTTAGTTAATGGGTTCCTCAACTCCTGCAGCCAATATGGTTCCATCCGTTTAGATTGATAGTGTCATCTTAAAGGCACATGTTTCTAGGTTTCAGAGTGTATAAAGCAAAAAAATTTCTTTTTATTTTCTATTTTTTTTAATGAACACAAGGGAAAACTAACGAGGCTAAAAAACTCTATATGAGAACACTCCCCCACACTTAAACTTTACATTGTCCTCAATGTAAAATCTAGTCATTCAAAGTAAAGTTCAAGATGGGAAATTCATAACATGATATATATACACAATAAGAAAAGAAAATGCAAAATAAAAACTGATACTCCAACTCATAGCTATTTCTGAACAATAGAGGATAAACACTAAACAAGCTATTTAGTTGGCATCTAATCCCAACTCAGCCAATATATACCTCATCGTCAAGAAAAAATTCCATCTACTTAGAAAGGCTAGTGTTTATTCTAAATTGTTCAAAATTCTCTAAAAGTTGGAATTTTGATATGCGAATATCCAAAATAAGAAAATAAAGATAAAAGACTTGAGAAATAAAAAGATAAAGATAGATACACAAAACCAGTGGGTTGCCTCCCATTTAGCGCTTGGTTTAAAGTATTCAGCTCGACTTGCAAGACGAATTCTCCATACACCAATAATCAGAAAAGTTGGGGATCCACCCATAGCACCTGTTTTGCAAACACTAGCTTCACACAAATATTAGTACAAGAAAACAGAATTGAAGCTATGAACCGATAAGAGTTTCCCCCATACTTATTCTTGTTCACACTTGGAAGTGCATAAAGAATATATATGAGTCGGGTACTTCCATGGTGTCTTGTTCACAAACCTGCATAGTATGAGAATCAAGCATCTCTAATGGAGGATATCGAGAAACAAAGTCATTCAACAATATTCTCGTAGCACATACATTCGAACCAATAAGAGGTAAAGGAGAAGAAACAATATGCAAAGGGTTAGACAAACCTTGCACAATCTATTGTATCACAAAATCCTCTTAATCCTTGAAAAACTCAAGTGAATTACTCACCTATTTTATATCATGGTCCTCTATCAAACCTTGCAACCATTCTTCGTCCATTTCTGCCTTAACCACAATCTCGACATCAACATCATCATTACAATACTTTGCAATCTCAATTGGGTCTTCCACAATATTGGTCATAACGGTCCCACTCTCAACATACTCCTCTTCATAAAACTCAAACCTTGTTGCGAGAAAATTCTGTAAAGCACTAGTTTCATCATACTCATGTACCTTTTGAATAGGTGCTTGATCATTATAAAGATCAAGAGTTGAGTCAACTACACTAATGTCATCAAATATCTCCAAAGGTTGGTCCTTTTCAACACAATCATCTTCATTTTCAGGCTCACCATAATAAAAATCTTCATCGGTTTCATAACCTTTATCCCGACGTCGTTTAAGTTCCATATGAATGGTCCTACTAATTTCTGTAACAAGCTTTTCTGAGTCTCCATCATCTTCCAACTTGTATAATTTATGTGCAAGTTTCCTGACGTTCACACGCTTACCACCATTGACTACAATAAACTCTCTTTCCCATGACTATTCCCTTTGAATGGGTAAATGATCATAGCTAAGATCTGGAGTCGGGCAAGAAAAAGTGTTGCAAAAATTGGTTTGTGCTACGTTCTCTCTATTACGGTCAAGTTGGTATAGTCTTTGTTGCATGTCTTGTAATCCATTCAAAATCTGCATACAACTCGAATGAAGCCAATTACAAGTAGAATTATCCCACCTTGGTGCTTGACTTACATGCCACTACAAGGTTGTTGTTGGTAAGCATGAAAATCACCATAAGGTTCTATAGGATATGCATCATAGCCAATAAATTGGTTTTGATTGTATCCCAAGGTTGGTGGGCCATTGTCATAGTGTTGAGGCGGTTGAAAACCGTATCCGTTGCTCCAATATGCTCCGTCCATAGAAAATGGTACTTGAAACGAGATTCTTAAAACTATGTAAAAACCAGAAAATAAGAAAAACTAAAAACAAGTGACAACCGCTGCCTCCTCGGCAGCGGCGCCAAAATTTGATCGATGTCGTAGGCGTCAAAAATAAATTACACTTTCTTACTACTCAAAATATATAATATAGCAAGGGAAAAAAAGGATCGTTCCCACAGAGAGGACTAGGTTGTCGATATGTTTCGGTTTCCTATATAAAACAAAGGTAGGGATTTTCTAATTTTTATAAACTAAGAAAAACAATAAAAACTAAACTCGCAAATCAATAAGGTGAAAATATTGGATAAAGGTTTCATCTTCAATTGTAAACAAAATTTTGAATATATGAATAGAATTCGTATTTAATCTCGCTATCATCAAAATCCCTAGAGTACCTTATTGCAAGTATACTTCGTAAATTTCCTAAGTTCATCAACACACACATTAGAGCTGCGTATGTGAATTCTACCTAAAAAATAACCTAATGCCTTGCGCTAATTAAGTTCAATTCCTATGAGCATTAAGTTTCAGAAATAGGCTAATCAATGCAATTATCATACATTGCGCATGACAATTCGGACAAAGGTCAAACTCTATATATGATTACAAGAGTGTATCACTACAAACCGTAATCATATCATGCTACTCGTATTCAAGGTTATCTCTCGATGATAAACCCTAAAATAGCTATAGATATGGATGTAAGTTCAATCAATTCTGGACTTAACTAAACAAATATTCAATCATATTGCAATACGTCAATCATGCAATTATTATAAACCGTAGAAAGTGAGCGATAATATGGAGAGAAAACTAATTCATAATATAAAAAAGCATACTTGCAAAATCCGACTACATCTTTAACCAATAACAATAAATCAGGTACTTGTGTTTATGGAGTTCATAACAAAAAGCAAATAAGAAAGCATCATTTTCTAAACCCTAGAAAACAAAGTTGAAGAGGTTAGGATGTCAAGATATCTGTTATGTTTTTTTCTGCTCTTATAAGTCACGCATCCTTGCCAAAATTCTGTCGCCCAAACAGCCCATGAATGAAGCCCAGTCAAAGCAGGTCCACACCCAAACAAGCCAATTATAGATCACTGAGTCAACTCATTCGTAACCAATCCTTGACGAGTTTCGACTGTTTTAATCAGTTCCCAGCCGATTCCGGCCATTCTTGCCTGCACAGTTTTATCTCCTAACATTCATCTACTTCATAGCTCTTATATTCATTCTCTGTTATAGCAACAACTTCCCATTATCTGTATCAGTAGCATTCATCTACTTCATAGCTCTTATATTCATTCATCTACCCAAACACCATCTTAATACCAGCATCACCCATTATACATTGCAGCATTACCAGCATAAGCACATTTACCATAACTCTGCCCACACTATCTCCTCTGCCAAATCATTGCACGCAATAGTTGCTTCAACTTCAGCTGATGCTTATACTTACAGCTGCACTTCAACACAACTGCAGATGTAACTCATTCTAGTCAAACTCAAATTCTCATTATGTGCAAGATATTCATTTTTGTAGCTCACTCAATTCCTTGTAGTTTCAGTTCAGTCATCATACTCTTCCATTACCAATCACGGAACTCTACAGCTGCAACCAGCTATTGCACCTGCACTCTTTCAATCTAAGTATCACCCTCACAATCCCATTTTATCACTGCTTGCAACTCAAGCTCCCATGCACAACAACAACATCACTGTACCTGTATTTATAACTCTTGCTCAGCTCATTTCAACCACCTACCATCTCCACTGAGTCTGCTAGTGAACTCCCTAAAAGCTTCATAACCTGCATATTCAGCTCCTGCCTTGCAATCCAACTCCAGGCAACAGTGCCACCTTCATCTTAAGTCGTCTCATTTCCACTGCTCCCTTTCTTGCTCTAGCACCGCTATCTCAGTACCCAGCTCTGTAGCTCTACTATCTCAGCCTTGGAAACTCTTGAGCTAACACATATCGACACCAACTCCATCACAGCAGAATCACCTAGAGCTAGAGCACTAGTTAAGCTCATTATCATGTCACATCAAAGCCTGTAATGCATCTTCCCAAGCCAACAGCTTCACTTCCATTCTCTGCCTGTCTTGCCACAGAATATGCCAAACAACAATCCACCACCTGAAATGCCATTACTTATTTCTTGTGCACCAACATGACCTACTTGTACAATCATTCAAACCATGACTAAGATTTGTACATAATCAAGATAGAACTGCAATTTCCTGACACATTCCAACATCATCATGCTCTTCCATCCTCTCCAACCAATACCAGCTAACTCTGTTGTATCCCCTTCATAGCTTCACATCACCAGAACCAACTACCACCAAGAATCTCAAGAACACCAACACCATCTTTACATCTCTGTCTCTTTGTTGACTGCAATCATACATACAAACCAATTAAACCACCAAACCTTGATATAACATCCATAATCATCTTTGTAGCTTCATTTTACCACTCATTCTGTAGCTTCGTTTTTACTCTAACAGAACCCAATTCATAATAACTCAATTCTGCAACTTTAATCTCTGCCAAACTACAGCTTCACCAGCATCATTTCTATAACAGAACAAACTCTTTAAACCCTCATTCATCACTATAATTGCCTTCTTCTCATAATTCCCCTCTGAAATCAAAACCATCAATTCAATCTCATACACCACGGAAACCCAATTTCTTGTACAACCCATCGATTCCAACAGTTTCAACTTCAGTTCTTCAACTCCAACCTGGGAAGCACTGACACGGACACGTGACACGGACACGACACGACACGGACATAGGGACCGGCAAAATTCAAAATCATCAGGACACGGACACGTTTATATATATATTAATTAAATAATTTTTATACACTAATATCATAGTATTATGGTATATCAAATACATTAATCATGCATATACATGAAAAAACTCACTTTTATGCCATTAGGTTAGCCCATATGTACAAATATTAACTATTATACTAATTTTCATAACCAATTTGATTACGCAATTAGAAAAATGAGGTATATATTTGTACAAGTGCGTCGTGTCGGTGTCCAACGCGTGTCGTGCGTCCGACGCGTGTCTGACGCGGACACGGTACCAATACTGGTGTGTCCGTGCTTCCCTGACTCCAACAAATTCCTTCTCAAATGCAACACAGATTCAGAATTAAACCAAAACCCTTGAATATAATCACCATTCTTCTGGATCGATTCATCACTGCCCTTCAAGATTCAACAACATCATCTTCAGTTTGTTCAAAACTCATCTTCTCTCTCGATCTCACCATTAACAGCGCCTCCCTTTCTCTAAGCTTTATGAAATCAATCACAGCAATAACTGCAATCCCATATCCCCTTTAGTTCTGTGAATTCAAATCACAACAAGCCCTAATTCTTTTCACTGTCTCCCTGAATTTTTTAACATCTATACCGCCATGCTTTCTTCAGACAATGAAGGTGGGATAAGAAATAAGAGAGAATGATTTCTCTGATTCTTAGGTCGTGTTGGAAATGAAGTGGATATATCCACCCCATGTAAAATGGATAATGGCTAACCAACTCATATATGCCTTGTTAGTTTCGGAGAACCGACAGCCTAATTCTTCGACTCAACTGTCAGTTATGCAAAACTGACTTTTCATTCTTCACCTCCTCCTTGCGCAACCTAGACTGTTACAAATGTTACTCGCATGTGAATTAACCTTCTCGCTCTATTTAGCTCCAATTGAACGTTTTCTTCTTCTTTCACTCTGAATGACTCCAAAGCACCTAATAAACTCAAAAGCAAACATAAGATACATAATTTACAAGAAAAGTAGCAAAGAAAGCATAAATAATAGATAAATATCAAGGTGTTTACAACAACTATCAATCACCCAGAAAAGTCTACGATAATAGATAAATTTGTGTCCACAGATAAACCTACGAGTTTGTTCTGTCTTTTGGTAGAAATCGAGGTAAACAGAAACCAATCGATAACCCAGACTTATATTCCAGAAGAACAACCTAGAATTATCAATCACCTCACAATAATCTTAATCGTATGGTAGCGAAACAAGATATTACGAAATCACAAACGATGAGACGAAGATGTTTGGGATTTTTTTTATCTTGTCCAATCAGAGATATAATATCAAGTCAATCTTTCAATTGAACTCATACGATAGAAATGGAAAGATCAGATCGCTCAACTACAAGAGAAGTAGTTTCGTCTGGCTTCACAATCCCAATGAAGTCTTTAAGTCGTTAACCTACAGGGTCTCGAGAAGAAAATGTTAAAGGAGAATCGAATCTAGCTAAACCAACTAGTATCACACATGAGGTATGGGGATTAGTTTTTCCAGTTGCTAGAGTTCTCCTTTATATAGTTTTCAAATCAGGGTTTGCAATCAATGTTAGCTTAGTAACAAAGCATTCAATATTCACCGTTAGATGAAAAACCGGATTCAACCAGGCTAATATATTTCAACCGTTAGATCGAAACTTAGCTTGTCATACACAAATGAAATGTATTTCATTTAGATTTGAGTTACCGTACCTAAACGTGTACACTTAGTTGGTTCACAAATAGTTAACCAATGGCTAGCCATATGAGCACTTTCATATTAACCGTATTCATCTTTCTCATAGCTTGTTCAAATGACTTCAAAAGAACTAGTTGAAGAGTTGTTCAATTGCTTAGGTCTTTATACATAGACACAATTGAAAAAAAATCGGTTTGATTCATTTGAATCAATTCATGAATAATATATCCACGGTTTGCAAAGATTGCATTCCTTATAATTTATTATTTTAAGTTCATGAACTACCGATTTGAGAAATAACCATCTTGGGTATGCTTACGGGTATACGTACCTTAGCTACCGGATTTGAGTTTCCAAACTCAGTAGAATTTTTTGGGTAAAAAAGTTCCACCAGTACGCGTACCTAAGGTGACTGGTTTATGAGTTCCTAAGCTCCAAACTCAGCAGAATTTTCCGGGAGGAAAAGTTCCGCCAGTACGCGTACAGGTACACGTACCTAACCTGTCTCATTTACCACTACCGTATGCACACATATGCACACACTTGGTTTTCGGCACATGGATTTTTATACTAATGTGCGAACACACTATATATGCTTATATCCATAGATGGTAATCTCAACTTTACATTTCAATCATTGAAACATTCTTTTATAATGTTATCATAGTCGTTATTCACAACTATCTTCATCAAATCTATTTTCAAGATTGAAACGTCATCATGACTTTCGTCACGGGTAAATATGAAAATTGGTTAAAGCGAAAGCTTACCAACACATATTTCGAGAAATAGATAGGCGAGTAAGCTCGTCTCAAAATATCCAATGTGTATGTATGAAAACTATCATACTTATAAGACTTTTTTCTCAAGAGTAGGAGATAGAGTAGATAGAATTTTTAGTGATAGATAAGTTCAAGTCTCCACATACCTTTTAGTCTAATGAAGTTCTACTAGTTCTTTGAGTAGTTCTTTGTCTTCGTAAGATGATCGCCATAGAGTCTGGAGCTCAATTACACTTAACTATCCTATTCCAAGACTTAGTTATAAGTAGACTAGAAATAAGACATATAGTTTTGACAACTAAATTTGACAAACAAGCTTGTAAGTTCGACCAAGCAATGCTCTAACTGTGTTAAAAATCACTATCAACAGTCTTCATGAGAACAAGGTCAAAATTAACCTTTTTTTAACTCAGTTCTTAACACATCAAGACCCTTCATATTATCAACGTGTTGAAGTTTTGCTTCCTCCAAGTATTTAAGAAAATCATGAACCACTTCAGCAGAAACCATATCCTCATTCTCAACATCTCGAGGAGTATAGGCATAGTATCATGATGCAATAGGATTTTGATCATCATCTTCTTCTAGGGTTCTTTTCTTCCTCCCTTTGGACTCGAAACCAATACCTTTGTCAAGAAAACCTCTTACAAAACCTCCAGTGCGGGAAGGAGAAGACATTTTTGACAAAACCACAATAACCTAGAGTACGCCTACGTGACTCAATAGGTTTAGTATTTAAATAGTTGCATATGGAAGGTAACTTTTAGGGTTTCTAAAAATAGTTCCTGAAAAGTAACTAGGTACCCGTATGTGAACAATCCTAACCCAATCAAAAACAAAACCAAAAACGATAAGTCCCTTAAGACTCAACAAAATAATTTTGCTACGTGAAAATGTTCTTTCAAAATTTTTGGCTCAATAAATTTTATTGTTTTTGTTGAATAAGTCGGCATGAAAGCATTTGATTGTTCTCTTTTGTATTGGGTTTGAACATTGTTTTTAATTTTATTTTGGAAAATGAATTGCATTAGGTTTTGGCAAGCATTAATGCATCTTGGCTAATGAAAAACTTTGATAACTCAGACATGAGAGAAATGAAAAATGCCCGATTGATCGTGTCGTGATACCGTGAGGGATGGAATAATGATTAGGCATAATATGCCTTGAGAAATTTTCCATTGATAACTGCCTCCAATTTTCCTTCATCCTCCTTATCAATCTTGTAGTACCCACTGTTATAAGCTTTGGTAATCACATAAGGACCTTTATATTTTGGGGATAACTTTGGCGCGGAGATGTCTTGCTGAATGTGCTTGGATGTCTTTAGTACCAGATCTCCTACTTGAAAAACTCGAGGTTTTACAGCTTTATCGTATACTCTGGAGATCCTTCTCATGTACGCTTGAGCGTGCTCTTCTGCCTTAATTTTCCTGGAATCCAGAGTGTCCAATTCCGCTATTATGGAGCTTGATGCTTTGGTCTCGTTCCATTGGACTCCACGTGCTGCAGTAATCCTAGCCGACGGGATTTTGATCTCTGCTGGGAGAATTGCGTCAGTACCATAGACAAGTAAATAAGGATAAACTACAGTAGAGCTCCTAGGTGCCGCCCGATATGACCACAACACCATGGGTAATTGTCCGTGCCATGTCCTGGGGTTATCATGCACTGTCTGACTGAGAATTCGAATCAAAGTCTTATTGGTGCTTTCGGCTTGCCCGTTCCCATGGGGGTAGTAAGGCGTAGAGAAGACTTGCCTAACTCCATATTCTTCAAGCATCTTTTGTACTTGCTTTATGGCAAAGGGAGTATTATTATCAGTAATGATGTGCTTAGGTACGTCGAACCGACAAATGATGTATTATTTAATGAATGCCGCAATATTCTCTCCAGTGGTTCCCCGGAGAGGAATAGCTTCAACCCATTTGGTAAAGTATTCTGTCGCAGTTATGATATACTCATGATGTTTTGACGATGGTGGATTAGTTTTCCCATTAATATCAAGTCCTCAGCTGTAGAAAGTCCATGGACTACTTACTAAATGAATGAGAGTACTAGGCATGTGGATGAGATTCCCGTGAGTTTGACATTCGTGGCATTTCTGAACGAATGCTGCTGCATCATCCTCCATAGTTGACCAGTAATACCTTTTATTCACTTGGAGGAATAACTTCTTCTTCCTTTGGTGTTCACCTTCATGTGTCTCTTTCAACATAGTCTGGATTTCGGATTTTGCTAAACATCATAACATGTTTACTCCAAAGCTTTTGCGATATAGGATTCCCTCATGAAATACGAATCTTTTGGCTCTTTGCTTCATCTTGGCTGCATCCTTCTTGTTAGCAGGCATCACTCCGTCGCGAAGATAATTAATGTATGGTTATCGCCAGTCCCCAGTATAATTAATGTTAAGAACTTCCAATTTGTGTGGTGGCGCCTGAAAATTGGGGCAAGATCCTTGGAGCGTTCGAGAATGGGTCTCCATATCCGGCCAATAGTATCCGAGGCATTGAAGACGTTGGTAAAGAGTCACTACCAACGTTTGTCCACATATTTCACCATGAACGCGGTTAAGTTGTAGTTTTGCTTCTTCATCTCCAATATATGTCGATTGAGGATCCATCGAGTTTCTATGGTATAACACCCCATGGAGCATGAAGAGGTTTTTTAGGGTTTTAAGACTAACCTTTCCTTGAGAAAGCGAATTGTTAAGTTCTTGAATAATCAGAGTTCTCCAATCACTAGTTTTAGCATCTTTACGTTGTGAAATCCATGTTGATGCTACGGTACGTCTCTTCACATGCTTGTTGTTATTTCAGCCAATATGAATTATGGTTGCATCAGCGAAGTATTTCAATAGCTTTTGCGCCTCATCTCTATAAAGGGCTAGTGTTACCTCTTTGAGTGAGTATAATCCATTCATCTGGTTGACCAGCAGTTTCGAGTCGCCTCTTACTTCCAGGTGTGTGGCTCCTGCTTGTTTGTCTAGTGACAATCCTATGAGAAAAGCTTGGTATTCCGCTGAATTGTTGGTGCACTAAAAGCCCAGCTTGAACGAATGCGAAAGGAATTCACCAGTTGGAGAGACTAGAACTACACCGACTCCTCCGGTATTATTGCTAGGGGTAGCAGATCCGTTAAAATATAATAACCGCGCTTCCTATTTGACGAAAGATATTTCTGGAAACTCTCCAAGAAGGTCTTCATGCAGTGCAGTAGTATCTTCTCCCGGAAACGCTTCTAACAAATCTGCCACTGATTGTCTATGAATAACCCTCAGAGGAGTACACGTTATGTCAAGATCCGACATTTATAGTATCCATTTAGCCGGCCTACCTATCAAGGCCGGTTTTGAGAGCAATAACTTAGAAGGATCGGCTTTAGCTATTAACATCACTTTGTTTGACAACAGATAGTGTCTAAATTTCTGAATAACATGAACTAGGGCTAGACACGCTTTTTCCTCCTTAGGATACATGATTTCAGCATTTCTCAAAGTACGACTAAAGTAGTATATATGATGTTCAACCCCTTCGTCATCTTCTTTAGGAAGAAGGGCTCCCACATCAGCATCGATGGAAGCAGTGTAGAGAAATAACGGTTTTCCTTGTGATGACAATATTTGTTGGATTTTTCGAAAGGCTTCTTGCTGCAGTGTGGTCCAAATGAAGCTCGCTCCCTTTTTCAGCAACGAGGTGAATAAAGCGATAAGCTGAGCTAAACCAGATATAAAATGCTGGATATAGTTTATCTTTCCCATGAAGCTATGGAGTTCTTTTATAATTTGTGGAGGAGGCATTATGATAATAGCCTGGGTCTTGATTGGGTCAACCTTGATTCCTTTAGCAGTTACTTGGAATCCCAGAAATTTGCCAGAAGAAACCCCAAAAGAACATTTTAAAGGGTTCATTTTCAATTTGTATTCACGACACCTTTCAAACACCGGTCGTAAAACGTCTGTATGGGCTACTCGAGTTTTTAATTTAACTACTATGTCATCTATGTAATCCTCAACTTTCTTGTGCATCATATCATGGAAAATTTCAATCATGGAGCGATGATAGGTAGCACCGTAATTCTTTAAACCAAAAGGCATCACAATATAATAAAAAATTCTGAGAGGAGTTCAAAAAGTTGTCTTACTTGTTCAGACGATTTTTACAACCTATTGATAAGATCCTTGTATCTTTCAATTATAAGATTTAGGTTGTCCTTCATATATTCACTGTTGCTTCCCTCTATAATAACCTTTTTCACATTTCGAACATTATTTTTCACATTAGATTGAGGGGAACCTTTTTGAAATCTCTTTGACCCAATTGAATTGAAGTTACAATTTGGCCGAACATTCAATGAGCAAGTAGAACTTACTTTCTTGGAAGAATTCACAGGGTGAGTACTAAAACCAATAGATTTAGACATCTGAATATCAGTTACACCTTTGAGAATTAAATCCAAGGTGTGTTGAAGTTGAACAAGAGTATTATTATTCAACCTAGACTTGCTTTTCCGTTCAACATGTCCTTTTGAATCACAAAAGAGACACACTTTATGATCACATGAGTGATTAGTGTGAACAGACATAACACCATTATTAGGAGATTCCCCCCTTACATGTGATATAGAAACTCCTCGATTAGAGGAAGATACAAGCACATCTTTGCCAATAGGAAGGGATTTTGATTTTGCTTCTGGGGATGAATTTTTTCAGTAGAATCAGAAGCACTTGGTATATTGGACTCTTTAGAACATCCTTTAATAGAGATTTTATACAAGAGATGTTCAATTTCCAAGGCATCCTCTTTGAGCTTCACCTCGAGTAGGGTTCATGAAGAACATACTGAGGTGAAATCCTCTTGAAGACCCTTTAGTTGCGAGTCACGATCATCTACTATACTAATAAGATCATTGACTTTGTGTTTCGACCGATTAATTCTATCATCCTAGAATCTAATAAAGTTTAGAATAATTTGACTCTCTTTGGCTGCTTCCTTTTCTTCAACAGAGATAGACTCGTTAGAAAGGTAATCGGGGTAACACTTGTCAGTGCAATTCTGTTTCGTGAAAACACTAGGTTCATCTATATTTGAGATTGATCAATCTTTATTTTTAATAGATTTCATGGAAACAAAACTTTTATTTCTGATGATGCGTTTATCTGAGATAGCACTACTGTCCATAGAGTCAAATCGCTTATAAACACAGACTTATAAGGTCTTAAACTTGTTTGCCTGCTCTGATACCAATTGACAAAATGGGGGTCTAACAAACACACCATTTCGCTTATCAATATGTATGGACAAACTCCAATATATTTTTGAGAGAATAAACTAGACAGTCAGACTTAATATAATCAGCAAATCAAACAAATAAAAATCCGTGAGCCTGATATTATGTGAAACAACTTGAACGGTACCAAAGACCAATGTTCAAGTGTCAATCAATATAATTAACAACCAAAGGTTAGATTCACTAATTGATTGAACTACGCACAACCTGTGATATTTCTACTATATAACAAAATCTAATGAGGAAAAGAAATAACACAGACACCAGAAATTTTGTTAACGAGGAAACCGCAAATGTAGAAAACCCCCGGGACCTAGTCCAAATTTTAACACCATGATGTATTAAGCCGCTACAGACACTGGCCTACTACCAAGCTAACTTCGACCTGGAATGTAGTTGAACCCTAATCAATCTCACATTGATCAAGGTACAGTTGTGTTATTTACGCCTCTTTAACCATGCTGGATTATGCGCACTTGATTCCCTTAGCTGATCTCACCCACAACTAAGAGTTGATATAACCCAAAGTCGAAGACTTGATAAATAAGTCTGTCTCACACAGAAAAGTCTATTGTATAGATATATCTGTCTCCCAAAGATATACCTACGAGTTTTGTTCCGTGTTTTGATAAATCAAGGTGAACAGGAACCAATTGATAAACCAGACTTATATTCCCGAAGAACAACCTAGTATTATCAATCACCTCACAATAATCTTAATCGATTAATGAAACAAGATATTGTGGAATCACAAACGATGACACGGAGACGTTTGTGACTACTTTTCAATCTTGCCTATCAGAGAATAAATCTCGAGCAAATCTTAAAGAAGATAGTACTCAATCACGATTGAAAACAACAAGATTGGAACATGCAACTACAGAGAAAATAGTTGGGTCTGGCTTCACAATCCCAATGAAGTCTTTAAGTCATTAACCTACAGGGTTTCGTGAAAAACCTAAGGTTAAAGGAGAATCGACCCTAGTCTCAAATAGTATCATACATAAGGTGTGGGGAATAGGTTTCCCAGTTTCTAGAGTTCTCCTTTGTATAGTCTTCAAATCAGGGTTTGCAATCAATGTTACCTTGGTAACAAAGCATTCAATATTCACCGTTAGATGAAAACCTGATTAGATTTAAGCTAATATCTTTCAACCGTTAGATCGAACTTAGCTTGTTATACACAAATGAAATGTACCATTATTTAGATAAAGGTAACTGTACCTAAATGTGTACACTTAGTTGGTTCAAAAATAGTTAACCAATAGTTAGCCATATGAGCACTTTCATATCAACCTTATTCGTCTTTATCATAACTAGTTTAAATGACTCAAATGAAACTAGTTAGAGAGTTGTCCAATTGTTTATACTCTCATAGAAGTATACAAGACACAATTGAAGAAAAATCGATTTTGATTCACTCGAATAATTTCTTGAACATTTTAGCCATTGTTTGCAAAAGATTCCCTTCCTTATAATATAAATGTATTAGTTCATGAAAAAACTTAAGTATGCAAAAGTGTACGCATACCTAAGTTGTCGGACTAAGTTTAGTTATGCCAGTATACGTATGGGTACGCATACCATTTTACACTTCCAAACTCCAGTAGAAATTCATGGGACTTGAATTTCCACCAGTACGGGTGCACATACTTAGTTCTTGGACTTCCAACAACTAACCAGTACGCGTACGGGTACGCATACCATGGTTCCCGTTTTGGACTTTACACAAATGTGAATACACACTAGGTTTATATCCAATCATGGTTACATGTTCTAAACCCTCATTTTAATCATTGAAACATTCTTGGAAGACGACAATAGCTGTCTCACACAATCTATTAGCTTCAAAGCAATTTAAAAGTGATCAAATGAGAATCTTTTAATTAAGTTTTTTGGTTTTATATACTTTAATTACCAGCAATTAAATGCATATCTCTAGAGAATAAAAATTAGTAATGTGCATTTACTAATTGGAGATTTTCTATTGAGAGATTTCGGAAATTTTGGAAAAGCATTTATATTGGAATTAGGAAAACCAAATTTTGCTATTTATTGCATATCTTGAGAATATTTTTTTGGTTTTGAAATTCCTTGGTGTCCAAACATCCTTGGTCTATAAATAGATAAGTTTGAATTTTTAGCAATCTATCCTAAGAGCCAGGCAAAAAAAATTTTATTCTTTTCTGGTGGAGCTATCTATCCAGATGGGCAAGTACCCTAATTAGGCAAAATCTCTTACGACCGCTCGTTTAAAGACTTCGGTGGGATCAAGAAGCTCTATGAGTACCATTGGTAGGAAACTAGATAATTCCAGTGTTATTAATTTTCAATTGATTTGATTGACTAACGGTGGTTGAAACTTTGATTGCACCTAGTTTGTTTATTCTTGAGAATCTTCTCTTCTGATATAAGATTCACTCAAACTAGATCGAAGTATCTACGGGATCTTTAGAACTATTTGTAGATCTAAAGACATCTTGTGATAATCCTTTGTTAACATACTCCGTTCTATGTGTGATTGATCACAAGAGATTCAAGTGGTGTTGTGCAGGTGTTTATTGAAGATTTGAAGACGAAAAATATTTATTATTTGGTTCTCATATCTTTGGGTGTGCACAAACGATTTTATCTTAAAACAATCGAAAGATCTTTTGCGTATGACTTGAGATATATTTATCTTGAAAGAATCGAAAGAGTTTTTACCAAATAGATTTGTTGTTCCTTTACTGTTTGGAATACGATCCAAAGGAATTGTTCTAGTGCGTGCACTCATCGAAGTTAGAAGTACATGGATAATGAGGAAACTAAGTGAACTAGGGGTAGTTTCTTGGTCTCAAATATACGAAGTTGGTGTAGATTTTTTATATTGGTTTAATTCTGAGAGTATTCAATTCTGTACTAGGTCCCGGGGTTTTTATGTATTTGCAATTTTCCTCGTTAACAAAATCTTTCCGTGTGATTTACTTTTATTTTTTCGCAACTATATTTGTTTATATAATTTAAATTAAATTACATAAACCTTAACTCTGTATATACTTGATAGTGATCCTATAGAGTTTGGTTAAGTCTAAACCTATTATCAGGTTGTAATAGGGTAAAAACTGATTCTTCTGAAAATGGTAAATTGGGTGTGTAGATGAGAAATGAATTCAAACCCTAAACAAATGTACTGCACATGAGTACTTTATATTCGAGAGATCAATCTGTAAGACTCTGGCCTAAACCAAGAAGTGGTCATTCCAGATACAATTTGGTCAGAAAGGAAGGAGAAGGGTTGATCTTAGGGAGGAAAGCAGAGAAGGTGTTGAGATCAGAGTGATAATCTCTGTAAGGTGTAATTGTTTATGACTTGTATCAGAATGTAAAACCTGATTGCAGAGTGTAAGCTGTAAGTTCCTGATGGTTTCTGTGTACTTGTATTGATAACCAAAAAAAAAAAATATGGTTGAAATAGATTGAAAATCTATTTATACAAGTCATAATTGAACATACTGACCTCATAGGAAGTGGAGGTAGTTGAGTAGTGGACAAGTGGGGATCGTGTAAAAATGGTGAGAACCACGTCCCTGTCGTGAAGGGAAGACTTGGTCCATTTTACACCCACTACTCCTTACTGCCATTAACGACCCGTCTTTCCTAATACTTTCTCATAATGGGCGTGTTGCATGATGTACACAGCCATACCAATACCCTAATGAGTATCCCAGAGTTTGTGACATGTTTGATGTCTCGAGTATTTTTTTAGAAAATGTGGAGCAAGTTAAATGAAGTGTTGAACAAGTCCTTCATAGTAGTTGTTGAATGGGTCTTGCTGGAAAGACCTAATAATTTTGACCAATCATGCGCAGGCTAGGTGGTAGGTGGTCATATGTGATAAGTCAAGTCGTATGAATGATACTTGGCGTGAGTTGACACTCAAAAATAGCATACGGTGCTTTTAGGTTAAATAAATTATTTATGAAATATCATTTGTAATCAATGCATGTAAAGCATCGATTTTAAGTAAGCAGCTCAAACTAAATCAATACATATTAAGTGTCGTTGTTAGGAGCACAACCAACATTCTTTGGTCGAATGGTTGGCAGCCGAGTATGTCGAGTAAAGGCGGTGTGATAGACTCATGAAGAAGAGCAGCAGCTGACAACAATCATGGTGTCCCATTGGTCACCTAAGATTGGGTCTAAGCCGGTCAAATCATCTAGCAAAGTTGGATGGTTGAGATGATTTGCGGCAATTTTTGATTATGGATAACTTATTTAAGACTCTTATGAGTAGAATGGCCAACCTACTTTGAGCAACTGCCAGGAGACGTTTGGGTAGGATGAGGACAAGTCGATCAGTCCTCATGGAAGAGCGGCGGCCAACGATCACGGCAACATCTTATTGGCTCCCCAAAATCAAATCTAAGACGATCAATTTGGCTGGCCAAGTTGGATGGCCGGATTCTTTTTGCGGAAGTTACATACTGCCATTGGTCGAATTCAAGGATTTTAAAGCCGTGTGACTGACATACTTTGGATAATCGGTTTGCGGCATTGCTGGCATGTTTAAAGCAATGCGATTGGTCGGAGCTACGGTTGAGCTGCCGGTGAGCATGTCCGCGCCTTGTTGGTCGCTTAAAATCAAATCTAGGACTGTCGATTAGTCTAGCGAAGTTGGATGGCCACAATTTATTTGAGACTGCCATGTGTGGTCTTAATTCGAATTGAACCCCTTTTCATCCGCACAACTAGCCTACTTTGGCTAGCGATCCTGGGAGTCGCCTACAGGCTAGGGGAGTTCCGTTTGGTTGGAATACAAGTGGGCCTACCGGTGAGTACCATGGGACTTGTTCGGTCATGGTTGCGAGATCTAGGGCTTACCAAGTTATGTGGTCACGATCAATTTGCAACCGTTTTGGACGGTCAATATCTAATTTCTTAAGGATTGTGAGCACGTCGACCAACCTACTTCCACTTTTAATTAAAAGCGTTGGTTACAGTTATGGGGCGATCTGATTGGTCGATGGAAGAGGGACCGGTGGTCAGCAGCATGGGGCATGGAAGGTCGGCAAGGAGGGTGCCAGCTATGGCAAACCGACTTTCCAAGTTGCCCGGTCGTGCCTACTTCCGCTACTTTCCAACTTAGCCGCGGATTCCTTTTTCTTCTTTTTTTCGATTTTTGGTAGCGTTCGACTCCTACTAGCTACATGGTAATTTGATTCCCTAGCTTGACTAGGTTTTGTCTCGACCGATAGGAATTGAGAAATCGTGTAGGCTCTGTTTTAGGGTGAAAACCTAATTTTTGCAAGCTGGCACAAAATTGGGTCAAAATGAGCGTAGGATAACAAAGGGAGTGTCCTCCAAACTCTTTTTGTTTATGGCTCTCTGTCCTTAATATATGTCCGCGATCTTCGCTTCTCTGTTTTTTTTTTCCCTCAATCCTAATTTTTTTTTTCCTTCTCTGGTTTTAAACAACAAAATTAATTACAGAGAGAGAAAAACAAAACCCAAAAAAAGGTCAAAATTGATTATTTTTTTTTTTTTTTTTTTTTTTGCAAGCTAACATAAGATTAATCAATTTTTAGTGAATTTCGCACGTTGGTACAAAATTATTAATTTTTTGTCTACTCTTGTAAGTAGCATGTCTGTTCCCAGTGGCACGACTTGTAGTGCCTTTTGTACGCATCTTAATCTTAACATTAAGGAAATTCATGTTTTTTAGCTGATAACGAACATAAATTTAATATCAGTATTTAAGAGTTCATCTAGGAACATGGCATAGGATAGACGCTCAGTAAACCCTGCATTAATGAATAATGCAAGCAGAAGCTCAACAAAATCTACATAATATTTGTGATTTTTCAAACAACATTATTCTAATTAAATTTTGTATAAGAATATACCGAATTGCTCGGTACATATTGTAAGCAGAGTGGCGTAAGCGCTCGTCAGCTTTAAATAGCTCTTACTTCTTTGTGGAATAAGAGTTCATAAATTTAGGGTTTTTATGATTTTAGACATGAACTAAAAACCACCATCAACACAAGTATCACACTTTGGTACTTGTATTGTCTCGATCTCGTATGCATAGACAATCACACAAAGTTCAAATACCGATTTGTTGCATTGTCTTGACTTTGTCCATAGAAGATCACTTTCGGTAAGAGGACTTATAGGTGGATAAATAATAAATTATGATATATTTGGGTACCTTCGTCTTTTCAATTGGTATCAGAGCAGGAAAACACGAAAAGATCTAACAATCTGTGTTTGGGGCGATCCATCCTGTAGATGGTGGATTTTCGATAAAGGCTAAAATCGTAAACCCGTAATTATATGAACTTCTGATCTAGCAATCAGATGCGAGTATTGAGACACGGGTCTCTCATCGAACCTCTGACTGAGAATACTGTCTCTCAGAGTATATGCAGATATGTAGTCTCTCGGATAGACAACGACATATCTGTATTGAGACACGGGTCTCTCATCGAATCTCTGACTGAGAATACTTTCTCTCAGAGTACATGCAGATATGTAGTCTCTCGGATGGACAATGGCATATCTGTATTGAGACACGGGTCTCTCATCGAAACCTCTGATTGGGAATACTTTCCCTCAGAGTACATGTAGACATGTGGTCTCACGGCTAGACAACAACATATCTCATGAATATTGAACACTTCAGTAATTATTTCTATATAGTATCACGGGATGGACGGCTCCTAGACAGCTTGCTCTGCTAGTATAGAGCGATAACGTCTTCAGGATACAAACAACGAGTTTACCCTGACTATATAAAGTATATAAAGTTCCAACAAGCTCTTATCGGAATAATTAATGCTCCTAGACATCTTGCTCCACTAGTATAAATCCATAAGTTGATTATTCATAAATTCATGGATTCATCCACAAAATTTCCGAAAATATTTAAATATTTTTGCAGATATTTCATTACTGCAAACCATGGTTCTTCCCAGCAAAAATCCATGGGTTAGTAATAAATATTCAACGCACGGGCGTCTGAGCTACCTCTGAGTAAGCCCCGATTTAAATGGTGAAAATGTACTCAACGACGATGCACTAACAATCATCGCACGAACGAGTATTTCAAAATACGACGAGACGATGAACCTATGCAAAATAGGAAAGAAAAAAATAAATAATTAAAAATTGACCAAGGCACTGGGTGCATGGGCCCACTGGCCGTCCGACCGTGCCGTGGTCAATCCCACGCCAGTTTCATATTTTTATCATATTTTTTGTTATTTTCCTTGAGTTCATGAAAATTCTTTCATTTGAACAAATATCCTTCGTTTTGAGGAAACTCCTCAGTTTCATGGTGTTTCTTTCACACCAAAGAAATAATATAAAATTAGGGAAGAATATTGTGGGGCATGACCATTGTCCAACCGGCCATGCCTTGGTCCCAGCCGGCCCCACACCTCATGGTTCCTCATTATTTTATTATTTCCCTAATTTCATGAAAACTCCTTAATCTCATGATATTTCCTTGGTCCGGTGAAAAATAATATAAAATTAGGAAAAACCGTGTGCACGGGCCATAGCCGGTCGGACAAACCTTAGATGGCCCCACATGTCCCTTTTTATTATTATTATATTTTTCATGTTTTCATAATCCCATGAAATTCCTTGATTTCATGATATTTCCTTCAAATTATGAAATTTCCTTTGTGAAATAATACATAAAATTAGGGAAAACGCACGGGACCGGGCCCAGACTGGCCAACCATGCTCCAAGCTGGTCCCACACGCCCACATGTCCCTTATTTTATTATTATTATTTTTTATGTTTTCCTCATCTCATGGAAACTCCTTGATTTGAACAAAACTCTTTAATTTTAGCAAAACTCCTTGATTTTATCATATTTCCCTAAAATCATGAAAATATTGAAAAAAGCAACGTGTGGGATTGGCCCTGTGGCCGGACGGCCATGCCTTGGCCATGGATGGTCCCACACTTCATAATTATTTCACTTTTTTTCATTATTTTCCTTCATCTCATGAAGTTTTGAGGGTTTTATCAAAAAACCATGGTTTCTTCATATTTTCTAAAATGATTGCTCAAACGCACATATGAAAATATCAATATTCTCAAAACTGAGATACGAACGCTTTGGGGACATGAGCATTTTACCTTGACCGACCAAGGTTGGCTCTTTGGCTCTCAATGAGATGGTCTTACATATGTTCACAATTTGACCTAATTTGCGCAATTGCACGTATTAGGTCCAAAACTCTTCCAAATGACTTGGAACTTCATGGAAGGATCAACACTTGATCCTGTGACCACCCAGGGCCGGTTTCATGACCCCTTGGTCAGTCTTCCACTTCTTCATAATTAATTAGGTTTTATCACCTAATAATGAACCCAGCGGTAATTCGAATAAATGATTAAACCAACATTTAATCATTCTTTCATCAACAAGTCACCAACTCTTCAAGAGGTCTTGGTGTTTGCTCATGTGAGCATATGGGTGTTACATGATTGACCCACGGTCTCATGAAACAAATCCTTCATTCGTTCCATGGTTCAATTCCTAACAAACCATGAACTGGTCATCAATTGATCAAATTAGGGTTTCTGAGTCTAAGGATTATAATTCCAGATTCAAGCACTAATAAATTTATGACGATCTCATGATCAATATTCTTATTAATTATACTCGGTTCAACTACCAGTATTTTAATTAATATTTTATTTTGGTCACGCTGCCAATAATTCATCAGATGAGCAACACTTGCTCAGATAAGCAATACTGGTTTAAATCAGAGAATATTGGTTCAACTATCAATATTCAGCAAATCATCGAATGAGCAATACTTGCTCGCCTAAACTCTCAACGTGAGGATCATCAATCCATGAGTTTTAGAACATTTTACAAAATCATGTTCAACTCAGAAATTACATGGACTCATCGTCCCATGATATCACGAAGTCAGCAACTGACTAATCTAACCACGAGACGTCAATCGTGTCACTTGGGGGAATTAAACTAGGGTTTTGGTCTGGCGGTCTACAACACATGTGTTCAAACACATGATGGAATGTAAGCAAGTCGTGCAATCAGTTGATGGAGTTAACAAAGTATTGGGTGAAAAATCAACCAAGTCTCCGCACGATGAGCTGGTTTCAAACACTATTTCCATCTATCCACTCTTTGATTCCATCAACTGTCACACTTCATGGGATCATGGTGTCTATAATTCCAGCAATATAAATAAGTCTCTGAATCATGATTGAAACAACAAGAATAGATCTGGCAAACAAGCCAAAACCCGCGGGTTTGCCTGGCCCGACCCGTGAAAAACCCGCACCCGACTCGGCTGGTTGTCTAACAAGCCGGGTTCGGGTTGGAGAAATGCCGGCCCGTGGGAAAACGGGTTAACCCGGCCCGGCTTGTCAACCCGCGGGTTAAACCCGTAACCCGTATACAATACCTAATTAATAAGTTATATTTAATCCCTACCGTCAGATTATTCTAGGGTTAATCTTATCCATACGTTTAAGGTATAAAAAGATAACTAAATGAAGAGATATCATTCTCTTTTCTTCTCTCTTCTTCTTCTGCTCCTTCTCTTGAGTCTCTTCTCCTCTTCGGCTGGTGGAGAACTAGAAATGATAATGAGAGATTAAGACCGTGAGTTGTGGGGAAAGGTTCAGATGGTGCTAGTAATGATTTTATTGAAGTTAATTAAGTAAAAAGAAGATGAATAAGTCGTGAATTGAAAAGGAAAAAAGTTAGGGTTTTCTCTGTGTTGATTCATTTAAGATTGAATATGAAATTGAAGAAGTAAAGATCGAAATATGGTGGTTGGTAGTGTTGTTGAGTCGACAAATTTGATTCTGACTCAAAAAGGGTGAAGTTATTTAGAGAAGTCAAGTTAAATTAGGGGTTCTGTGAGTTGAGGATTGATGATAAAATTAAGTAATTCAAGATGGGTTTTAAGATCCTGAGACGAAGAGGAAAATAATTATGCTTATTTGAAGATTGGTTTACAGAAAAGAAGATGGTGAATTTAGAGTTTGTTAAACTGTGGTTGTTTTATCTAGTAAGTTGATTGGTCTTGAATCTATTACTTTATTTTTGATTGATGGGGAAACAAGGTTTTTATAATATATGGGTTTCTTCTTATTTGATTGAATTATATGGTTTCATTATTATGTTTTTGAGCCTTCTCCCTGCATGTTTAATTGGTTGATTAGGGATTATTTTAAATTGAATCTTTTGACATCTAATATATGATGAATTGATGATTCTTGTTTTGGAGCTAATTGCTATGTATGTAATTAAGAGATGCTTTTAATTCTTAGATCTATGTATGGAGAAACAGGGTCTCTGTAGAGAAGACGATGAAGACTGTTTAAACTAATTTGGAAATTAAGTTATTTAAAAACCCCTTTGATTAATTTGGAAATTAAGTTAATTAAGTTTTAATTTGTAATAAGTTACGGGCTAATTAACCCGTGAGCCCGCAAGCTTTACCCGTTATGGGCGCGGGTTGGAGAAATGACCACCCGTGAAGAATATCGACCCGCGGGTTTTGACTCGTGTTAACCCGAACCCGTGTAACCCGCAACGAGCCAGCCCCGGCTCGCCCATTTGCCAGCTCTAAACAAGAACAACAACATCCACAATGAAGAGAATCTCACGTCTCATTGGCATCACAGGATCATCAACTCATCAATTGAGCAATTACTCTTAACTGAGCAATTTCAATCATTCAGAATTATCATATTCAGAATTCACAACATACCTACAATCTTTGATTACCATTGATTCCACACATTTCTTAGCTTCCCTCCTACAGATCGACCCATCCTCTCTTGTGACCGAATTTACTCTGGAACTGCTATTGTCTTGGTTTAGGCCGGAGTACTACAGAATGATCTCTCGAATTAAAATCACTCCCTTCTTGCAGTGCATCTGTGTGAGGTTGAACATTTTGCTCGGTTCAAGGCGTCTCCTCCGCACGGTCGTCTCCTCAATTCCATAAAAACCAGCAAATTATTTTGCCCTATCTACAGATTGGCGACCACAGTGGGAAATCATTCACTCGGTTGCAATCTCAGTTCTCACAAAGATGGTCGATCTTAGGTCTGGTTCAATTACCAACTCGGGTTCAACACCCAACTTTAACATTGCAAGATATAGTGGTACCGCTAATACGACACCTCCAGCGCAACTTGCTACTAATACTTCTCCAAGTACTGATGCTCTAGTGATCACCCCTGTAAGTGATGGCACTGGCGCCATCAACAATCCACTCTTCGGTTGATCTCTTGAAGAAGCCATAGGAAATCAGTCTACTATAGTTGATCTCATGAAGGTTCAGACTGACGTAGCTGTAGCACAGAAAGAGTTGTGTACTTATCTCAAAACTCTCACAGACAAGCTTGCATCTGAACGAACTCAGACTCAACATGAGAAAGGAATAGCTAAAGAAACATCTTCAACTGCTAATCCTGAAATCTCTCCAATCCATGTTGTACATGATGAAGAATTCCGCAAATCTGCAGATGACTCTCTAGCAATGGAACCCGCAAGTTTCATCACTCGTGAAGACATGGAGCACTTTTTGAGGATTGGGGAAAAGATAAGGCATCATATGTCCATCTTCACCAACGTTCATATCCTGCTTCCATACATAGGATTCCACTTTCAAAGGTTATACCGCTCCAACATTCATTCTTTATGATGGAACATGCAATACTCAAAAACATATTTCTCGGTTTCCGGAATTATTGGGCGAACACGGGTACACCATGTCGTCCGTCTGAAAGAATTTTCAAAGTCTCTGACAGGCAGAGCATACACCTGGTACAACAACATCGCACCGGGAAGTATCATAGATTGGAGAGAGATGATTAATGCTTTCTACAAAAAATACTTCTTCGTGTAAGAGCAAATCACTCTCTCTGATCTAGGAAGGATGTTTCAAAGGAGCAGCGAACATCCTGATGATTATGTGAAATGGTTCACAAATCAAGCCTTGGACTGCCACGACCCAAACGTCACATAGAAGCAACTTGTAGACTTGTGCATTAAAAGAATGATCCCGGTCTATAGAGCCTCGCTGGAAAACCTCTGGTTCCACACTTTCTCAGAACTTCATGAAGCAGTCAAAAGATCATCGACTATTGCACCTGCTTTACTGAGCAAAGTCTACAAGGCCGAGGAACCTCGGAGAAGCCAAAGCCTGATCAAAAAACAGTACAATGTCCAACCTTCCATGAACGTTGTTGCTCAAAGAGGCAAAAGGAAAGTTTCTTCTCAAACATGCGACATCCAATATTTCATCATACAAAAGCTTCACGGAAGGATAACTAATCATGCACATACCTCGACCCGGCATCAACGAATGGGGAAATGATCGGACATACTCAAACTTCTCATGAAGGAGTGATCGAGTTACTAGAAGTCTGGGTTGAAGAAGGTGCAATCAAATTGTTGCTCAGAGACAACTGAAGTAACTGCAATATTCTGAAGCACGTCACCAAAGAGAAGGTTGATCCACGATATCCTTAACTAGGGACTGAAGGAGTACGCAAGAATCCTCTCCCGGTCAGAACCTTTACACTCTCTGAACAACCTATCAAAGAGGCAGTTCAATCATTGGTCGAACGTGAATTGTGTTATCTGTCGAAGGCATGAAGGAGAGACATGTTAACAATACTGAACCATATCGTGTCAAGAAGTCCATTTCGAAAATACTTCTTGAGCCTCCAGCCACATACCAAGAGATGTACGACTGGGGACTGCTTACCATAGTCAATCTCTAAAGAAACAAATTTGGAAGAACGTTGATCGATGCAGACACCGCCATCAGCAACATTCCACTGAAAACCATCGGATCCACAAGCATCACTCGACAAGAAGATACTTATGCTCCATCTCAATCAGAGACCTTGAAGGAGCGCTCGAAAATAATTATGGATACATCATTCTCAAAGAAAACATAAGTTCAACCTGGACATAAACCAAGTTTCACATAATCAGGAAGATCCAGGATATGACATGTCCTTCAGACAAGCGTGGATCCACGCTGAAAAGATGGGTACTTACAAAGCGCCTTTAATTACACATATCTCCAACGAAGAAAGTTCTGATCTAGAAGATCTGACGGACATTCCATCATCATAGTACTTGGAGGAACTTCAAACTTTGGCGAGGTTGAAGCAAGAAAAAAAGATGCATAGACATTCATCAAGAGGTTCCACACTCAAGAAAGTGTCATTCCATGTCTATGTCATTTATTTCCTCACATGCTATCCTAGCATGGGGACTCAATTATGCTAACAACTCTGCAAGATGTTATGAATGGTAGCTTCACCGCATTAATATTTTACCAAGTGGTTGAATCTGACGTCTCTCCGAATCAAGCACTGAAAAATTTATTACTGAGATAATGTCCAAACATGGCAAAGAACACTTTGGGCGTTTCTCCTGCAAGTCCATGTGTTCCTAAAAATCAGAAAGCTCTAAGGTCTGCACAAGTGTTGAATCCCACTACCACAATGAAAGGATGCTTAATCAACATAAGAAACTCCAGGGCCGAGATAATCAAACCCCTAAAACATTCGATGCTTAAGGAATATACGCTTCAACACTCAAGCATCTAAGAAGCCATCAAATTGTACTCCCAATCAAAGAGTACAACTTTTGCACAAATATCTCGACGATGACACATTGATTCAATACCATCACGATCAAAGTGTTACTAAACTACAATCGATAAGTCTTCATTATCCCAGGATAATACTTCTGAAGCAGATGAAATATCATTCGTACATGGATGGCACTAACTCCTTTAACATACACTGGCAACCTGAGATGATTCCATGAAACTTCATTAACAGTATTTCTCTGCATCACAAGCCCTGCATGATTGAGAAACTTTCTATCTTCACCAATCACATCCAGTATGAAGACTGCTGATGCTATCTACCGCAACAACATCGACTCACTGACAAAGCCAGTTCATGCTAAAGTTATGCTTTCAGGAGCATTCAGGTTGAACTCTCAGTACACCTTCATCTTAGGGATGCTCAAATCATCGACTAGTTCGTGAATGTAAAAGGCTCACTAGATGAAGGAGCAAGGATTATATCTATAATCATGGTTCTAGACTTTTCGGTCTTTGGAGAAACTTCAACCATGGTATCAGCATCAACAATAATCTCTAGAGGAACACCATCCATGATCTCAGCGTCGACAAGGATCTCTGGAGCGTGATCATTCATAGTCTCAACACCAACGACGGTCTCAGGAGCAACATCCTCAGGGCTTCATCAACTAATCATTCTCCGAAGTGTTACACATGAAGCGGATTCCTCTAAGAACCAATGATTCATATAAAGATGTGTAGACTTGATAACATGCTCACATGAAAGTCTTCTCAAAGATGGCACGACTGGTGGGCATAATCCAAAGTCTTCTACAAGATGTTCTCATCACCTCTACAAATGAGATACAACACACTTCAGGTCATGGGTTTGCAAAAACGTACCAATGGGTAAGGAATAGGACAATGCTTTATCAACGAAATATGTTCTCCTATGTCTCTTCTACAACATACCAAAAGGGCGCATCAATCAGACATACGAGCTGAAAGATATGGCATTTACTGTCACGTCTACGAGATCTGAAAAAATTGTACGGGATTACAAATTACAAATGTGCATGCTTTGTTGGATACCCTCTACAACTCCAAATTGATTTATTCTTCTCTCATGTAATAAATCAATCTCATAGCTTCAAAATTTGGGGTCAAGCATCGAATTCCGACGTCGTATGAGGTTCCTACAACTTCCAGAGCGTACAACACGCAAGCAACAATTCTTAGACGGGATTCATAACTTCTGCAGTCGATCAGTGTCCATCGGGTCTTTCCACTAAGCACTTCATCAAGGTACCTCCAACTTCGACCACCTAGATATTTACATCAATTTTTCTACCTGGGTCCTCTATCTAAGTCTTGCCAGAAGAAGACGAAAATGAGAGATTCAACAAAATACTGGGGACTGACGGTCCAATGATCATGGCAATCGGTTTCACAGTCCAAGACCCATGGCACCAGACTCTCATGTGCTAATCATTCATCATGAAAGGAATTTTATCACGGAACATGCAACCATGGTCATTACACCACCCCCTCTTGGGAGCAACATCAGCTGTGGTCCCGTGACCAGGGCTTCAGAAGTAATGGTTCTACTACGGATAGAAGATAGCACTGCAAGCACCATCATGCTCATGTATCAATCAAGGGTTCCTGATCTCAAATGAATAAATGATATCAAAATTCTTCACCAACCATTCGATACACGAGCAAATGGTCTGAAGACGCAACGGGGGTGTTTTACAACAAGCTCGTCTGAGATGATTTTTCACTGTCATACACAAATAGGTGAGTTGGGAGCAATTGGTGAAGAATATAGGGAAGAGTCATATACCATTCTCTTCGTATGGATGTCTTCTACAACATATACAAAATTCACAGCAATTGGAGAAACGGGGGAAGAGTTGTGTCCAAAACATTGGACCACATGCCAGTTAAAATATTTCTGAAGGTCTCCTGGAAGTTTACTGTTTCATCGATTTCGACCGCTAAACGTTCTCAAAACTTAAAAGTCTTCTTTGTTAAAGCTTGGAAATTTCCTGGGAATAAGCATACATGGGAAAACCGCGAAAATCCGACTTCGGACGAAGATTCTACAGTGTTTCTATCAAAGGCTGAAGTCTGAAATTTTTATGGTGACGTATTTCGACGAAATTACTCGCATACTCACATGGATTCTCATTCATTCATTCACAAATAAGAAATTTCATACTTCTATGAAGATATTACATGATATATACTTACTAAGGGAGTCTCTAAATTATTTTCTGTCTCGACAATGCCGGAATATCCATTGATAACGCCGCTATCTCCATTTGGTTCGGATTTCTGGAATTCTCCATATTCCCATGCCCCAAAAAAGAGTGTACTTCATCAACATGTTGCTTATCTACAATGATTTCTTCCTAGACTCATCAACAATAATTATTATTATTCAAGGAGATTCCATGATCGCCTGCACGAAAGAGATACTTACATCGACTTCTTCATCAGTGCTAGATTGTTTGCCCGAGAACAAGTTGAAGGCCGTCAATCGATGGAGAAAAAGTCTAAAAGAAGTAACAAACCTTGGTATCGTGATCCTAATTGCACGGGCAGGGAAAAGTCATGACACAAGGATCACTAACAACTCACCAAAGAAATGGCTGGGGACTGAACGTCATTTGCTAACATCATGTAGTCCTTGGGTTCTCTACTCCCATAGACTTTCTTCCATTTTTGTGGGATCTACTTTTATCCGGGATTTCACTATAAGATCATCATGTGGTAAATCTAATGAAATAAGAAGAAGTACAACTCAGTATGAAGGATCTCTCACCATCACTCAGAGGTCCCAGGAGTACCATTTCTTAAAGTTTCATCCGTAGAGATGTCATCTCTGGAAACACCATCTTTGGAAGTATCATCCTTGGAGTCAGTCATTCTTGCAAATTGGATATTTCAGCACATCGTTCATACAAAGCGCAGGATTCGACAGAACAATGAATCATGCAATTAGGATGCTCACATCAACGTCTACAAAATGGTAATTCTCAACTCTTACCTTTTTAGGGTTTCACGAACTTAGTGATAATAACGTAAAACTTTGAAAATCTTGCTCGCTCCTTCAAACCTGCAAAGACGAGCAACCCCATTACTTAAAAGTACGACACCTAACTTTTCACGAAATTATGAATAATTCACATAACCCTTTATGTGAACATTCACTGATTTTCTACCGTGTGTGCATACACTATGAAATCACGAAATTGATGAAAACATCATTGTTTGCTTTTAACAATTGTTTAAAATCAAAACTTGATTTTGCAAAATCTTTCATAAAATCGTGAACAACCCATGTAACTCTTTACTATGTGAACGGTTTTTCAAAAATTGGACAGACGTCCATCTTACAATTGTGAAAACTCACATACAGACATTATTTCACCATGTATATTGTCTACTTTCAATAATTGTTCAAAATCAAAACATTGATTTTACAAAATACATATATTTAACGTGAAACTCACGTAAATTTAAAAATATATCTATATATTTTGCTCCCTCGCACGAGCATCTGTCTTTGAAGCGAGAGTATATTTTCAAAATTTTGTGAACACTCACATATCGAAAATAAAATTTTCATGAAAGCTCATAGACAAAAAATTTATTAACAGACGCACGTCTTTAAAAAAAAAAAAACTTTTCTCTCGTACGAGCATTCACCTTTGGAACGAGAGTTTATTCATTTTGTGAAATTTCACAAAGATAAAATTTTGGTTTTCATGAAAGCTCGTAGATAAAATTTTATATCATTAGACTCAGGTCTATTTTGTTTGTTCCTTAAACTAACGAACAAACGAGCGTCTATTCTTAAAATAAGGATTTCTTTTTTGGGCCCGGCCCGCGAATCCTAAACGACCAAGGTCCCGTCTTCAAGATCAGTGGTTCAACACCTATCTATGCTTATTAGACGATGCTCCATCATGCCACTGGGATCTTCACTCAAGTCATGGTTTGATCGTACTATCAAAATTCGGTAACATCTTAACCTACGACTAAGTTCTATTGTTTATGACCAGAAAATCACCATTCAATGTTGAATGAGGAATACGGCTTTCCTTACTAAGCATGGAACTTAATGTAGATGGTGGATTTTCGACAAAGGCTAAAATCGTAAACCCATAATTATATGAACTTCTGATCCAGCAATCAGATGTGAGTAATGAGACACGGGTCTCTCATCGAACCTCTGACTGAGAATACTATCTCTCAGAGTACATGCATATATGTAGTCTCTCGGATAGCCAACGACATATCTATATTGAGACACGGGTCTCTCATCGAATCTCTGACTGAGAATACTTTCTCTCAGAGTACATGAAGATATGTAGTCTCTCGGCTGGACAACGGCATATCTGTATTGAGACACATGTCTCTCATCGAATCCTATGATTGAGAATACTTTCTCTCAGAGTACATGCAGATATATGGTCTCATGGCTAGACAACAACTTATCTCATGAATACTGAACACTTTAGTAATTATTTTTATATAGTATAATGGGATGGACGGCTCCTAGACATCTTTCTCTGCTAGAATAGAGCGATAACGTCTTCAGGATACAAACAACGAGTTTACCCTGACTATATAAAGGATATGAAGCTCCAGCAAGCTCATATCAGAATAATTAATGCTCCTAGACAGCTTGCTCTGCTAGTATAGATCCATAAGTTGATTATTCTTAAATTCTTGGATTCATCCACAGAATTTCCAAGAATATTCAAATATTTTCGCAGATATTTCATTACTACAAACAATGGTTCTTCCCAGAAGAAATCCATGGGTTAGTAATAAATATTCAACACACGGGCGTCTGAGCTACCTCTGAGTAACCCCGATTTAAATGGTGAAAGTGTACTCAACGACGATGCACTAACAATCACCGCACGAACGAGTATTTCAAAATACGACGAGATGATGAACCTATGCAAAATAGGAAAGAAAAAAAATAAAAATTAAAAATTGACCAAGGCGCTGGGAGCATGGGCCCACTGACCGGCCGATCGTGTCGTGGTCAATCCCACGCCAGTTTCATATTTTTATCATATTTTTTGTTATTTTCCTTGAGTTCATGAAAATTCTTTCATTTGAACAAATATCCTTCGTTTTGTGGAAACTCCTCAGTTTCATGGTGTTTCTTTCACACCAAAGAAATAATATAAAATTAAGAAAGAATATTGTGGGGCGTGACCATTGGACAACCGGCCATGCCTTGGTCCCAGCCGGTCCCACACCTCATGGTTCCTCATTATTTTATTATTTCCCTAATTTCATGAAAACTCCTTAATCTCATGATATTTCCTTGGTCCCATGAAAAATTATATAAAATTAGGAAAAACCGTGTGCACGGGCCATAGCCGGTCATCCAAACCCTAAATGGCCCCATACGTCCCTTTTTATTATTGTTATATTTTTTATGTTTTCATAATCCCATGAAACTCCTTGATTTCATGATATTTCCTTCAAATTATGAAATTTCCTTTGTGAAATAATACATAAAATTAGGGAAAACGCACGGGACCGGGCCCTGGCCGGTCAACCATGCTCCAAGTCGGTCCCACATGCCCACACGTCCCTTATTTTATTATTATTATTTTTTATGTTTCCCTCATCTCATGGAAACTTTTTGATTTGAACAAAACTCTTTAATTTTAGCAAAACTCCTTGATTTTATCATATTTCCCTAAAATCATGAATATATTATGAAAATTTTGAAAAAACAAACGTGAGGGATTGGCACTTTGGCCGGCCGGCCATGCCTGGTCCCACACTTCATAACTATTTCACTTTTTTTCATTATTTTCCTTCATCTCATGAAGTTTTGACGGATTTATCAAAAACCCTGGTTTCTTCATATTTTCTAAAATGATTGCTCAAACGCACATCTGAAAATATCAAAATTCTCAGAACTGAGATACGAACGCTTTTGGGACATGAGAATGTTACCTTGACCGACCAAGTTTGTCTCTTTGGCTCTCAATGAGCCGGTCTTACATATGTTCACAATTTGACCTAATTTGCGCAATTGAACGTATTAGGTCCAAAACTCTTCCAAACGACTTGGAACTCCATGGAATGATCAACACTTGATCCCGTGACCACCCAGGGACGGTTTCATGACCCCTTGGTCGGTCTTCCACTTCTTCATAATTAATTAGGTTTTATCACCTAGTATTGAACCCAGCAGTAATTCGAATAAATGATTAAACCAGCATTTAATCATTCTTTCATCAACAAGTCACCAACTATTCAAGAGGTCTTGGTGTTTGCTCACGTGAGCATATGAGTGTTACATGATTGACCCAAGGTCTCATGAAACCAATCCTTCCTTCGTTCCATGGTTCAATTCCTAACAAACCATGAAGTTGTCATCAATTGATCAAATTAAGGTTTCTGAGTCTAAGGATTATAATTCCAGATTCAAACACTAATAAATTTATGACGATATCATGATCAATATACTTATTAATTATACTCGGTTCAACTTCCAGTATTTTAATTAATATTTTATTTTTGTCACGCTGCCAATAATTTATCAGATGAGCAACACTTGCTCAGATAATCAATACTGGTTCAAATCAGAGAATATTGGTTCAATTATCGATATTCAGCAAATCATCGAATGAGAAATACTTGCTCGTCTCAACTCTCAACGTGAGGATCATTCCCATGTTCAATCCATGAGTTTCAGAATATTTTACAAAATCATGTTCAATTCAGTTAATACATGGAATCATCGTCCCATGATATCACGAAGTCAGCAACTGAATAAACTAACCACGAGACATCAATCGTGTCACTTGGGGGGATATCAATTAGGGTTTTGGTCTGGCGGTCTACGGCACGTGTTTTCAAACACACGATGGAATGTGATCAAGTCATGTAATCAGTTGAAGGAGTTAACAAAGTAGTGTGTGGAAAATCAACCAAGTCTCCGCATGATGAGCAACTGGTTTCAAATACTATTTCTATCTCTCCACTCTTTGATTCCATCAACTGTCACACTTCATGGGATCATGGTGTCTACAATTCCAGTAATATAAATAAGTCTCTAAATCATGATTGAAACAACAAGAACAACAACGTCAACAACGACGAGAATCTCACGTCTCATTGACATCACGGGATCATCAACTCATTAATTGAGCAATTACTCTCAACTGAGCAATTTCAATCATTCAGAAATTATCATATTCAGAAATCACAACACACCTATAATCTTTGATTATCATTAATTCCACACATTTCTCAGCTTCCCTCCTACAGATCGACCCATCCTCTCTTGTGACCGAATTTACTCTGGAACGGCCATTGTCTTGGTTTAAGCCGGAGTACTACAGATTTATCTCTCGAATTCAAAGCACTCCATACTTGCAGTGTATCTGTGTGAGGTTGAACATTTCGCTCGGTTCAAGGAGTCTCCTCCGCATGGTCGTCTCCTCAATTCCATAAAAAACAGCAAATCGTTTTTCCCCATCTACAGATTGGCGACCACAGTGGGAGATCATTCTCTCGGTTGCAATCTCAGTTCTCACAAAGATGGTCGATCTTAGGTCTGGTTCAGTTACCAACTCGGGTTCAACACCAAGATGTTGAGAATAACCTCTCCAAAAGGGTCAATTAAAATAGTTCTCGTAATTCTTTTCTAAAATCAAGAACAAAGTCTATGACTGATATTTTGATTGAGAATCATGTTCATGATAAGAAAAGAATGCATCCAAAACAAAAGGAACAAGTACCTAGTTCAAAGATTGTTTTGGATCTGACTCCAATTATTGGTAAAAAATCTTCTGTTTCTATTCTAGAAAGAAACAAGAACTTTGATTCACTATCCTGTTCGAATCTTGAATTAATGGCTATATTACAAAGGTTTTACAACAAATTCAAAACTTTTTGAGAAACAGGAAAATCCATTGATAGCCTTGAAGATGTCTTAGAACTTATTGTTCAACTAAATATAAGAATTTGTGAAGGTAAACGTGAAACACTCAGTCTTCAAATTAATCTGGCAGATTATTTGGAACAAAAACTGTCTTTGTGTAATGAAGTGAATCAGCAAACTTCAGAGTGTGAATATCTTTCACAATCACTGGAACATTCACAAATAAGGATTAAAATCCTTAAACAATATCTTCTTACAGAATCTTGTCAAGAGATATGCTTTGGCAAATCCTTAGAAGGACATCTTCAACAAGGTATGAATACCTTAAAAGATCATATCGAAAGTCTTGAAAGAAAAACATCTATAATTTGTTTGATGTTAGATCAAGAATATTTTGGTACGAATAAAAAGGATATACCATCCTGGGCTCAAAAAGTAATCAAGAATTTAACATCTCGCAATATTTCTGATAAAAAGGATGTATCAAGCACATTCGAAACCCATATGAGGACACAGGATCATGACCCTAAAAATAAGAAGGAAAATGTTTCTCCAATAGTATTTGGTAAGGAAAATTTCTCTCACCCCAACACTTAGAAATGTTGGAAAGTGCATCCTTACGGTTCCCAATCTTTTGATGTAAGGAACAACAAGTATCTGGGCATCCAGAATCCTATTAATATCTCTTATTTAACATAGAGAGAATACACAATCTACCTGAAAAACATTTAATAAGTTTTTGTGTGTAGAAAAGTTGTCTTAAAACAAATTGTGTAAACATGATAAGTTTTCTTGTCTAGAGTATTTTTAGATACATGATTTTGAAGATTGATTTTTTTTGGAAAAAATATTTATGATTTGGAAACACATAAGATGCGAAAATATTTTCAAATCTGGTCAGAATTATTTATTTAAGGATGATACCTATGTTTGGTATGTGTTAAAATCCCCTGGTATATGTACTCATTTTTTTTGAGAACTTATACTAAAAGATGTATCCTCAAACCATATCTCAAGCTAAGATTCTGAAAGCTTTGAGTGGAATGGATTCTGATGAATTAATCAATCTTTTTGTCTACACGAAAAACATTTAATAAGTTTTTGTGTGTAGAAAAGTTGTCTTAAAACAAATTGTGTAAACATGATAAGTTTTCTTGTCTAGAGTATTTTTAGATACATGATTTTGAAGATTGATTTTTTTTGGAAAAAATATTTATGATTTGGAAACACATAAGATGCGAAAATATTTTCAAATGCTGGTCGAATTATTTATTTAAGGATGATACCTATGTTTGGTATGTGTTAAAATCCCCTGGTATATGTACTCATTTTTTTTGAGAACTTATACTAAAAGATGTATCCTTCAAGAATCTTGTCGGTTCCTTCAAGAAATATGGTTGTGAAGATAAACGAAAAGAGAATGAAGATATTTCATCTTAAGCAGGAGTTACTAATCTTCTAGTCCAAAATAGTTTGGATGCTAAGATTGATATTCTCAATATTCGTCAAGTCCTCCTCAGTACTATTGAAACTCATCACAGACAGGAAGCATTACTAAGAACTATTATTCGTAAACAAAGAAAGATAATTAAACTTGGAATCGTTAATAGGGAGTGTGCTCGAAATATTATTCAAAAGGTTAAGGCTTTAGCCTGTGAACATAATCAAGGTACTGTTTGTAGAATTCTAGAAATCAGTCGTGATGTAGTTGATGAAGATCCCGAGAAATTTGAGGATATTGAAGATGATCTTTGAAGAAGACTATTCAAAGATTTAATCCAGAAAAATAGACATCAATGTTTGATTTACTTCAATTATTGTATAAGGTCTATTTTTTGAATAAAACTATCAATATCAATATTAATGAATAAAATTATTTCTTTGTAATTTTTTTTTTTGATAGTTACTGATAGGTGTCTAAAACACCTTATTATGTATCTATTGTTTATGCTTTCTCTGCTAGTTTTCTTGTAAATTATGTATCTTATGCTTTGTTTTTGAGTATTTAGGTACTTTAAAGTCATTTGGATCAAAAGAAGAGGAAACATGGCAAAAGCGTTGGAGGCGGATTGTGTCTCATTATTTGCTTTTATTTCTTCATCTTTGTCTGAAAAGTATGCCAGCTTTAGTGATGCAAATTATGTCTGAAAAGCATGGCGGCTTTAATGATGTTAAGACATTGAAGAGAAGAAGTGGACTTGAGATACAAGAGGCAGCTGCAGCTGGTGGAAGAGCATTCATTTGGAGCATAAAGGGGCAAAGTTGTCATTTCCTAGGAGAATACTATCGGGGACCCATTTAAGGTTAAGGGGTTGCATACTTGGTTATCCCTTATCTCAAGTGCCGGGGTGGCTAAATCCTTCCCTAATCATAACCTAGGATTGAGAGATATTCCCAATCATTTGGCACTCAAAGAGAGATGGAAATAGAATAAAAAATAATGGCGCAATGTCTGAGACGATTTCCTTCTGAGATCGAGTGATGAACAAGATATAAAAGGGGATGAATCAGGTGAAGCTGCTATCAGATAGACATGATAAAAATGGTGAAGAAATTCAAGGAAGAGGAACTGGTGATGAACATATTGGAGGAGAATTTGAGAGAGTTACCAGGGGCTGAGATTGACGATTCTGCAGTCGATAATGGAGAGAATTAGAGAGAAAGGAGATTGAGATAGAGGAATATTGCCACTGTTCCAGTCGATTGAATCTGTAGGAATTTGTGGATGATGGTGGTTGAGATCGATTAGGGTTTGAATTAGTTCTCTGGGTGCATGAGAAATGAAGAAATTATAGTTAGGTTTTAGCTACAGATTTGAGTTGAAGAAGAAATCAGAGATGGGTTACTATTGGTGAACCGATTGAAGCTATTGGAGATTGAGATGTAGAATTTGGGTTTGAATCGAAATTGAAGTTGGGGTTCTGCTAAGATCGATTTTATTACAGGGAGAAGAAGATTGTTACTAAGAATGGGTATGGATGTTGTTCAAATTAGGAATAGAAAAGGGTTTTGAAATGAATCCCTGTGCAATAGACTATGTGTGTATGAAGCTACAGCTACATGTAGGGTTGGTGTGTGAGTAAAATATAATGGTGCTGCCAAATATGAAATCAGTGGAGTTTCAAGATCAATGTTCTGAAGATAGTGGTATAACTATAGATAGAGATTGAGGAGGTGGCTTGGAGTTGCATCTGCATATGATAGCAATAGAATGGCTCGAATATGATGTTGCAACTGGGAGATTGGTGGTCCTAGGCATGGATATTGCAGGGTTGTATGGCAGGGTACTTTGAAACTGAAGTTGTAAATGAACTGAGCTAAATATTAGATTGCAGGTGCAACTGGTGGTTCAATGAATGGTTGAATATGAAATAGCAGCTGAGCTGTAAGTGGGGGTTTGTGTTGGAATGGGATGGATCTGATTGGGTGTTGTTGGTTGAGTCATGTCAGGTTTTTGTGATGGCATTGGCCTAAGAATGGATAATATTGCAGTAATGGACTGTGATGTGACAGGGAGTTGCTGTTATATGATGAAATGGACTGTTCTTTGAGATTGGTTGCTACTTTGACAATGGGCTATGCATATTGGTGTTACAACTGAGATTAAGGTGAAATTGCAGGTGAACTTGAGCTGGTGGTGACCTGGGCATTATGGCCTGAACTGTATTGCAAGTGAAACTGAGATTAGGTGATGGCAGTGACTGGAGATGATGTTGCAGAGAAAATGGAAGCCAATGGTTAGGCAGATTATGGTTGGTTGTTTGGAGTCGAAATGTGGTGGTCTCAGTGGAATTCAAAGAAGCTACAGAAAATGTGCAGCACACAGAGCACATCCATCATGGCTGAAGCGCAATGGTTGCAATAGCCACGGCAACTAAACCAAGTCAGCCCAGTTAGTTAAATCAGTCTTAATTTAGAGTTGTCTCAGCTGACTTGGTATGACTCGGTACTTGACCCGAGTTAACTCGTTGACCAGTTTGACTTTCCAGGTTGCCGACGACGACTTTTCGGTACCGGATTTCGGCCAAAAACCTAGTTTCCCGACGAGCGTTTTTGGGACAGAATTTCTACACGGGTTTCTCTCACTTATGGGCTTGGTGGATTTTTGGCTAATGGACTTTGAAGACTAAACCTAATTTTGGAACAAGAGGAGACACAAAAAGGAAAAGACTTCGACTTCTTTGGGGATGTCACGTTTTTATTCTATTCTTGGAGCTTTTGCAGAGAACTACTTCTAGGGTTTACTTTCTTTTATGTTTCATCTTCTTTCTTTGAATATTATGATGATAAACTCCATTAATATGAGTGACTAAATACAATTATTGGTTATGGGATAAAGTTGATTTCATCAAGCACATCTTGATTCTATGAATTAGTTTTGTCTCAATTCTATCGTTTATGATTCATTATTTTTATTATCATATGATTTGAATGCTAGTTTGGTTGATTCCAGAATCAATTGGATTGGTTTTTATCTCTATAGCTATATTAGGGTTTTCAATACGTAAAAGTTGTTTATCCCTGATTTTTAGTAGCATCTTGTGGTTATTACTTGTAGTGATACATCTTTTTAATCGCACATGAATCATAACCTTTGTTAAAATGAATTATTGCTTTTACACATTTGTTTGCATTGATTAGTCTTATTTCATAGAACTTATTGCTCTTAGGAAGTTAAACTTAATTGTGCTTTTACACTTTAGGTTTCTTTTTAAGTAGATTTCACAATAGCATCTTTTAATGTTGTTTGTGATAAAATTAGGAAATAAACGGGATACTCTTGCGATCAAGATATCCTAGGACTTTTGATAATTGCGAGATTAAATTACCAATTCTAATCATTGATGAAAATACATGTTTGTTGATGATACTACCCCTTGACCAATATCTTCTCCATATTGATTATCCAAACTATTTGCTTTGCTTTATTTTATTTTATTTTATTACTTTGATAAAAACAAAACACACTCTTGGGTTATTTTAGTTACTTAAGAATCTGAAAATTGCATAACAACAATCGCGTCTCTGTGGATACGAACTCTTTCTTATCACGTACTTCATTTATATTTAGTAGAGTGAGAAAGTGAAATTATTTTTGCTCGGCTGACAACCGACCAAATTTTGGCGACGTTGCCAGGGAGGCATTCGGCGTGTTATATAGTTTTGGTTTCTTATTTTTACGTTGTTTTTAATTTCGTTTTGAGAATTGTGTTTCAGGTACCTTACTGAAATACATACTGGGAGAAGCAATGGGTGATGCAAATCACACACTCAAGGAGTTTGATTCTCACAAGATGGATACACAACAGGGGTGTATTCAAACAAACTCTACTTTCGAGATCAAGCCGGGGCTGCTTATAGAATTACCAAAGTTCTATGGCATGGTGAATGAAGACCCAAATAATCATCTTATGGACTTCCACACCATTGTCATGGCCGTGCTTCCAGTGGATATTGATGCAGATGGTGAAATGTTGAAAAAAATTCGATTCTCTTTGGCGGATAGTGCTAAGGATTGGTTATATTATTTGCCTCCCAAAAGTGTCACAACATGGAATGGGTTGAAGAAACTCTTTTTAGAGAGATATTTTCCTGCATCAAAGGCTACTCAAATTCGCAAGGAGATTTGTGGGATGAAACAAAATGTGGGAGAATCTTTATATGAATGTTGGGAACGATACAAGAGATTGGTGGCAAGCTTCCCTCATCACCAATTTAGTGACGCAATGATTATCCAATACTTCTATGAAGGTCTCCAAGCAAGTGATAGGAATCCTATTGACGCTGCAAGTGATGGTGCACTTATGAACAAGACGGTGACACAAGCTAGGGAATTGATTGAGAGTATGGCAGCAAATTCTCAACAATTTTCAAGTCGTGGATCAGAACCACCTACCAAGGGAGTTAATCAAGTTGACGAGATTATTGAATTACGTCAACAATGAGCAATATGATGGCAATGATGCAACAAATTGCAGAAGTGGTTGTAAAACCGTCACACCCAGCTTATGAGAACGTAGAGCATGTCAATGCTATATTCTCAACTCAGCCATATGGTATTTACTCCATCACTTACGAGCAAGTTGCAAGTGCAAGTTCTATTTACAACCATCCGCATGAGTTCCAACAACAAGTGCAACAACCACAACAAGGGCATAATCTAGAATTGGAGAAGATGGCTACTTTGGTGGAGGCTCTAATGTTCGTGGTACAAAAAAATCAACAACTAGCGATCTTAAATCAGCAGAAAATGGATAATGCAATTAAGGAGTTGCAATCACAAGTTGGTCAACCGCAATAATAACAATTCCAGCAACAACAACAACTACATGAAAATCAAGGGTCCAATATGGAAGAGTTGCTGAAATCTTTTATGCAAAGAACGGAGGGTGTGGTCCAGGACTTGCAAACACAAGTTGGTTCAATGGCCGAGGAGATTAATCAGTTGCATGTACAAAATGGTGAGAAACTCCCTTCCCAACCTCTTAACTCAAGAGAGGGTTTCAATGCTATTAAGTTTGGAAGTGGTACACAATTTGTGCAACCCGAAGTTACTAATTCGGGTGAAGAAGAAGCCCCAAAGGAACCAATTTTGGAGGAAAATAATGCAGATTTTCCCCAAACTCCCGAGGTAACTAAATCAAACTCTAAACCTCTTGTTTCTACTTATGTTCCTCCTCTACCTTTTCCTGGCAGGTTCGCTAAAGCTAATGAGAAGGTGGAACAAGATAAGGATATTTGGGATGTTTTTAAGAAGGTCCAAGTGAATATTCCACTCATTGAAGTAATTAGGAAATCTCTTCGCTATGCAAAGTGTGTAAAGGAATTGTGCACTAACAAGCACAAGCTAACCGGTAATGAGGTAATGAGTGTGGGGGGAAACGCTTCGTCATATCTTACAAAGAAACTCCCTCCTAAATTGAAAGATTCCGGTAGTTTCACTATTCCATGCACTATTGGTAAAACAAGATTTGCAAAAGCTATGTTAGATTTAGAAGCGTCAATTAATGTTATGCCTACTTCGATTTATGATGCTTTAAATCTTCTTCCTCTCAAGAAAACCGACATAGTTATTCAACTTGCCGATAGATCTAATGTTTACTCTAAAGGGATTGTTGAGGATATTTTGGTGCAGGTAAAAGGACTAATATTTCCAGTGGATTTGTACGTTTTAGACATGAGTGATGTGAATTCATCCTCGTCTACACCTTTACTATTGGGTAGACCATTATGAGTACCGCTAGAACGAAGATTGATGTCCACAATGGCACCTTGACTATGGAGTTCGATGAAGAAGTCATACACTTCAACATCTTTGAGGCGAGGAAACATCCAAGTACCATTCAATCAGATTTTCATAATGTGTTGGAAGCCGGCTAAGGCGTAACAAACAAGGAGCAAGTCGGGCTGACGACTTTAAACCAAGCGCTAAGTGGGAGGCAACCCAACAGTTTTGTATCTTTATCTTTACTTTTTATTTTTTATGCATTTGCTTTTATCTTTATTTTCTTTGTTTTTGCATATCATTTGCGGAATTTCCCACCTTGAACTTTCTTTGGACGATTAAATTTTACATTGAGGACAATGTAAAGTTTAAGTATGGGGGAGCATTTATATGTTTGTATAGTATGTTTTAGTTTGTTTTATGCCTTTAGTAAAAAAAAAAAAAATCAGAAACAAAAACAAAAATCAAGAATTTTTTTTTTGTGCTTTTTGAACTCCGAAATCTAGAAACTTGTGCCTTTAGGATGACACCATTAGTGGATGGAACCATTTTGATTGCAGGAGTTGAGGAACCAATTAACTAAAAAGGGATGAACATAGCTCAGAAATCACAAATAATATGATAGTTGTTACCATATCTCGAAATATCACCATATCACATTCTATTTTTATTTTTCCATATTTTTTTCTATTGTTCTCTAAGTGCTTTGGTGGGTCACTAAACATCGACTTGTTATTACTTCTAGGATGAAATAGAGTGATTGAGTTGCTATAAAAAAAGAAAAAAAGAAAAAAAGGGACCGACCAATTAGACCAAACGGAATAAAAATGACACTTGGATAGCAATATGTGTGTGTTCTCCCTGTCTTCGTCGCCTAAACAAGCGTGGAATGCAGGATCCAAGGGAAATATCGTGTAATTTGCTGACAAGAAGCATGTGCTTGGATCCAAAATATTTAATCATGCTGTCTAAAAAATGAGTGAAAAAGAAAAAGAAAAAGAAAATATTATATTTGTTGACACTAGAATTCAGACCAGTAGCTCAATCTAATAGGATGCATAGGTTCATCTTGGCGGTGACCTTCAGACAGATATGGGAAACATCGATCACTTGTGAACATTCGCCAACATCTACATCTATATCCATCTTCTTAATCTTTTCATTGTGATTGTGGTTTGTTAGTTTCTGAGTATTGTGGCTTGTTCGACTATCTAATTAGAGCTTTATTTACTTAAATATGAACTGAATTTGCGCAAGGTACCTCCTCCTGTAGTCATTTTGGATTCGTTCATTGATTTGTCACAAATAGACAGAGTTGGAAATATAGGTTTTGTAGGAATACCTCTTGTAAACCTTCACGAGACTAAAACTCATCCACTAGGGACACCTAGGGGTTCAAAGGCTTGTTATTTATGCTTAGAGTAACCGTAGCCTCAACGAGACGGAGTTGTATGTATGTTTTATAATTATTTTGTTTGATTTGCTCGAGGACTAGCAAAGTCTAAGTGTGGGGGAATTTGATAGGTGTCTAAAACACCTTATTATTTATCTATTGTTAATGCTTTCTCTGCAAGTTTTCTTGTAAATTATGTATCTTATGCTTTGTTTTTGAGTATTTAGGTACTTTGGAGTCATTTGTATCAAAAGAAGAAGAAACATGAAAAAAGCGTTGGAGGCGGATTGTGTCTCATTATTTGCTTTTATTTCTTCATCTCTGTCTGAAAAGTATGCCAGCTTTAGTGATGCAAATTATGTCTGAAAATCATGGCGGCTTTAATGATGTTAATACATTGAAGAGAAGAAGTGGACTTTAGATACAAGAGGCGGCTGAAGATGGTGGAAGAGCATTCATTTGGAGCATAAAGGGGCAAAGCTGTCATTTCCTAGGCGAATACTATCGGGGACCCATTCAAGGTTAAGGGGTTGCATGCTTGGTTATCCCTTATCTCAAGTTCCGGGGTGGCTAAATTCTTCCCTAATCATAACCTAGAATTGAGAGATATTCCCAATCATTTGGCACTCAAAGAGAGATGGAAAGAGAGGCGCAATGTCTGAGACGATTTCCTTCTGATATCGAGTGATGAACAAGATAGAAAAGGGGATAAATCAGGTGAAGCTGCTATCAGATAGACATGATAAAAATGGTGAAGAAATTCAAGGAAGAGGAACTGGTGATGAACATATTGGAGGAGAATTTGAGAGAGTTACCAGGGGCTGAGATTGACGATTCTGCATTCGATAATGGAGAGAACTAGAGAGAAAGGAGATTGAGATAGATGAATATTTCCACTGTTCCAGTCGATTGAATCTGTAGGAATTTGTGGATGATGGTGGTTGAGATCGATTAGGGTTTTAATTAGTTCTCTGGTTTCATGAGAAATGAAGAAATTATAGTTAGGGTTTAGCTATAGATTTGAGTTGAAGAAGAAATCAGAGATGGGTTACTGTTGGTGAACTAATTAAAGATATTGGAGATTGATATGTAGAATTTGGGTTTGAATCGAAATTGAAGTTGGGGTTCTGCTAAGATCGATTTTATTACAGGGAGAAGAAGATTGTTACTAAGAATGGGTATGGATGTTGTTCAAATTAGGAATAGAAAAGGGTTTTGAACTGAATCCCTGTGCAATAGACTGTGTGTGTGTGAAGCTACAGCTACATGCAGGGTTGGTGTGTGAGTAAAAGATAGTGGTGCTGCCAAAGATGAAATCAGTGGAGTTTCAAGCTCAATGTTCTGAAGATGGTGGTATAACTATAGATGGAGATTGAGGAGGTGGCTTGAAGTTGCAGCTGCAGATGATAGCAATGGAATGGCTCGAGTATGATGTTGCAACTGGGAGATTGGTGGTCCTAGGAGTGGAGATTGCAGGGTTGTATTGCAGGGTACTTTGAAACTGAAGCTGTAAATGAACTGAGCTAAATATTAGATTGCAGGTGCAACTGGTGGTTCAATGAATGGTTGAATGTGAAATAGCAGCTGAGCTGCAAGTGGGGGTTTGTGTTGGCAAGGGATGGATCTGATTAGGTGTTGTTGGTTGAGTCATGGCAGGTTTTTGTGATGGCTTTGGCCTGAGAATGGCTAGTATTGCAGTGATGGATTGTCTTTGTGACAGGGAGTTCTTTGTTATATCTTTGAAATGGACTGTGCTTTGAGATTGGTTGCTACTGTGATAATGGGCTATACAGATTGGTGTTACAACTGAGCTTGAGGTGAAATTGCAGGTGAACTTGAGCTGGTGGTGACCTGGGAATTATGGCCTGAACTGTATTGCAGGTGAAACTAAGATTAGGTGATGGCGGTGACTGGAGATGATGTTGCAAAGAAAATGGAAGCCAATGGTTAGGAAGATTATGGTTGGTTGTTTGGAGTCTAAATGTGGTGGTCTCAGTGGAATTCAAAGAAGCTACAGAAAATGTGCAGCAGACAGAGCACATCCATCATGGCTGAAGCGCAATGGTTGCAATAGCCATGGCAACTAAACCAAGTCAGCCCAGTTAGTTGACTCAGTCTTAATTTAGAGTTGGCTTAGCTGACTTGGTATGACTCGGTACTTGACCCGAGTTAACTCGTTGACCAGTTTGACTTTCCAGGTTGCCGCCGGCGACTTTTCGGTACTGGATTCCGGCCAAAACCCAATTTCCCGATGAGCGTTTTTGGGACAGAATTTCTACACGGGTTTCTCTCACTTGTGGGCTTGGTGGATTTCTGCTAATGGACTTTGAAGACTAAACCTAATTTTGGAACAAGAGGAGCTACAAAAAGGAAAAGACTTCGACTTCTTTGGGGATGTCATGTTTTTATTCTATTCTTGGAGCTTTTGAAGAGAACTACTTCTAGGGTTTGCTTTCTTTTATGTTTCATCTTCTTTCTTTGAATATTATGTTGATGAACTCCATTAATATGAGTAACTAAATACAATTATTGGTTATGGGATAAAGTTGATTTCATCAACATGTTATTTGATTCTATGAATTAGTTTTGTCTCAATTTTATCGTTTATGATTCATTATTTTTATTATCATATGATTTGAATGCTAGTTTGGTTGAGTCCGGAATCAATTGGATTGGTTTTCATCTCTATAGCTATATTAGGGTTTTCAATACGTAAAAGTTGTTTATCCCTGATTTTTAGTAGCATCTTGTGGTTATTACTTGTAGTGATACATCTTTTTAATCGCATATGAATCATAACCTTTGTTAAAATGAATTAGTGCTTTTACACGTCTGTTTGCATTGATTAGTCTTATTTCATAGAACTTATTGCTCTTAGGGAGTTAAACTTAATTGTGCTTTTACACTTTAGGTTGCTTTTTAAGTAGATTTCACAATAGCATCTTTTAATGTTGTTTGTGATAAAATCAGGAAATAAACGGGATACTCTTGCGATCAAGATATCAAAGGACTTTTGATAATTGCGAGATTAAATTACCAATTCTAATCATTGATGAAAATACATGTTTGTGAATGATACTATCATGTGATCAATATCTTCTCCTTATTGATTATCCAAACTATTTGCTTTGCTTTATTTTATTTTATTACTTTGATAAAAACAAAACACACTCTTGGGTTATTTTAGTTACTTAAGAATATGAAAATTTCATAACAACAATCGCCTCTCTGTGGATACGAACTCTTTCTTATCACGTACTTCATTCATATTTAGTAGAGTGAGAAAGTGAAATTATCTTTGCTCGGCTGACAACCGACCAGTTACCGATTACATAGCCTGTGAATGAATGTTTATATTTTTACTATGTATATTCAGTTTATGAGATGTCTGATGTTGTAACCCTTATGGGTTGTGTGTCTTTTTGATTTAGAAAGGATTAAGTTCTAGCCCATGTTGGTAGGCTTTATCAAAGGATCATAAGGTGTTCGATTGAAACTCATATGTGAAAAGTTACAATATGTTGAATCAATTTATGTTTACATGAGTTGTGTTTAGCATGAACATATGTGTTTCGGGTTTTCAACTTTTGCTATTGACACGCATTAGTTAAAACCGTTTTCACCTTTCTCTGGAAAAGGTTGCTTTTGTTGTTATTTTTTTGTTCTTGTGAGATGATGACAACACACTGGGGGAGAGTTCTTACTTGAACTTGCACTTAATGATATATCTTTCTGGGGAGAAGAGGCTGCGGAATCTGAGGTAACAAATTTGTTAGTTAATCGTTTTCCTGTTTAAGAAAAGCCTGTTTATATTGCATATATTTTGCTTTTGCTTAACAAAATTTCGGTATGATTGATATGTTCCATTATTGTGTATGGATGTATGTGTGTGTATGATTCAATTGTTTCTGGTTAAGAAAACCTATGTCAATTTATTTGGCTTATTGTTTGGTATTTTCTTTATTGTTGGGTATCAAGTGTTTTTGCTTAACGAAATTCGATACAACTGCGGTGCTATAATGTCTATGTGTGTTTCAATTGCTTCCAATAATTGTGCAAGTAAATTTATTTTGGTTTGTATGTATTGTTTATGGCTTAATAAAATACGAGATCATTTGTTTAGTCCAAATCAATTCCGGATAAGAGAAACTAAGTTAATTCTGATCTTAGTTAGACTTATCAAATTGGAGGATTCGGTTATTCAAGTCTAATCGAATGCCTTGACAAGAAAAACTGGTTAACTAACCTAGTATTTATCTTGTAGAAATAGAAAGGTCTAAGTCATTGTCTGAATAATTAGAGCCCAATGAGAAAAATAAAGTTAACTCTGATCTTTATTTTGGTCTTATCGAAATTACCGATTATATGTTTGCAATCGGTTTAACAAGGAAATTAAGTTTCTTAGTCGATTTGTTAAACTATTAGGGAAAATTGCTTCGGAAAATTATTTTCTTGATAACATATTAAAACTAAATTACTTGTAGTTTCGGTTTTTATATTGGTTATATTAAGTGGTATGTGAAACCTTCGTGCTCAACTCTTATAGGTTGTTTACAAGTCTTTTAGATTTGTAAGATCCTTTCGATTTGTCCTTTAATTGCTCGAACCTTTTTCATTTTGTGACAAAAATAAGGAGAAATATATGGAGTAAGCAAGTGATTTGCAATCACTAATGAAAGGAAAATTGTGCTTAAACGTTATATCAAACGAAAGGGTAAAGCATTGACTAATGGGAGGAAACATATCATATTGATGTGTAGTATTCTGAATACAAAATGGGAATAACAAAGATGTTCAGATTGAATATCTACCTATCTTTCCTTTATGAGGAGTATGAGCTTTGTTATTCAAATGTCAACAACGACATTTATTGATTGAATATATGTAGGTTATTGTGCTGTTGAAACTTAGAATCAAGCGTATGTAAAATGAATTCCTGTAATTCCTTTATCCATATATAATAAGAGTTTTGTCACTAAAATTGACAAAGAGGGAGATTATTAGAGCATAGCTCAGTTGAACTCACCAAGCGTTGGTATGTCAAGTTTGTTGTCATATTTTAGTGACTCAAAACTTATCTAAATTCGTTTGATTGTATACTAGAGTCAACTTCGTTTAGGTTAGACTAGAAAGTATAGGAATGTTGAGAATGCAAGTATTACTCCGTAGACCTGAAGAAAATGAAGAAAAGGCGAACTACAAAGAAAACATCATCCTTCCTCTTGAGGTTAGTAATATTGACTCGAACTGCTTTCATCCCTAACCTATCTTTCAAGTCATGTTATATTAAAAACATAACTGCAAAGCTGTATATAATGTACATATTGTATGATACTCTAGTGATGTGACATGTTCATATTTGTATGATCATAGTATTAGGGAATTAAACTACGAAGTATAATGCTTATCTTTTGAACTTCATAGATATTACATAGACATAATCTTGCATATATTGTTATGATTATGTGAATGGGTTATGGTGAAGATTTCATCCTAGGAAATAATGTTTTACATTTTTTTAAAGGAAGTACATTCATGAACTTATTTTACGAATCAAAAGGGAAATCGCTAGGCTTATTGGTATGGCTCTTCATTGCAAATCTTTGTGAAAAAGCGGGGGTCTAACAAACACACCCAATATTTCACTTAGCAATCAGTATGGACAAACTCCAATATACTTTCGAGAGAATCAACAAGACAGTCAGACTCAACCTCAAGAAAAGTATATCCAATAGTTGTATCTTTGTTTCACAATGTAATCAGCAAATCAAACGGATAGAAATCCGCGAGCTTGATTATTGTGTGAAACAACTTGAATGGTACCAAAGAACAATGTTCAAGTGTCAATCAATATAATCAACAACCAAAGGTTGGATTCACTAATTGATTGAACTACGCAAAATCTGTGATATTTCTATTATGTAACAAAATATAATGCGAAATAGAAATAACACAAACACCAGAAATTTTGTTAATGAGGAAACCGCAAATGCAAAAAAAACCCCGGGACCTAGTCCAGATTTAAATACCACACTGTACTAAACCTCTACAAACACTAGCCTACTTAACAAGCTCACTTCAGACTAGAATGTAGTTGAACCCTAATCAATCTCACACTGATAAAGGTACAGTTGCGTTCCTTACGGCTCTTAAACCACGCCGGATTCTACGCACTTGATTCC